>RAKG01000065.1:0-468201 GCA_009802275.1 Neurospora sp. CHS-2018a
ATTACTATTATTATTGTTGTAAATTGCTAAGTGATTAATAAGGGTATTAGGACTAATAGGGGTATTAACCTTTAAAGCGTACGGTCTATAGCGTTAAAATAATCGTTATAATAGTTTTAATTGGTAAGAGCGCTAAGGAGTGCGACCGTGAACATAATGTAGTACTTTCCTCGATTATACTAATTTAGAGCGACTAATGTAGTCTTGGCGGCGTTGCGCCTATAGCCTGTACTAATTTGCGCGATTAGCGTAGTCTTAGCGCGATTACGATTAGTCTACGACGGAAGGACCGCTAATTTTGTAACTACTTTGTAACTTCCTAAACGTAAAAATAAAAACCTCCGAGCGCTTGTATAAACCCTACCCCTAGATAATATACCTCCTACCCAAATTAATATAGGGAATACTTGGAATCTGCTCTGGTTGTATGCAACCCAACGGTTACAAAAAAATTTACGGTTGTACGACGGTTGATATTAAATAACTGTGGTACAACGGTTAATATGAAGAAACCGTTGAACAACTGTCATGCAACGGAAAAAGAGTCCCTATATACCCCTAGCTAAGTTCATTACGAAATTTAGACTTTATAAATTATTAATATATCCGTTTATATTATTGGGAACGCCGGCTTCGTTCTAGAACTTTATTAATAATATATTCTATAATATCCTAAATATATATATAATAGCCTACTTCGATAATATTTTAATCTTCTTTAAGACCTATAAAAATTATATTAAATACGTTAAGGAAGTACTCTAATACTTTATCGATACAGGCCTACAAATCGATATTAATAAATACGAATTCTATACGTAGAAGACTAAGTATTTAGATTTAATTATTACTCTAAGCAGTATTAAAATAGATCCCGAAAAGGTAAAAACAATTACTAAGTAGGAAGCGCTAACGAATAAGCGCCAACTATAGTAATTCCTAAACTTTACCAACTTCTATAGGCGATTTAGAACAGGGTTCTCAACTATAGGCAAGCCTTTATATAAATTAATAAAGAAGACCGTTGATTAATATTGGAATAAAGAATACAATAACGTATTTGAAGTATTAAAGATAACCTTTATTATAGTACCCGTATTGAAGATTTATAATTAGGAGAAACCTATAGTAGTAGAAATTAAGGCTTCGGACTGGTTTATAGGAGGTACCTTATCCTAAATATACGACGGGGAATTATACTTAATAGCCTACTTCTTAGTAAAGTATTCTACGGCCGAATATAATTACAATATTTACAATAAGGAATTACTAACCGTTATTAAGGCACTAGAGGAGTGGAGGCTAGAGTTGGAAGGCGCTGTACAGCCTTTCGAAATTATTATAGACTATAAGAACCTAAAGACGTTCGGTATTACAGAGAAGCTTACCCCTAAGTATTATCGACCCTAATTATTTTAATAAGGAGAGGTTTAATAATTTAATAAATATAGACGGCGAATCCTTTATTATAAATACAATGAACAATAAGGGCGAGCCTTTAATAATTTACACGCTAGAGGATAGCGTCGAAGAGGATAACGACGAAGGATTGGGTATTTATATAAATAATTTAGTAGATTTATTTTACGCTAATTCCCCTATAATAGTAGACATTCGTAAAGCTATTAGGACGGGCACCTATTGGCCTAGGCATATACAAAAGATTATACGCATCCTTTTTACTAAATATTATATAATTAACAATAGGTTAATATTCCGGAATAAATTAGTAATTCCCCTAAATAATAAAAAGGTATAATTGGATTTGATCTACCGCATTTACTCGTTAGTATAAGGAGGCCACCTAAAGAGAAATAAAATAGTAGCTCTAATATATAAATACTAATAACCGGGCATAGTTACAGCTATAAATACGTATTATAAGGTATGCATACCGTATAGTAAAATAAAGGCTACAAAAATATCGCCAGCTAACTTCTTAAAATAATTGCCTATTCTATACTCCCCTTAGAAAAATATTTCGATAATTATATTACCCTATTCCCTAAATTACAAAGAGCGGGTAGAGGGGTAGAATATTAATATATCCTAATTATAGTAAATCGGTTAATAAAAATAAAGTACTTTATCCTTACGGAGGGCCTAATAATAAAGGAGCTAGTCGAAAAATTTATTAATTGTATATATACCCTTTATAGTTTACCGGTCACGATTATCTCGGATAAAAGTATTTAATTTGTATCCACTTTCTAAAAACACTTATTATAATGCTTAAGGATTAAATTAAAACTTACTACGCCGTATTATAAGGAAACGAATAATTAAATTAAAAGGATTAACGTTAAGATAGAGTAGTACTTACGTACCATTATTAATTAGGCCCAAAATAATTAAGTAAACTAGTTGCCTTTAGTTAAATTCTAAGGCAATAATTTAAAATTTATATTTATAAATATTACCCCTTTTTTTGCCAACTATAGTTTCTACCCTCGTATATGTATAGAGCCGTCTATACTAGCGCCCCCGGACGTTATAAATATATAAAAGAAGTAAATATTTAGCGCTAATTAATTAATTAACCGCTTTATAGAAGTTTGGGACTTCGTAAAAGTATTTATACGGCAAGCCTAGGAGAGTTACGAGGCCGCCGCGAATATATATCGTACCGACGCACCCGAAATATAAAGTAGGGGACGAAATTATATTTAATATAGCCAATTATATAATTGGGAAGCTAGACGATAAATTAGTACTACGGTTTAAGGGCCCTTTCTATATTATAAAGGCTAGTTCGTACATAGTAGAGCTAGCTTTATTATAAAATATAAAAGTTATTTACGTTGTTAATATATCCCGAATTAAACCTTATATCGAAGGATTCCCTAGCTAGAAAGAATTAATAATAAATATTAGGGTAAATAAAAGTATAGTTATTAAAATACCCTTCCCCTGGGACGGAGCTAAATCCCAAGTGAGACAGAGAAGCGCCCACGAATCGACATTGCTCTCAATGCCTCCCCATTGCTCTCAATGCCTCCCCATGGCTCTCAATGCCTCCCTATTGCTCTCAATGCCTCATTGCCTTCAATACATCATTGCTCTCAATGTCTCCATCCCATTGCTCTCAATGCTTCCCCATTGCTCTCAATGCCTCATTGCCTCAATGCCTCTCCATTGCTCTCGATGTCTCCCCATTGCTCTCAACTTATATTAAAAGATTAAAAAAAATAATCTACACGTTAAACCCTAACCCGATTGGGGCCCCCAGAAGGTTTGGGGCCCCCCTAGATAAAGGCTTGTACCCCCCGAGCAAATGCCTTACTTCTACTAATTCTAGTCTATACATAAGGGGATATATCAAATTTAAAGGTAGATTTCTAGCTATCTTCTATAGAGGTTAATAGCCCAGCCACCTAATTTCTTAGAAATTGCTTGGTAATACTAGGTATCCCTAGTACCCTCCAAAACCTTCTAGAGAAGGCCGGGCAGTGGAGTTACATACACTTCAATTAATCAACTTTGTACTAGTTTCTAATAATATACGCTCCCAAAATCGTCAGCCCCTATTTTTTGTGGACCGCTAAAAGTGGGTCCAAATAGGGTCACTATAATAATACACGCTCCCAAAATCGTCAGCCCCCATTTTTTGTGGACCGCCAAAAGTGGGTCCAAATGGGGTGACTGTGTTTGGATTCACGTCTGTACCTAACTTGAACGAAATCGGCCAATGTGTACAAGATTCCTAAGAAAATCCCGGGTTCACTCGCTTTTTTAGGGCCCAAAAATAAAGATATAGAAAAACCAAAGTAACGATGAAGATGAGCTTAAAGAGACGATTCTAAAGATATTTTAACTTTTTCATTCCGATTATTCTTTTATAGAGAAATTACCCCTTAGGAGTGGATTTCAGTATATATATTGGCTTTTTTCCTTTCCTTTCCTTTAATATCAACCCTTATATTAAAGATTACCAACCCACCATATATATCACTAGGATGGCCTTGACGAGACAATCCTCGTGGTACTCTTGGTTTTTCCATATCTTCAAAGCTGACCGAGATGCAACCAAAAAGGTGATAATTCCTATAGTAAAAAGTAAAAAGGCAAGACCTTTTTAGTTGCATCTCGGTCCTTTTTAATGATATAGAAAAACCAGGAGTACCACGAGGATCGTCTCGTTAAGGCCATCCTCGTAATGTGTTTTTTAAGTTGGTAACGTATAGTATAAGGTTTGTTTCTAAAGGAAAGGTAAGAAAGGGAGGGAAGAAAGGGAGCCCGGACAGGGGTTGCGGTCAAACCCCACTTTTATTCAACTTACACTCTACCCCTAGTTTGATTGCTAGCTTGGTACATATAGGGGCTTTCGACAGGGGAGGTAATAAGGGGTAAAACTAATAAAATTACGTATACGAGGCCTATAGAATAAGAATAGTAATATAGAGTTACGGAGAATTAATACATTTCCTATACTAAAATCTAGAAATTCCGAATACTATTTTGTAACTGTAACTTAATAATTAATATACCCGCCGCTTACTTTAATAACCGCCTAAATCCTTCTAAGCATCGAATGTACTAACTGTAGTAAATAATCCTCTAGTACAGCCTCCTATACTCTCTTAATCGTAAATTTAAAGCTATTCCCAATCGGTCTAATTGGGTATTTGCGCTCAATTTAATTCTTTATCTAGGACTATACGTTCTCAATAGGTATCACGGGCAAAGGGTGGGTATAGATATAGATATGCGTAATTGTACGAAGGAGAGAAGGAGAGAGTGCAGACGAGTGCCCAGAAGACTAGCCTTATAAGGGCAGTCCAGCTGTGGGCCCGATATGGGTCTACGGCTGGAGGCCGTCATAGCCAGTCAACTAATAACGACAGTAGTCTCAAAAGCTACTATACGCTAGCACAAAGCACGTAAGTAATTACGTACGATATAGGCTAACTTTATAATACTTCCCCGGATTAAAAGAAGCTATAAAGTTGATTAAAGTTATATAAAATAATAGAAATCCCTATTAATCGCTCAATCCAACCGTAAAACGCCTCTATAGCGGCTAGCCGTAGCGACTGCCTCTATCCTAGAATTCCGTCTCCCTCCCTGTATTCCCTAACCAGGGCTTCCGCTTCTACGGCCGGCTCCCTTCCTACTCCTAGTAACCGCTTCCGTTTCTTCTCCACCGCCGCCTAATTCGGGGGGTACGGCTCGTCTAAGTATACTTCGTAGAACCTCTATATTATATCGGGGGCTATAGCTATATTAATATATAATTATTATAATAATTTATAAGGAGGTATTTAAACGACGTAATATTCCTAACGACCCTTCTTATTTTTCCGGCAACCGTTAAGCTTTTTAAAATCGTATTCGATTAAATCCTCCCTATTGTTAATCCTCCTCATAATCCGACTATAATTTGTACGAACGTCCTATTCCTCTACGGCCGCCTATTCCGGAATACCGACTTCGTCCTATAATTTTACCTTATTAATATAGAAAGTTAGGTTATACTTTATATTAACTGGGAGTTTAAGCGTTACCCTATAATTATCCGCCTTAAGGATTTCGAAAGGACCTTCGAAGAGAAGTATAAATTTAGCGTATGGGCGCCTAGTCTCGAAATTTTCCGTATTAAGTAAGATTTTATTTCCCGCTTTATACTTTAGGGTATCCGACCGGCGAATATTAGTATTATTTTTATATTATTATTAAATTTATTTAATTTAACCCGTAATATAGTCCAATACCTTCTTAAAACGATTAATAATTTCGTTAATTTTAAAATACTTAGCCTATTATATTACAAATATCTCCGGAGGGCAGGGTTTTGCCGGTTTAACGCCTATACGAGGGTAAAACCTATAGTTAATAAAGAAGGGAGAGATACTAATAGTTTTAGAAACTAAATTATTATTAGCGAATTCTATAATTAGTAGCTAATCTACCTAATTATTTTATACCTAATTAATATAAAGACGGAGGTATTTCTCTATCTCTATATTAATACGTTCTATTTAATTATTAGTAGTTAGGTAGAATATAGAGGAAGGTTTGAGAGCTACCTCCAATTAGGATAATAGGGTTCTCTAAAATTAGGAAATAAATTGGGAGCCGCGGTTAGAAACAATAGAATCTAATAATCTATAAATATTATAAACCTTTTCGATAAAACGGTCCGCTAATTCCTTAGTAGTAAGGCTAACGGTAGGGATAAAGTATTATATCTTAATTAGGTAGTCGATAACGACGGCGATATATTTAAATTCCTATCCGCAACGTACGTAGGGCGTTAGTAGGGTGATGTAGTCTACTAAAATATCTATCTATAGTACGAAAGGTATAATTAACGGTTTTAAAAAACTATAAGGGGTATATTATAATAGTTTAAACTTAGCGTATATTAAATAAGCCTTATAATAGGTTTTAATGGTAGCGTATATCCTTAGTTAGAAGAAAAATTGAGAGAGTAACGAATAGGTTTTTTCGCGGCCCGGGTATTTAGCCGACGGCGAATTGTAAATACGGCGAAGAAGTTGCAATTAAAGTTCGGTATCTATAAAGTTAACGAAAATGGCGCCGTAATAGTACGTCCGTCCTTAGATCGCCTTATACTTAGTGAAAGATACTTTCTTTATTTAATTTTTAACTTCCTTAGATTACACTTTCCGGTTAGGATCTAATAGGTAGGCTATAACGTCTTATAAAAAAACTAACTTCTTATATCCTTCTATTATTAAATCGTTAGTAGACTTCTCATTTATAATTTCTAATTCGTAAATATATTTAATATTAATATTAATCCCAATATCCTCCTCCCTTCCGTCTTCCAAAATAAAGGCTCCGTTAATAAAAATATTATAATTAAATAGGACTTTATTTTTAACTAATAGCCGTTCATCGGTTTCGTTTTTAAGTAAATCCTTTAGCTTCCTACTTAGGGCGTCGGGACGTACCTATAACGAACCCGGTCGGTACTTAATTATAAAATTAAACCGAGAGAGGAATTAGGACTATTGTATATAGTAGGGAATAAACTACTTATTAATAGTAAAGGTCTTTAAATTTTTATAATTTATAAGGACTACGAACGGCTCTTATATTCCTTCCAGCTCGGGGCGCTACTCCTCTAGCGCCTTAATAATCGCTAGTAACTCTTTATTATAAATATTATAATTATATTCAACTAAAGAATATTATTAATTAAAATAAGTAATAGGACGAAGAATACTTTCTTTATTATATTATAATAAAGTGCTACCGTAAACCTAATATGAAGTGTTTATTTCAATAATAGTTTATTTAGATTAATTGTAAATATAAAATACTAGTCCGCTACTAAAAGTCTTCTTAAGGGCCTCGAAAGACTTTTAGTATTACTCTATTTACTACTAATCTACTACCCTCTTTTTAATTAATTTGTATAATAGGCCGGTAATAATTAAAAAATACTTGATGAACCGACGATAAAAATTAGCGAAACCTAAGAATTACTATAATAATTTTTTAGAGTCTAAAGCTTCCTAAAATGCGATTATAGAGACCTTTTCTAGATTTATTTCGAGACCTCCCGGGGTAATAATGAGACTTAGATACTTCGTTCGTATAATATAGAATTTGTATTTATTAATATCGATTTGGAACCCTACCCTAATTATTTACTATAGGACCTCCTTAACGTATTTCTCATACTCTTCCTCATTATCCGAATAAATTAAAATATTATCGAAATATATAATAATATAGGTATTAAGGATATCGTATAATATATCGTTAATATAATTCTAAAAGGTTCCCGGCGCGCCCTATAAATTGAAGGGGTATATAATAGATTCGTAAAGGTTAAAACGGGTAATAAAGGCAGTGAATTACTTATACCCTTCCTTAATATAAATCCTATTAAAGGTAGTAATAACGTCGAATTTAATAAAGATTTTAGCCTTATAAATAACGTCGAAAGTCTCCTTAATTAATAGTAAAAGGTATTGAATTTTTAACGTTATATTATTAATATTATAATAATTTATATAAATACAGATACCGCTACCCGGCTTTTTAATTAATAAAATAGGCGAAGCGGTTATAAATTGTAATAGGCGGATGAAATTCTTCCTTAGGTTCTCGTCGATTTATTTCTTAATTATAATAATTTCGATAAGCAATATTTATTATAGTCGTACGTTAGGGGGTATTTCGTCTAATTAGAACTCGATCTTATAGTTGTAAGAATGGTTAGGAAGGACTTTATTTATTAAAGAGGGGAAAAAAACTACTATTTCGTTGATATACCGGCGTCCTTCCGACTCCTTTAGGATTATAATAATCTCCTCCTTCGTTTTAATAGGGCAGTCGGCTTTATTAAGGAATTTCTTTACATCCTCCTTAAAGATTTTAGCCAAATATATTTATCGAATCGTCTCCTCGTAGAATAATACGTCCTCGTCGAAGTTTCTAGTAAAGTAAATAGCTTTAGCAAAAATCGCAGCCTCGTAGGAGTCCTCTAATAAATAAATACTAATTATTTTATTAATAAAACTATAAAGAATAGGGGGAAGATTTTCTTTATATTATTGACTATTTCCTTCTATAATATTATTAATTATCTCCTCGGTTAAATTTATATCCTAGATCTCCGCTACGGCCGCCAGCTTCTTAATTTAAATATAGTTCGTAATATACGGCTATAATTATTATAATTCGTAGATAAAATTAAAAATAATTGCGTTAAACTCCCTAATATTATTAAAGTCGAAATTGCAATTAGAATTATAGTAACGGCGGGGGGCGTAAGGGCGCTTCGTACCCGTAAAGACGTGTCGGCTATCGAAACAAACGTAAGGTTCGTAGAGTATAGGGTTCTTAATTTTAATAAAGAGAGTAGCCGTACTAGTAATACTAACCTTCGACCCGGCTCTTCTAATTATTAACGCCCTAATAAGAGCGGAGATAATTTAGTAGCCGGTCTTAAAATTGATTTTAACTATAATTAAAAATAATTCTATAATTAAGGGCTCTAGAACGGATTCGGTAACAGGCTTTAGAGCGGGCTCAGTAACAGGCTTTAGAGCGGGCTTAGTAACGGCGGAGGGAGGTAGAATAATAGGTTCGGTCTCTTCCTTTTTAGGCGGAGCGGTAAACTTCTTACGAATAAATACTATAGAGATTTTATTAATTAAAGCCTTAGGGGTTAAGGTTTAATCTTTTAAGAGGTTAGTAAGTAAATAACGGCCGTAATAATTATTAAAGCGTAACCCGTACTATTCGTAGTCGATCTCGGACTTATAGTATTATATCTACGGGAAATCTAAAATAATTAGATAATTCTTAGAAATATTATAAATTAAAAAGGTAATTATCTCTTCGTAATAGCCGATACAGAACTTAATTATTACCCCCTTAGAAATAATACTTTTAATTACTCTATTAATAAATACGAATTTCTTTATACGAAGGAGATAGAAATAGGGAAGGTTATATTTAATTATAAACGAGCGGTCGATGAAAGTAAAAGCGGAATAATTAGTATTAATAAGGGAAATATAATAATTTTTATACGAACCGGTTACAATATAAGAAAATAAAAGTATTAAATTCGGTAAAGTAGAACTATTTAAAGATTAAATTTTAACCTCCTCTAAAACCTCTAACTTAGAAGAATTTAAAACTCGTCTCTATAAAAATAATTAGTAAAGCCTCTATATACAATTAGGTATAGAAGCTATTCATTTCCTTATTCGTTATAATATTCGCCGCTAGTAGTAGGTTCTACGGGAACGGCTAAAATAGTAGGCGCAGCGTCGGCGGCGCAAACCTCTTCCTAGTTACTATAGTTATAGTTATAGTTCTTACCCTTATTCTTACTTTTATTCTTGCCCTTCTTGTATTAAAGGCCCTTACTACCGTAATTAATAGAGGCGAAGCAACTACGAATAATATAATTATTACCGTTATAGTAGTAATATTTGCTATTACGGGTACGTTAATTAAGAACCTCCTTATAAATAAAGACGGCGAGGTCGATAGCGTTAAAATCTATTTTATTACCGCTTTAACTAATAATACGCTCGTCGGCGCCGCTACTGCTACTATTATTACTACTACTATTACTAGTATTGCCGCCGTTATTACTAGATTCCGCTTTATAAAAGTAGCCAGCTAATTTATTATAATAATCGGTATTATTAAGGTTGCGAGCAATAAGGTAGTAGAGGTCGAACTATTTAGTAAAATTATTCTCAACGGGAGGGTTGTAGTAGACTAAAGAATTGTATAAACGTTTATTAATTTTATTACGTAAATAATAAACTTTTATAGCGTTATTAAGGTTGTAATGAATTATAAAGGTAATAAATTCGACTTTAAATTCGGAAAAAGGCGTATTCTTTTAATATAGATCGGTAAGGCGGCGGTTAGCGTCAAATTTTAAGTCAACGTTATCAAAACAATCGTTAAAGTACTTTATAAACGTAACGCTATCCTTCCAACGCTACTTCGCGTCGTCGGGTTCTAATAATATAGTATTAAAATCGGCTTAGATATTGGATAGGAATTCGGGGCCTAATAGTATTACGGCCTTAAGGATTTTAATATCTTCGGTAAGGAAATAGGCTTTATTAACCTTCTATAAGGTAACGATACAAAACTTCTAAATATAAAAAACCTTATAACAACGAGCGGGGTCCTTATCCTTACCGTTAAAGACGGGGGGGTCTTCGATAGTACGCCTAAGTAATATACCGGAGGAGGCTATAACTTCTTAGAAATCCTCAAATTTTTACTAGAATTAGACGTACTCTTACTAGAATTGGACGTACTCTTATTTTAATTAGGTATATTCAAAATTAAGGGTATCGAAGGCGGTTTAATTATCGTTAGTAATTTCGCGTACGATACCAAATTCGTACTTAGAACGTACAAAGTTAGTAGCAACGTCGTCGTTATCTTCGAAGACGGAGAGAAAAATACGATTAAAAGGTTCGATAATTAATTAGAAAGCAAGCTCGCTAGCAAATTCGGTAGCGGTTGCGAAATAGTTACGAAGGACGGACTTAGGCCTATCGTTATTATTGAGTCCGCCGAGGAAATTTTAGATTCTATAAATAAAATCGACTTCGATTAAAGTAGTATAATTAACGTCGGTATCTAGGATGTAGTTTTCGGTAAGTATATTAAAGAGATTACCGAAATCGAAAGGATCGTAGGGTTCGATATCGTCGTCGGGCTCTGGGGCTACGGCGAAATTAGGCAAGCTAGTATCGGCTCTATTACTACCGATAGAGAAAGAAGGGTAATTGCTAATATTAAAACTATTGTTATTACTATTGAAGGAAATAAATAATATAGGGAGTATAATAATAGCTTATTATTATAACGAAATAAAAGAGATTTCTTATCTATTAGATAAAGAGAGTAGCCTCTTACTTACTAAATAAAGAAGCGCGAGCTAAATCGCTGCGATAAGCGCGATCTAACTCGGTAACGGTACTGGATTCTACGACTCGGCGACGAAGCGATTCCTATACGGGTAGATTACGCAATTGATAATAAGTGCGCAATTCTACGGATTTTAGGTTTGCACTATAAACGCAATAGTTAAAAGGTATAATTAATTATTACGGGTAAAGGGTGGGTATAAATATAGATATATGTAATTGTACGAAGGAGAGAAGGAGAGAGTATAAATGAATGTTTAGAAGATTGGCCTTATAAGGGTAGTCCAACTGTAGGTCCGATGTAGGTCTACGGCTAGAGGCCGTTATAGCTAGTCAGCTAACAGCGACAGTAGTCTTAGAAGCTGCTGTGCGCTGGCACAAGGCACGTAAGTGATCACGTGCGATATAGGCTAACCCTATAACAATAGGGTTGATATTAAGGGAGTATAGTAGCTAATCGATAATAGTCCTACTAGTAAAAGCCTCCTTTATAAAAGCCTTCGTTACCTTCGAACTATAGGTTAGAGTATTATTTTATATAACTATAAAAATCGAGTATTCTTACTAAAATTACTATAAAAGAAGAAGGATTCTTTCTTAGTATAAAGTATTTGTAATCGTACCCTAAACTTTCGAATCTTAAAATAGAAAGGTACCTTTAGTCTTACTTATAAAGTAAGTTTAAAATATCTACCCCTTAAATTTCGATTTATATTAAGTGAAATTATTAATCTTCTCGTCTTTAAAAAGGGTAACGAAACGGCGGCCTTTATAAATACTATTAACCTACATTTTATTAAACCAAATCTAAAACTCCTATTCGAAAGGGGTAAGGCTAGTGTATTTAAAGGCGAATTCGAAACGGAGACGGCGGATCTTATCGCTTATAAAAAGCTACATAGGTTATTCAACGCGACGAATACCTTATTGTATTATAACCGTTTAAATAGTGCGCTCTCTATAAAGTTCGAATTAAGGGATATAATTTTTAAATTCAACTTATAATAAGAACCTTTTCGATTTTATAGGAGTATTTATATACGAAAAGAGAACGTTACGAATATTATCGAGAACGATAAAATATTTACTGCTATAAGAAAACCTAAAAGTATTAGTTATTAAATAGGTATATTACACTTATTTATTTTTCAATTAGAAATTAAATGTTAATAATCTCTAGAAATAGCTTTATTTACCTTATAGCCATGTTTATACACTTAATTATAGCCTTATAATCTATTTTAGTATATTAATATAATACTTTATAGACGATATACTCCTCGTACGTAATAGAAGTTATCTTTCTTCTAGAAGAAAAGTTACCAGTAAAGGATAATTCAATGGGGTTAACCGAGGATAAAAAGGACTAATCGATTACAATACCCGGCGATAGTAACGAAGGTAGTTATAATTAAGGCGGGGTAAGGCCTTCGAAGCCGGGGGTAAATAAATGCAACGGAAGTAGTTATTAAATTAAAAATAATAATTGATAATAAATAACGTATAATAATAATCTAGAAAATAATAACTATTAAAGATTTACTAGGTATAGCGGCGCGGCGCGCGGGGGTAATAGGGAGAACTTATACATTGCGTAGCAAATTCACTACATTGCTACCGTACTCACTACAACCGTAGTCTAAGTTACCTTCGCAAACGAAGCTCTCGTCGTTATCAATAATAATATTGTTATTTTAATTGTAGTATTAATTCTCTTATTAAGGTTAAAGGTTAAGAATCCAAGGGAATTGGCGGGGCACTAAAATGAAAGAGGGTTAGTAAAAGAGGGTAAGTAAGAGAGGATTATATATAAAGAAGGGTAAAATTAAAGGAGTAGGCAAGGGTAAAAATATATATAAAAGAGGGTTATATATAACTAACTAATTATTTATCTTTTTTTAGCGAACGTATACGGGCTAAAAAGTAATAAATACGTTAAGCAAATAATAGGTTTAAAGTTTCAAATTTTATTAATTCTAGTCGAAATCTAACATTTACAAGCCTTTTTAAGTATAATAAATTCAAATAGGTAATTTGGGTAATTTCTAATTAAAATCGTAATTTTAAAAAAAATCGTTAATTTACTCGTTTAAATTAGTAATTTTAAAATCTAATTGGCTCGATACGCTAAACCGCTATAAATACCCTATAAATACCCTACAAATAGCCTATAAATACTCTCTAACTTTACTTATTATAGAAGGTAGGGATAAGGGTTCTAAGTAATTCTAGCGGTCGTAAGCCAAAATAAAGGATTTGTATGTAGCCTCCTATTAATTCTTTCTCACCTTAAAATCAAGTGATTTCAACCAATTAAATAGCGTAGATAAACGTATCTTACCTTGTAAACCCCCCTATCACCCCCTTGTAAGAAAATATGGAGCTTGAACCGCGCTAACAATCAAACCAGGTGTCTATAGTAGGCTCAGACCGCCTTCGGCGTTAGCCATCGGCGGCTCTGAGTGAATGAGACTAACTTGTACCGTCACATCTAATATTAATGAGTAGGGGGTTGAGGAAAAGGCCCCACCACCGAACCGCGCAGCCCCCAGGAAGGATCTCCATTGGTCTTCTGCCATCGGACCTGGCTCCTGATGTTGCTATTGGTTCCAGATTTGTCCTCGGTTTCCCGAAACCTCTTTGACCGTCTGACGCAGGACAACAACCTACCGAATCTACACTTGCAAAGCGCCTTAAGCCTACCACCGCTTGCCGCAAGGCAGGACCACGTTCTCGCACAAAAGGATGCCTGATAAGACACTTACAGTAGCCGCCTACGCAGCTGGTGCCTCTCTCGCCGCCATCACGCTGATTTACGTTTTCGGTCCCACTTATTTTCTCGATAACGATCCATCGGTTAACTCAACCAGCGTGTTCTCGACCAAGAAGAATGGTGCCGTGGGCCTAGTCAATCCGGCAAACGATTGCTTCATCAACTCAGTTCTCCAGACTCTCGCTGGCCTTGGGGACCTCCGTTTATACCTTATCCGGGAGACGCATCGTCGAAGCCTGGACGGTGGCTGGGTGTATGCGCAGACCATCCCGAGCGATGTTTGGGACAGTGGTGGCGATGGCGACGAGACAAGCAAATGGCGAGTCCGTGGGGGTGTTCCCGAGTGGAAAGCCGAAGGACTCCAGATGGGTATCGTCACCAAGGGCTTGAAGGATATCCTTGACGCCCTGAACGAGAGACCGATCTACAAAAAGACGATTTCGGCCGCGCCCTTCGTCAAGACACTGGAGATTGCCTTTGGTCAGCGGATCAGCAGACAGCAACAGGACGCCCAGGAGTTCCTTCAGGTCGTGGCCGAGAGGCTTTGCGACGAGTACCATGCCGGCCAAAGAGCGCGAAGCTATGCTATGCGTGCAGCCAAGCAACCAACTGCGAAGATATCCTTCGATAGCAAGACATCAGACAGTGCAGCTCTGGATCGGCCTTTACCTCGAATGGCCAGTGAGCAGGCCAACTGCGCTGATCAACCGGCGACAACGGCCGTGAGCGCGGTCCCGGACGGCGCCGACGAAGAGAGAGCAGAAGAAGGGTTCCCGTTTGAAGGGAGCTTTGAGTCCCAGATTGAATGCCTGACTTGTGGTTTCAGACCCAGGCCCACTCAATCAACCTTCTGCACCCTAACACTAAACGTACCACATGTTCCAGCAACAACTTTGAATGCATGCTTCGACGGCATGTTCAAAACCGAGTACATCGAGGATTTCAAGTGTGAAAAGTGCCGGTTGTTGCATGCCAAGGCCGTTCTCGAAGCAGATATCCAGCGATCAACGTCAGAGTCTTCGAGGGAGAAAGCTCGCACGGCTCTAGCCAGTCTCGAGCTAGCTATCGAGACGGATCCTGAGAAGGCACCAGAGGGTGTCGAGTTGCCGGATCCTCGCTATGCTCCCAAGCGGAAGATAGCTCGGCACATCCGTATGACGGGATTTCCCAGGATCCTGGCCATCCATCTGTCGCGGTCGATCTACGACATGAGCAATTTCTCTCAGAAAAACCTTGCGAAGATTGCATTTCCGGAACTGCTGCCTCTTGGTGGCCTTCTGCAGCAGAGAAAATACAAGCTTCTCGGCGTTGTGACGCACAAGGGCAATCACCATAGCGGGCACTATGAGTCCTTTAGACGACAAAATATATATCCACCCTTCTCTAATCCCAGTACCTTTCAGCCCTCCGGAGCATACATAAACACCAGTTCCCCTTCAAACATCAATCAGGCACAAGCCACTCAGCCCGGATCCGGACAGGCTCCTACACCAGGAGTAGACGGCGGTATCACGCCTACCAACGAGGCTAGATCGACATCTACGTCTCGGGAAAGAGATACCGACACGAACAGCCTACGATCTGCGGCCGCATCGGCGCGCTCAACCTTGATCAGAATTGCCTCAAAACCATCCTCTCGCGCTGGCAGCCCAGACACAACCGGGTCGAAACCTAACGATAAAATACCAAACACAACTACGAAATCCAAACGGCAGAAATCAAGCAGCCGATGGTGGCGTATCAGTGACGACAAAGTCAAAGAAGCAAGTACCCGCGACGTACTGGGCATGCAGCGAGAGGTTTACTTGCTGTTTTATGAACTTGAACGAGAGAATCCATGAACTTCAACTGCATCGGTGGAAACTAACGCTGGATCTCGGCGTGGCTCTTGGCTAGAATATATCGGATGGCATCAGATCTCACAAGGTGGATCAAATGTACAGAACAATGAACGACGCACATGTGTCACTTGAGCCCAGAGCACAAACCTAAACGACGCGGGATACCAATTGCATTAGTGAGCGGTAAGCAAACAACAGAGCGACATTTGATTAGGATCACGGCCTCATCAAGTTGGGAAGCATATGGTGTATAGATAGAGCGCGGAGCTCGAGCATTAGTTGCGAACTTGTACTCGTCGAGGCGTACGCACGCACTCCTTAACATACTCGGCGTAAACCACATACATCATCGCCTATTACGAGCATTAACCCTCCATGCATGACTCCATGCTCACTTGTTCATATCTTGGTTGTAATCTTTGAGGCTGGGATAGTCTTTTCGCGGCTGCTAGTGATCAAAATAGAAAAAAACAACAGCTGGCGGAAAAGCTACCGAGAATTGCTGCAAACGTACCCAAAATGTCAATGCCAATGACCCTATATATTATATTCTCAAACCAATGACTTCTTTCCCCACCAGAGGGTCGGAAAGCTCTCGGCTCCCAACATCACCAGGATTGCAGTTGTCACAAAACCTCACTGCCCTAAGAGCTCCTTGGCGATCTTGGAGGCTTCCTCGTCGCTAAGCTGCGGTTGCCCACGTTCCTTCTCTGCCTTGGTCGCGTCAAACCGCCACAGCCCACCAGTTTTATCCGCATCACCATGCTCAGCTAGTCCAATAGCAGGGCCAAGCTGGGTCAATACGCGATCAGGCGCATCTGTGTGGACGCTGAAATATCGTCGTTGCCACATACGCCCCTCGGCCTTTTCCCTGGCGCGCGCCTCACGTTGCGCAACTTCGATTCTGCTCTTCTCTTGTCCCACAGCTTCAAGGTCCCCTTTGAGAATAGCGTTGGCGACCTTTGACCAGGCTCGTCTGGATTCCAGAGGGTGTTGTTTTTCGATCGGGGCAACGGTGAGAGGAGTATGATGCTGTTTCTCAGGATCCCAGGAGTCGACGAGGGTGCTCTTACTGTTGTGCTTGGCCGCACCGGAATGGATTTCGAAAGACTTTGTCCACTGGCCCGAAACATTGTAAAGAACCTCCTTCTCCTTACCCGTCGGGTACAGCGAGGCGACAAACGAGTTCTTCTTGCCGGACAGCCAACCTTTGCCGCTGTAATCGATCTTGGCGGTATATCCAGTAGAAGAAGTGATGTAAGAAGCACCGTCCAGCTCGATAAAAGGAGAGCCGAAGATCAAGCCCTCGATATGGAGAGATGGGAGGGTAATGAGGAAAGTGTCGGGCTGGTCCGACGTCGGTGACGGGACCGTCAAAACAGCGTGTCCAATCTGCTTGATGTTGATTGTCTTGGAAAATGAGGCCTTTTGGGCGTTGTAACCCTCAAGTCGGACGCCGGTCGGAAGGTTGGTAATGTTGTAGGCTGTTGCAGGCGGATGATGGCTACACGTGCAGAGTGATTAGCACTGGTCGACACAAAAGGCTGATGACGCTGATGATGTACGCACCTTACTTGCTCGCTGATGAGCTCGGTGACGCCGGCCTCGTCCTCCCACTTGCCGAGGAAAAGCTCACCCAAAAAGGGGTTAAGAGGCTTCTTTTCGTTGCCATACTGCTCGCTTCGGCTGGCATACTGTTGCTTCAACGTGGTCAAGAACCACTTGAGAACCAGGAGCGCTCTCTTGGCCGGATCCGACTCTTTGGCAGGAGCAGCGAAGACGGGAGGGTGCTCACACCAGTACGAGCTAAACTCGGTCAAACTAGTACCAGAAAGAATGAAGGGGGGTGCCGTGAGGCTTGCGAGATCGCCGTTGAAGGAAGCGATGGACTGTCAAGACCGGAAGAGTCAGCGACCCATCATTTAATGCGCAGTGTGTTTGCGACAGGGAGGACAGACCTTAAGGAAGGCACCCCAGCTGCTGCCTCCTCCTGCTGCTGCGTTACCGTTTTGCTGCGCAGAATCCATGACGTCTGGCCGATTGGTGTGGGATGTGTAGAAGAGAACGGTGATGCGGCTGGCTGCAGCAGTGTATGTATGGTATGAAGGAAAAAGGGGATTGGCGATGGAAGTCGAAGCCAAGGAACTTTATGTGTCGAAGGGCGGGCGGACGGGTGCCGGAGAGTCAGGGAGTTGAGTATATGAGTGGGTGAGCAGGTGGGTGCCGCGAGTGGATGTGTGGGCTTTCGGGTTTCAAGCCAACGATGCGGCTGCGTGTGCACTTGTAGTCGCGAGCTGAGGCGCCAGAAATTCGATGGCAGGCGGATGGCAGGCGGAAGGAGAGGAAGGGGAAAAAAAAGGCTGTCCCGGAATTCAGAGTGGAGGAAAGATAGATTTGGGAACAAAGGTGGAAGACATGCGAGTCTTGGTGTGAGGAGGACTGGGTCCTTGTCACAGGCAACTTCCCTCCAATTCATACAACACCGTCTCCGGACGACACGCATCATGGGATGTCGTGTGTGGACGAACGGGGACCACAGGGGCAGGGGCAGGAACTAGTAGGGAAATATCCGGTACCGCAGCCACCTACGACGTAGGGAGTCAGGGATACCTCAGCTGCGTTAGCCTGCGTAGGCCGTAGACTAGGTTGGTATGGTGGCATACTACGGAAGCCTGGATGTCACATTTGATCCATTTATGTAATTACCGAAGTAACAACGTCGCAGACGTCATCGCAAAGAGAGCGCTTGATGGAAGTATGCAAATACCGAACAAAACGCACGCCAAGGAATGAATATGCAGTTAAAAAGATTGGCGCATATCGGGATATAGGTACCAAGACATCTTTATTAATTACACTTTCCTCCGTTCAACCAACGTACTCGGATGGTGGGCGCCATGGAGCTTCCAGAGATGACTTGGCCTGGCTTTGCTTTCCAATGAAAGTAAACCGCAAGCCGAGTTGAACAAGAAGCTGCCTGTAAGTCTCGAGTCCATGCAAGGTAACCGGTGCGCAGCTAACACATTATTACAGGCACGCCTCGGCTGATACCATGCCTGCCATGATCGTTCGTAAAGTATTTGGCCCGCCGCCGTAGTATCCGTACAGCCTCACAAGGCTCTCGGCAAGTGCTCCAGGGCCAGGCTTGGTGTAGATCTCCCAGAGCATGCTCTTCAAGGCTGGGCAAAGAATACTTCGGAATATACTGCTCACTTTTTCTGCCCATCTAGGGTCTGTGGGCGTACACAGTAGTGAGCGCATGGGGTGAAGGAGGACGAGCGGGAGCAAAGAGTTTTGATGCCTGAGACTGCCGGGGAGGAGCCGAGATCAAGTACCCTCGACATGATTGTTTGCGACAGTATCGTGGAGGATCGTCGTCAGGCTAATCGCAGTTTGTAGTCTCCTACTGCATCTCCAAGACAGGACCGCCTTTAGGCGACCAAGTGGCCGATTAACAGGACGGGTGACTGTTTAGTGAAGGACACACCGTTGTCAGGTATCATCTACTATACGGCCCCCGTAGAGCTAAGCATCCCGGCACAGGTCATCTTGACGCCTGCTATAAAGCGTTATGCCAGGTGCCATACCGAGCATCTTGACCGAAAGCCCAAGTTACCTTCAGTCACCTTTGAAGCCGTGCGTTCCATGATTTCCTAGCCGCCACCACGCCTTGCTCTTAAATAACCTGTCGTTATTCGGCCTACTTCCCCCAATTCACGTTCTGGCTTCCAACATTCAAGACATGCCAGTTGGGAACTCAACAAGTACAAGAGTCGGCTGAAGTTAGTACAAGCCCACGCCATGATATACGACGTCCAGGGCGGTGAACCGTTTGCTAAAAGAGGGAGGGTGGGCTGGACTGGTCGGAAAGGCAAGTCCAAGGCAGTGGGAAAAAGACTGGCTCATCCAGATTTCGCCGCAATCAAGTTAGGGAAGGTTACCCGCTGGGACACAAATATAATCAAGCAATGACAGGGACGCTTGTAGGATATGATAGAAGTCGGCTTTCAACCTGTAACTCATCTTTTCCTGGTTAAAGATGAATGATTCTCTTCTGGTCTCCTGTACTCCCACAGGACGGACACGTTTACACACACTTGATCGTCACAAAGAACACTATCCCTTCGTTACCAAACCCACGAACAAACACATAAGCAGCCGCGGCTGAAAGCAAGAGCGCCCCTGGCTAGCAGTACACCATCGCGCCAATCGAACAAGACCTAGCTTGTATCACGCTTTAACTTACCTTCCACATGCTCGGCCCACCACTCGCCCCAATCGACCACCTTTTTGTTCTTCCTTGCCTCTTCGGCACAGAAGACCATAGCATGGCTGCGCATCACTTCTTCTAGAGTACAACCGACCAGTTCCGTTTGTGCTCTGTCGGTAGTCCAGCCATGGTTCTTGACTTTGTCAACAGCTAGAACGAACTGGCGCGTCAGTCCCAGGTCCCCACCTCCGTGACCGCGGTCCTCATTCCGAGGGTGGTGGGTGGTTGTTTCCCCGGTGCGAAAGTCATGGATCGTAATGGTGGACGAGTCGGCAAAGATCTCCCCGTCGACGCCGTACAGATTCGTATATCTCTGACAGATCTTGTTCGTCTGAGCAACCATATGGAAAGTTGCCGTCTTCGAGCCACGACCACGCGCGGGGTCCGAAAGCAACACATCTTTTGAACCTGACTCGTGGGAGAAATTCGGAGGACTTGGAACGGGGTCATCATCCCAAGTGATGGTGACAATCTGTTCATCGCACACATCGTTGTCACTCTCGTAAACACATCGGCCAAACCAGTTGCTCTGTTCGATCTCCAAGGCGGGGGTGCTGGTGTCGTAATCCTTGGCCAGTTCGCGAAGTAGTGTCTCCCTTGCCACATTCTTGTCCGGGTAACTTTCGATATCGGGAACAACGACGTTGACAGGCCAGTCGGTATTGTGCGAGTCCAAACCAAACTCGTCCCGAGTAACGTATATGCGCTTCGCCGAATATTTGCACGACGACTCGATAGGGCAGGATAGACAGTTGGTGGCCGTTCCTGCGGCCGCCGGCTTTCGACTCCTTTTAAAGTACTGCAGCGAGCCCGTACTGCTGATGGTGGATGGTAAATGGGGGGTTTGGCCATGCTGGGCAATGTAAGAGGCGGGCGAGCAGAGAAGCCACAACAAAACGTCGATATCGTGACAGCTTTTTGTCAGCAGGCTCGGCGCCGAGGTACTCTCTCGACGCCAGTTACCACGGACGTAGCTGTGGGTGAAATGCCACCAACCGACGGGCTCAGTATGCACAACGGACAGCACATCGCCAATGACACGGTCTTCGAGGAGTAGCTTGCGGAGCAGCATGTTATGGGGGCTGTATCGAAGGACATGGCCTATAGAAAAGACCATCTGCTCCCCTTTGGCGTTCGTGTTGGTGCGTAGTGCCTCGTACATGTCGACGCAGTCCCGCAGAGTCGTGGCCAGTGGTTTCTCGCACATTATGTGCAAACCTCCGAGCTTGGTAAGGGCAAGAACGACCTCCCTGTGCATCTCATCCAGAACACACACAAAGGCGGCATCGACGCCGGGAGAGACATCCTTCTCGCCGGCCAAAATCCGGGCTCGCCGATCCTTCTCGTATGCAACAAAGGCACGCCAATCGTCGAACTGGGCGCCTTCGGACGGAAGAGCGTGTGATCCCCAAATAAAACTTTGGCCGAACTGCCTTCTCTTATACTCGTTGGGCTCCGCTACTGCGGTGACGATGCCGTCGGTGGATGATTGAATGGCACGAGCATAAGCTCGACCGCGAGAGCCAGCGCCGATAATGAGTATACGAGGCGAGTTAGGCGCCATCATGTCCATCGGTCGCGGTGACAGCTTGCGAGTTTCGGGTGCCGTTTACAATGAAGGAAAATAAGGGTGGTTGTAGGAACGGGGGAGGATCGGAACGAATGAAGAGAGGAAGGGGGCGTGAACTAGTGCAACAACCGACCTCCTCACTCAGCTACTTACACGTGTGCAGAGACATCTAGTACTATGCCAGCCAAACGATAACATGCGCAGGCGGAGGTGATAGGGCGCACTCTACCAGATTACGTACGCCGATGAACAATAGCAGTCCTAGAGGTCCGCAAAGGACAAGTATTGAACCAAAGCCGCTCGTAGCCTGTAGAACTGGCCCATTCTCTCAACAAACTTCAAATTGCCTGGCAACCAGAGGTGCTCCAGAATGCCTGGAATCTGAGGGCGGCACGTATTTTTACGTATACGTATAGTACTTGGTTACGGGATCGTGTACTGTCAACTTGAAATTTGCCTGTTTGAGCGTGTGCTTCGTGCCGGGCGTGCCGGCGTCCAACACATGCTGGACACCCGGGCTCGAGGAGCCGAGCGGGGCTTCCAGGGTGCGAGACACCCGACCGGAGGGTTACCCTGCCGTTCGCCTGCTTAAAATATATGCGCCCGCGTGGGCCGCGAATTCGAGACCTCTACCGATACATAGATCTCACGGCTGGAAGTGAACCTACCACCTTATATATAAGGTACCCTCATCCCCCTATACTCTACCACAACTTGATCAAATCATTACTGTCAGACGGTTTACTGTTTGTTAGTAGCCTCACACAAATTTTCCCATCGCTCGACGCTTGGGGATGATGGCGCAGGCAGCCCGGCTCGTGTCCGGCTGGTGCCCGGTTCGGTGTGACCGTGCAATAAGGGTCTTTAATTGGACAGAGCCGGATATCACTCCACACCGGGCCGGGCCCTTGTTCGGTTGTACCCGACACTATAGTTTGCCGTTTTGGAACTCCAGGAAACGACACCTTAGCAGCCACACCACCAAAATCAATGGTCTAAGAAGTCAACGCTTGCTGGCGAGGTCACCTACGTACGCCCTCCAGGCCTTGCAACGATTCCACTTCGGCTTCACGCCGCTTATTTCTAAAACGTATTCAAGTATGGTGTCGACACCGCAAGCCGCGCACGCGGCCGCCCAGCAGCAGAGCCAAGGTGCCCTGGTCTGGATCGACTGTGAGGTGCTTAGTGCCAGCCCCTTGTTGATCGCATTTCTCATCGCCAATGTCTCACCTCGCTCACATGCAGTGTTCAAGTAGATGACCGGCCTCGATCCGGACCAAGATGCCATCATCGAGATCTACTGTCTCATTACCGACGAGCAACTCAACCTCCTAGACCCTACCGGCTGGGGCACCGTCATTCACCAGACGAAGGCACGCATGGATGCCATGGACGAGTGGTGTACCCGGGTTCACGGCAATAGTGGTCTCACGGCCGCCGTCCTGGCCTCTACTGTCACGCCGGAACAGGCAGCAGACGGGCTGCTGGCCTATATTCAGAAGTATGTCCCAAATAAGCGCATGGCCCTCTTGGCCGGGAACAGCGTGCATGCCGACCGCGGCTTTCTCCGCAAGGAGCCCTACAACAGGGTCGTCGATCATTTGCACTACCGCATCTTGGACGTAAGTAGTTTGAAAGAAGCTGCTCGTTGTTGGTGCCCTCATGTCGCCTCGGGAGCCCCTGCCAAGAAGGGACTTCATACGGCAAAGGAGGACATTCTAGAGAGCATTGCAGAGGCTAGGTACTACCGGTCTGCCATCTTTCAGAAGGACTAGGTCAGCATCTTCATGATGGGACCGGGACGACATGGCCACCCAAAACATATACGCACACAACCACACGCACATAATAGATACACAGACAGACCAATGGCGGACGAAGAAAAGTACCAAACGTACGATATGGATTCAATCGGTTGGAAGATGAATTACATTAATTTGTCTGCACCGTCATAACCTCGACGGAGAACTAGCCACCCCAGCCGTTGCTGGTTCCCTATGCCTACATGAACGCCAAACTTATGTCTTCACATCCGGCTCGTCACGGCCAACGAACTCCTTGAACTTCAGGAGCTCGGTTGCCATCTTGATTTCAGGCGCCAGGAAGTCCTGGGCATCCATATCATATGTAGCGGGATCCGTGCTGTGCTGCTCAATGTACAAGCGGATGGTGGCGCCGGAGGAACCGGTGCCGGACAGGCGAACAATGATCCTGCTGCCCGAGGAAAAGCGGGCATACAGACCTTGGTTGGAAGAGACTGAGCCGTCCAAATCGGTGTACGAAAAGTCCCCAGCTTCCGTGACAGTGCGGTCTAGACAGAAACGGATCTCGGGTTAGCATCTGTAATACCGCTCGGCAAGGGCAATCGTCACAAGACTTACCTCCAACCTTGCTTCCTACAAAGTTTGGATCCGCCACCAAATCCCTCAGGATACCAACAACCTTGTTGGCACCTTCCGAATCCACGTCCTCGTAATCGTAGCGGGTGAAGAAGGTTCGTCCGTACTCGGCCCAGAAATCCTTCTGGATTTGCTTAATGCTGGGCGCCACTCCGGGGTTGGCGACACCCAATCCCGCAATGATATTCAACCAAGCCACAATGGCCCAGAGACCATCCTTCTCTCTGATGTGGTTGCTGCCCGTTCCAAACGACTCTTCGCCGCAGATCGAGAGCTTATCGGCGTCGAACAAGGCGCAGAAAAACTTCCAGCCAGTGGGGACCTCATAGCAGTTCAGGCCTTGCTTCTTGGCAACCAAATCCACCGCTCCCGAAGTAGGCATGCTGCGTGCCAGGCCGTACACACCATTCTTCTTGAAATAGGGAATAAGCTGGGCATGGTGAGCGATAATAGCCAAACTGTCGCCGGGCGACACAAAAGCGCCAGCACCGTAGATCATGTTGCGATCTCCGTCACCATCAGAGGCTGCGCCAAACGGAATGTTGTTCTTCTCCACGGCCTCAACCAAGCTGTGGGCGTAAGTAAGGTTGGGGTCAGGGTGGCCGCCGTTGAAGTCAGGGGAAGGCTCGCAGTTCTGTGTCGACTCGGAGCCAAGGCCGAGCTCCTGCTGGAAGATAGCCTTGCCGTACGGTCCGGTCACGCCCGAAAGACCGTCGAACAAGACCTTGAAATCAGGATGAGTGGCAAAGAACTTCTTGATCAGGTCAAAGTCGAAAATATCCTTGAGCATCTCGACATAGTCCGCGGTGCTATCGACCACCTCGACCTCGAGGTCGCCGTACGTCTTGGTGCCGATGGTCGAGATGTCAATGTCGGGAATGCTCGCAATCTTGTACGAAGTCAAGGTCTTGGAGACTTCGTAGATCTTGTTGGTGACCGACTCGGGCGCCGGGCCACCGTTGGCGAGGTTGTACTTGATGCCGAAGTCGTTCTTGGGACCTAAGCCAGTGTTAACACCGGATGAACCAAGACACTCAGGGGGGCTGCTGCTCCTCACCTCCGGGGTTGTGGCTAGCGGTCAGAAGGATGCCACCTGTCGCCTTGCGCTTGCGGATGACATGACTGGCGGCGGGGGTCGACAAGATGCCGTCCTGGCCGATGAGGAGCTTCTTGACGCCATACGCGGCACCGATCTTGGCAATCAGCTGGATCACCTCGGGGTTCCAAAATCGGCCATCTCCGCCGATGACGAGGAAGGCACCTGTGATTGATTGCATCAGCCGGTCAGCTCCCAAAGCCCACTTGCAGTCAAGCTTGGTATATCAAGCTTTGGTATAGGCATGTGTGTTTTCCTACCTTCGGCACCTTCAGGAATGGAGAGCAAGATGCTGGTGATGAAGGCCTCGCTATAGTGTGGCTGTTGGAATACGGTGACCTTTTTACGAAGTCCGGAGCTGTGACGGCGGTCCCAAAACGGTTGTTGTTAGTCTTGTTGTTCGGTATACGTTCAAGGCCGGCCAAAGCTCGATCGATGCAAGCAGATGTAGCTTTGACATGCCAGAAAGGGGGAGGGTGTCTGGAGAATTAGGGGGACGAGCGGAGGAGGGTGGTGACGTACGTGCCCGGCTTCTGGTCGGTGAATGGCTTGAACTCGACAGTCTGGACCTCCATGTTTGGGCGCTTGTGTGGGTAAGGTAGGTGTTAGAGGATGGCTGGCTGGATGAATGACAAGAATGAAGAGTCAAAGTAGGATGAGTAACGGCGAGGAAGCTTTACAATTTGTACGAAGGAGAACAAGGAGATAATTTAAACCCAATCTCTCCTGAGCGGCGTGGGTAGTTCAATCAAAGAGGCCCGAGAGGGGCAGAGAGGGTCCCGTCATAAGTCGGTCTGGTGGGTAGGTAGCTCTAGGTAATTGGCAGGCCAGCAAGGTGGGCAAAGGTGGGGCAGCGTTGGCAAGGGGGGGTGGGGGGAGGCAAGGTAGGAGCTGGAAGAGGAAGGAGACGATTGATTGAGCAGTCGATTGAACAGATGGACTGCTTGGCGATCAACGGCATCCCGTCATTGGAACCACTTCTACCACCACGCCATGGCACACAGGGTTTCGTTGACGGGAGCCTGAGCGGGGGACGGCTTTGGACGCCGCAATGACCCAATCCAATGGACCCGAACTATGAACCTTTCCAACCCGATCCTCAGTGCCCGAGAACGGGCAGCCATACACGTACCTCAGGCACCGCATCAACGCTCCTACGGCGCTCTGGGCGTCCAAGGCAGCGAGGCCACCTCGAGACGACCGATCTGGCGGAACCGTTGGGCTGACACCTTGGCAACGTTATGTAAACTATTAAACTGCTTGGCTTACTAGGATTTCGATACCCCAAGTTAACAACCACTACAGTACTATCCAGACCTCGAAGTCATACGTGAGTATCACACCGCAATGGTCCAGTATAGGTAGGCCAGTAGGTAGGGCACATGTTGGTCGTATTGCATGCCCATGCCCGGCAGTCCTCGTGAGAAGCGGTAGTGTAGGACGCTTGCAAGAGCGGTGGGAATGGGATCGAACTCACCAGTTACGACTCCACTCTTCACCACACATATCCACCTCCCTCAGCTGCCACAAGCGACTCGAGCGACTCTACCTCCTGTGAGCTCACCATCATACCTTCACTGGTCACTTCCGATCCATGTTGTACTACCTGCTGCAACCACACGCACCGGGACAGATATTGCAGATAGCAAGCTTCAGAGTTACAACTGGGAGTCGGACATTTGACTCGCGGATTGCACCTCTCGTAGTGTATAGCAAGCAACTATTCTAATATGCAGGTGGTCTTTTCATCCTGGACATGACCCGTTGTGGATATGTTTTAGGTAGCAACTAACACCAGGATTCAAAGTAGGGCTGGGGTGGAAATGGGCAAGTATACATAATACCTCCTCGCTACCTCGGGGACAGTGGTGTTCAGCAAATTTGCGAGAAGAATCTCTTTGTTACTCTTCTGCCGAAAAATGGTATATGACCTCGCCGACATGTACTCCTCTAGCTCTCGGACGAAGCCTAGAAATAGAAGTGTGTTTCTTGATTTACACAACTTGTTTGTTAGCTAACCAATATGAGGAAGCTTATTTCGGCTGTGTGCTGCTATCTCCTCCACTATTTTGCTAGTAGAAATGTCGATATTGAGGGCCAAGAAATTGCACCTAACAAGCCAAACCTACCTCAAATGTCATCACGCACACACACACTCCGCCAACAAGGATATTCCAGAAGATACACCCCCTTCACACAATGCGGAGAGTGGTTACTCTATTCCCCCGATGGACCTGTGGCGGTCTCTGGGGTCTCGGATGAGCCTCCGGATACCTCCATAGCTGAAAAGACCTCTTTAAACTTGGATGCGCCTATGCCCCAGATAGAATCAATATTAGCTGTGAAAACTCCAGTAGTCCATTCAGGACTATGGTCTATCTCTGCTGGAAACACACCTTGTTCTGTTACAAAATATATCTCGAATGCATTTGACTTATTTTGCCGCTGAACCTCTTGTCGGTAGTTCTTGCAAAAGACATAAAGCTGTATGTTTCTCAACCAAACACGATGCTTGGAACGCCGACTGATCCATGTCGAAGACTGTGACTGGGCCGTTACTGGTAGCATTCGTATTAGTACCCATGAAACAGAGGTATGAGGTTTCCTATCTCACCAAATGCAGTCCAAACCGGACATTGCTTTAGTTCACCATCCCATACTGCAGCATGAAGACGAACACCATGGGTTTGCTGATCCTCGTACACGACTAGCGAGTGCTTGTACCCATCGTCCACGATTTGCCTGCACTTCCAAGTCAGCAATGCCCGGATCCCGTTTCTTAGACTTTGACAACACGTACGCTTGGAAGAGCCGCTTCTCTCTTTGTAATTGGAACTCAGTTGGATGAATTTGGACGGTTAGCCTGTTGCGAGCCTTGAGCGCGACAAACGTGCAGTAGAAAAGTACCATCTCTGAAGAGATATGTGAGTGATTAGCTGGACTGATCCCATCGCAAAATCGTTGCAACTTTGAAAGCTTACCCTCCCATGTGATAAAGTAAAACGCCGCCCACAGCTTGCTACATTGTTCCGACCGGCTCCAACGTTTAAGCTGCAACGCGCTGCCTTCGCGCCCGATACAAAGCTCGTGGACCCCATAGGACGAGAACCAGGCTACTTCACCCTGGAGACTGCGGATAAGAAGGTAAGGGGCTTGGTCGATCGGGTTGAGGTACGCCACCACAGACGTCCTATCGTTATCGAAAGGCCTGAATTGACGTCGTCAGTACCTGAAGTTAGAACCTTGCTGACACGAGCACAAAGCAACAGATCCAGAGGTTGCTTCACACCAGGATGAAGACTGCATGGGACGGTCAAGATTATAGACTCACCGCCGGAAGAGAACTTTGGGTTCTGGAGGTATGGCAAGTTGATCCCGTCGAAAGAATGGGCCGCATGCCTTTGACCTATTACGCCCTAATGTATCAGACGCGATCACTCATTCATTCTTCTGCAGTGCGGTACTCACGGTTTTACATGTTTGAGCACAGTTCGAGAAGCAAGTGGGAGCGAGAATATTTGTTCGGCCCAATGCGCATTCTGATCCTGTGTAGTTAGCATCCAAGCTGGTGAATCAGACTGGAGGCCGATACAGACTGGATCGGTAAGAGTTGCCAAAGAAGGTACTATGTCGGCAGGACTGACGGAGCCAACTTGCTGTGGCAATGGGGCTGCGTATGGATGTTAGTTGTCCCCGCGGGAAAAGAACGCCAAGCTAGGTCACTTACGAATCCCTCGTTTCTCCCTCAACTCAACAAGATGGCCACGGAGCGTCTCGAGTGTATTTGGATCGAAGCTCGGAGACCTATGCATAGTTAGAGCGCAGTTGTTTTCGCAGAGTCACCGTCAAAATATCCATTCACCTGTTAAGAAGGTACCCTAACATGACCAGAAAGTTGTTGTAAAGCACGAAACGCTGGGGAAGCGGAACACCCCCGGCTTCTTCTGTCATCTTGTTGTACATCTTCCGCCACCGGATTTCCCGAGTAAGTGTTCTGTCCTCATAGTAACCCATGATATCGTTCAGGGTACGACACAGGCATGGTAAAATGATATTCAAGTAGTTGAGGACCAGAGGGACGCGCTCGATATGAGACTGGGAATGATTGGCAAGATCGCGGAGCCGCCTACTCGAGTCCCGAATTCCCCCGGCCAAGGCGATGAGGTGGCCGTGGAATGACTCCGGGAGCGCCTCCCGTAGTTGATCTAACGCGACGGCCACAATGGCAGCTCGCTCGGCCTCATGGCAACAGCTCTGAAATAGCTGTATCTCGCAAGGTATGCCGATGTTGGTGTGATCCATGACGCCCAGAGGAGCCTGTAGAAAATCGGACGAATTGTGATGACGAATTGAGCCGCGGCCGCCAACGAGTATACACTGGAGAGCTAGTTCGCGGAAATCGGATGGCCCATAATGGACATCAATGTTAGGATATGGCGCTGTTCCTTGACAGGACTGGTCAATCAGGCAGTGCTAACCAGGCTCGAGTGCCGATAATGAGCGAAGTGTTTGCACACCTCGCCGTCCTTTCTGCCACGGCTGGTTGTAGCCAGCCAGTAGTATGGCTAAAAGTGGACGCCGCGAGACTCGACTGCTAGCAATGTATAAACATGCAATAAAATGACCGGACGAGGGTCGAACCGCGACGCAGCGGGGGACGACGGACTGGACAACGGCTTCCTCGACGAGAGACAATTGCGTGACAGGTACGTACTTACATATCAGAAGGGACAAAGTCTCAGCCGATTAACCATGCAGGATTCTCGGCTGCAGTTAGTTGGCCTAACCGACTTACTTGGCGCCCAACGTACAAAAAATCAGTGGGACAGTAAGGCCTTGAGCTCATTCGACTTAAGCTGCCTGAGACAAACCCATAAATGCCCAGTTTGTAGCTGATCTCGTGGACGGGGAGGCCCTCCGTGTGTAACTGGATATGCTGCACGAAATGCATGCGGATACGATGGCGGTCGAGGAGTCAGTGACCGCCACGAAGGGACAGAACACCACTCCTTACGGCAAATCGAATTAGAGTGATACAGCAGAATCGAGTCTGCCACTCCATAGCTCGACTATCCGGAAATACTGAGGTATAAGAAGTAACATAACTTGAACAGACGCTGTAGCATGGGCTGCATGGTTTGGAAGAGAGCAATAGGTATGTAGACGTGGACTAAGATCTGTTGCCTAGTCGAGCCTAGTACCGCATACGTTCATGGAACCGTTTTGATTTCTTTTATTTTTAAGCGAGAACTGTCGACTGTAGTGCATAGTTAGCCCTCGATATCACTAGCCTCTCCGTCTATGGTACCAGGCAGTAGTTCTCACCATTATGAACTCTAGCAGAACGACGTCCGCATCTAACCACGGCCATACGGGATGGTCTTTGCAAGACCTCTAGCAATAAGTGTGTCCGCAACAAGTCCTGGTGAATATATTATCACTTGATCACTTGTGTTGACCAAGAGTCCTAAGAGGTATATAGTCTTGCGACAAACAATAGCAACTGCGCCAAATGGGACTGTTTGATCGTTCGAGCAGTAGCCTATATTAACCAGTTCCGCGCAAAAAAAAGAAGCGTCAACCAGTATTTGAACCCTTATACGACGTGGGCGATACATCATCGTTGACCGCGCAATCGTTCAAGTCCATCCATGGCAACTCTTGATCCCCTGCCATTGCGTGCGCACCTGTTCCCGAATGTCAAAAACTGAGATTTGTTGTACAAGCTAGCCAGCGAATGAGCTGACTGATTCGATTGGTCCCCCAATGGAGGGATAGCTTTGTCCCTTGATCATAGCAAAGCTCGTGCAAACCATGGCGTAAAAAAGGAAATCCCGTGGCACCGTAACAACACCGTCCGTCCCAAAATACAAGGTCAAATAAAGAAAGCCTCGTTTGCTGATCGCAGTGTCTTGCTCTGATCAAATATCAACGTGTTTTTCAAGACTGAATTCGGCGAGCGCAATCGAGTCGGCGAGAAGGGTTCATTCAGGAAGACTCCTCCTCGTCGGCCTCGGCCTATGCGCCTCATGATCAGTTTCCATTGCTAGTAGAGTTGGGATAACGTGGGGATGACTCACGTTGTAAGCCTGCTTCTCGTCCTCGTAACGCTTCTTGTCGGCGGCAGCCTTGGCCTCATAGGGGGCACGCTGCTTGTCGCTGAGAGCCTTCCACCTTTCTCCAAGAATCTTGCCAACCTGACCGAAAGAGACGCCGGGGTTTTCTTCACGGACGTTCTCGCGCTGCTCATTGGCGAAGAACATGTAGGCAGAGAGGCCACGCTTCGGGGCGTTGGGGTCTTGAATAACACAAGTCAGCAACAATGAGCTACGAAACAGGAAGAGCGACCACTTGTATGTTTTGGTATCAGCTGCAACCAAAGCCCACCGCAAGCATTGCATGCGGGCCTTGTCATTGAAGCATGACCCTACAAGACAAGCGACCAGGTTGCTACTGGTGTGATATGCGAATGGGGGAACATCATATCGAGCGCTCCGTAGGGAAAGGGTTGTGTTGCGGCAACTCACCCTTCTTCGCGCGGCGCTTCTCGACCTTGCCGGTGGTCTTGCTTTTGGCGGCGGCCTTGGGCATATTGTCTAATCTGCAAATCAAGAATATTGTTAGTAATGAGTTAACAATTGAGACCGTATCGCGGCGCGTATGAAATGACTGATCAAGTCCACGAGTTTCGTTGGTAAACTGCGGCTTGTCCGACTTCAGACAAGCTGCACAGCGAAAAACACGAGCAGAATATGCTGATGTGTATGCTCGTTTGCCAGAGCGAGTGCGGCACCCGAAGCTGTCGAGACAATTGGCATGCAACTGCTGATGGAAAGGGCAGGCATGCTGCGTCGTTGAAGCATCAATGAATGCCACATAAGCGACAAACGTACTTGATTTATTTTTTGCTGAAGATGAGACTGTTTGAATGCGTGGTGATGCTGCTGTTGAGAGATTGTGCCTCCCTGGTCAGCGATCGCGGTACGTTGTGATGTTTTTCTTGACGCGAGACCGGAGACGTGTGTGGGCAGCGCAAAGTGAGCTCCCGGCGTGGTGCGAAGGTGGCAGGTCCTATGGAAGCTTTTGCGTGGAGACGGCGATGCGCAGACTCGAGCTGGTGCCGGGAGTGCTGAGCACCGACGCGCAAAGCAACAAGCGTGCGCCGGCCTCGTTTTGGATGGCAACAGCGAGGTGGGCAGTGAGGTTGGCCGGTTGCATGAGACCCAATGGCAGTTCCGCTTGGATAGAGGCAGGCAAAGGCCAAAAGGCCAAATGCCAGATGGGCGCGAGTACTTGTGATTTTGCTGGTGCTGGCTAAGGAAAGGAGGTACTCACATACGCGTGCAATGGGCGTGGGAAAATGGGTATCGAGTTGGGCGTGGTGAGCGGTGCGCTTCGTTTGTATGGGAAAAGAGGAGGGAGTTTTGTGAGAGAGAGGAGGGGGCGACGCCTTTGCCTGGTATTTTACTATGGGCGGCTGATTGAAGGGGCGGGGGAAGCTCCTTCCTACTTCATAACAAAAAAGGGTGCAGGCGCCGGCTGATTTTTGCAGCGTGATTTGGGAGGGAGGCGAGGGCACCCACTCATTCATCCCTCTTCGGACCGGGCCACTCCAATTGCACTGCAGTCAATGGCTGGCGGCCTGGCGCTGGCCAAGCGTCAACACAAGTACCGGTACATGTCCCATGTCGCCCACTTGCGCCGTGCTTGTCGGTACTGTGTACTTTACCTGGTCCGTGCTTGGGTGGTGTGCGGAGCGCTTGAGGTTTCGGCCTGCCAGCTTCCCAGCAGCCATCCAGCTCGAGCCCGTGCCAATTCCATTTCCAGCTCCCAGTTCCAGTTCCAGTTCCAGTTCCAGCTCCAGGCTGGGTCAGCTCCCAATCCAGCTTCCAGTTCTATGGAGGACTAGAGGTAGTTACCCGCGTCACCTAGAGGCCTGTCACTCCCACCTTCTGACAGGCTGCCGCCGCACCTCAGTCACTCGCTTCAGTCGCTCGATGCCATGCCATATCCCATCCTCGTCTGGTCTGGTCTGGACGCATTCGGCGCAGTCGGCTGCCGTGCTTTCTCGGACAGGGTCGAGCGCCCAGCTCCCGCCCGGCTTCCGCCCATGAGGTGCAGTGGCCTTTTTGGATGAGCACTGGGCGGGCTGGCACACACCCGTCACTTTTCTCTCTCACTCGACCATCGTCGCTCTCGTCCGTATCTTTTTCTTGGGGGCGGCAGGCTGCCCTGTTATGAACGCCTGCTTATTACTGGGCGTCATGGACGGTCCAAGAGGACGCCTGGTCACTCGGGGGTGGGCTGCACTTCCCTCATTCCACGAACTGCCCTGCCTCGATCAACTGGCCATTGGGCAGTAAAATGAAAAAAAGACTGACGAGTATAACCAGTACGGCCTCACTACCCGCCAGGTGGCCCTCATTTCGACTAGGTCGTGAAGCTCTGCAAGGGCTTTAGAATGGCTTGTGTGAGACACGCAGCTTGACCAAGCTCCCTGGCTCCCGAGTCTAGCATGAGGACCTGAAATCTCGTGCCGTTTTCTTCGTCTCTCCCTGGCCTGTTCACATAAGATGTCGTGGACGCGTTCAAGGGTAGCAAGACGTTGAGGCTGCCAAGGTAGGAATGAAGCATCATAGGCCAGTGTTGGCTTACCAATGGTATTCTAGCAGTCGTCTCTGAAAGACGAGCCTCTGATCTTGCAGTGAGGAGGTGGTTGAGGTGCGCGGACATTTGCTAACAGTTGCTTGCAATGTCAGCCACAGTAGCTATTGTTGGCACGCCAGTTCTCGTCCACTCACATCCTTTGTTTCTCGCGCCTGGTTGAGGTACGCCAGGTCTATCGAGACACGAGAGAGCATCGAGCAGAGCTTGCCCTTTTTCGAGTTGCTACGCTTGTCTCTTGGTACCGCAGAACAATCCGTACCACCCAGACTACTAACTGTACACGGTACGGAGTACCTACAATACCCGAATCCGGGCGGCCTTGTAATGCAGAGACACGACCGTCGTGCCATGACATGTTCCACGCCAGAAACGGCCAGTGTCTCGTTTGGTGAAGGTTCATCACCCATTACTGCATGGTGTAGTACTCGTGTGCCTACCAAGCAAGGTTAAAACCTGCCATTTACTGGGCAAGTTACTCTTCTCGCTGCTTGTTTTCCGATCAAGAAGATACAGTACAAACCTCGGAATGCTGCCCCCCTTTGTTCAGGAATATTATGGCATCACAATATGCGCGAACAGTGGCGGAAGAGGATAGCGGCGACCAAATCGGGGACAGATAGCACACAGCAAGTAAGATCTATTGGCGCTTATTCTTTCAAGAGGACTGCTCAACATGGAAATCGAGCAAATTGTCATGTTACAACTTTGTTCCCGGCAAACAATGACCAACCGCTGAATGCGAACCTCGGCTTTTCAAAGAAGTAGAGAGGAAGCCTGGGAACAATTGTCGTCAAAAGCAGGACTCGGATATAGCGTCGTTTCTTCAGCAAACGGAAATAGTCTGCATAGCTTTTCGACTTGGACATGGCTACTTTGTAACCATGGGTTGTCCTTGGCTGTTCAAATGAGGCATCAAGAATCATGCCAACATGACCGATTGCCCAGAACCTCTCGACTACCAAACCGGGTCGTTGCTCTTGAAAAGTACCGAGCATGTTACTTCTTCTTCATTACGGCCCTTTTGGTGGAAAGATCCGGCGGGTCGAGGACCAAACCTCTAAGTCGTTCATCTCGGACCCAATCGACTCCGCTGCCGGCTACGAGCGCGCTCGTAGCTCCCTTGATCGTCTTCCATCTCTGGCGGCTCACCTGTAGCTCACCCTTCGTTTTACCCAGCTGTCTTTCAAGCTTGGTAGCTCCATCCACTTGTACGTCATGAGTGCCGGTGGTTTTTGACAACCGCAAGAGTTCCGAAGCCAATGTCGCGTTTTGCTGACCAACGCGGAGACGCTCAAGTTCCAGATCCAAGATACGGTCKCTGACTTGATGAGAGGCTGAAGCTTGCTGAGCCGCTTTGGCAGATACTAGATCCCGCTGCCGGATCAATGGCAAGATATCTCTTGAAACGAAACAGACGTCAGCGATATCCGAAAAAGAGATTGCAGATCCTAACCACAGTGAAAACGGACCGTTCTACCGGGGAAGCCTGAGTTCCGGCATGAACAGCCCTCAATATAGGCCGGACCACGACGGCGCTTTCAAATACGTAGTCCCGCAATTCAAGAGCCGCCTTTGCTTCGAGTAGTTGGGTGCGAGCCTCATCTACTTCCGAATGTCCTGTAAAGGATGTAGGGCCTAATGCAGCGCCCATGGTCAGAACATAACAAAAACTCGAGGGGGATATACATCGGGTTGCTGACTTTGCGGGTCGGAGTGATCTTGCTGGGCCTGCAGAAGGCCTATCTGAATATGTAGCTCCTGCAGTCTGTCATAGAGTGCCAACGCTTCTTCCTCCGTCTCTGAAAGGCGAGGATTTGGATCGGGAACAAGAGCCGACATGACCAATCAGTTGAGCGCCGCGGCTGGTTGGAGGCGGCTGGAGAGATATAGCTGAATGATAATGGTAGAATGTGTGGCGTGGTTTGAGGAGTTGAACTTGAAAGGCTGGTCCAGATTGCTACAACCTACAGATCATTCCAGAGCAGGTGGATGAGGCAGACCTCCATTACAGGCGTAAGCCAAGAAGCGGACTGCTGGATATAGATGTGCGCGTAGGATGCCTTGGTGACGCGTCTGAAGCGAAGGGCGGTTCAACTCGTGAAATAAAAGTGACCACGACTAGTAGTAGTACTGTTATCCTGGTCAAAAATGGAACATGGGATCGAGGATAAACTTCAAGCTGGTTGTTGTTCAAGCTCTGAGCGCCTGTGGCATCATCATCAAGCACCCGACTCCATGTTTGAATGAATGGAGCAGGGAATGAACTACACGGGCAGTTACCCGTAGTGTAGGTTGAGAGACCGAGGGAGACAGCACCTACCTACAAGTATACTACGTGTGACGGAGAGCTGGCGAATATGTGCCACTCAGCTTCTTTAATCCCGTGAGTTGACTTTGGAGCAAGAGATAAGATTCTTGTCATGCTAAAGAGAGAGGTAGGTAACTTACCTTAGACTCGATAGTGTACGACGTGAGCCAAAGACGTATGGAGAGATCCACATACAGGTAGGTGCATCCATTGCAGCAGCATGGAGGTCCGGTGTCACTGTTGCCGAGCGTCCTGGAGCTGCCCCTGGTGTCGGTGTTGGGCGGGGCGCTAGGGCCGTTGCGGATCTGGGCCCGGGGACTGCTTTCTGCTTTCCATCCACTGCCACTTCCACCTACTTCCCCACGTCGACGTCCAACCCTCCACCCACCGACCGACGGCCGCCATCACAGACCGGAGAACACTCCATCCGGGCGCCAACCTATCGACTATACGTAACCACTCGACCCTGCCTTCACACTTGTCAACACCCATTCGGTCCGCCGACTCGGGTTGCTTCCGTCTTTGACCGTGGAAGCGACTTGGGAAGCATGCGTGAAAATGGTTACGCAGGTGTTGATCGCCCATACGGGCCAGCGCCTTGAAATAGACAGTCGTACCATCACATCGTACGCCTCTCCGCCAGTGCCCACATCCCATCGTTTTCCCATCTGACACTTGTGATGGCCGCGTAGCGTTCCTGTTACCACTCGCTGACGTCCCTCAAGATTAGATGGCCTGAAGGAATCGGTGGCCAGCCAGAGCTCCATTCCTGTCGAGTGCTTGATCGCCCTGACACCCCAGGGAAGGTCTCTAAGATGGCAGCCAACACAGCCAGAGGTTCGCACATCTAGATGGTCTTGTCAAAGGGCTGTGCTTCGTCGCATCTAACGCTGGGGCAACAGACAGAGATCTACATATATGACAGCCGATTGACACAACGGCCCCAACCCGGGGCCTCGCCGCCTCCCATATCCGAACTGCCTCTTCCCCGATACAATGCACCCGACCCGCCCAACTCGATCGAAGACACGCGATCCATCCCAGCATGGCAGAAGCTCTTTGAGACACGCCGTGTCTGGGCTTTCGACGTTGTGGAGGACTGCGCGAGGATGGACGCCGCCACGCGGGAGCGCTATGCCGAGATGGACGTCATGTTAAGATGTCTTGATGCCGCTGTAGCAAATCTGGAGAATGCCGTCAAGGGGCTCGAGAACAAATACGTCGAGCTGAAGGAGTGGTCCACATCAGCACAGGCCGATTACAGTGCGTTGGCGACAGGTTTGGATCGATATCTTTCGCTGGCCCGGGGCATCGCTATCTCATCCAGCATGGCCCAGTTCATGACGTGCCGTGACGATGGTGGTTGGAAAGGACGTCCACAGCGACAAAGCACCCTTGAAGACCTTGTTGATCTGGAGCTTGCGCGGCAAGCAGGGAAACTCGCACCCTCCGCATTGCGCAAGTTCAAGGATCGCATCACCAACCTGGACAAGGCGGCAACTCGTTTGTTCCAAGACGCTGACACTTTAATGCACAAATTTGAGGCGACCATGTCTCGCTCAGCCCTATCCCACGACGGCGAATCGTCACACCTTCTTCAGGATATTGAGGCCTTAGCCAACAAGATCGACAACGACTACCATGTAACGTTAGAGTACACAAGCTCCACCCGGGACACGCTTCTTCAAGTTTCCAAAACGGCGGCACACCACACCGAGCGGCTACTGCCCAGCATTCAAAAGCGCGCACTGGAAATGGGTGATATGTTGTGCTACGCCACCAAGGCGCGAAATAGCCTCGCTGCCGAATCCATCGAGTTTATGCGTAGTATCACCGAGATCACAAGCGATAGCCACAGCGTAAAATCCCAAATTTCCGGGGCTGGCCAGGAGGATGAACTCGCCACGTTTGATCATTTGCGGCTCATCCAACAGATCCCGTATTTGTACGCCTCGTTTGTGGCAGAGGCCATCAAGCGGCGGGAGTGGCTGGACAAAGTCAAACAAGATTCAACCACACTTGCCAATGAGATGGCCGTCTTCCACGAAGAAGAGGCAAAGAGGAGGCGACGCTGGCACAAGTCAATCGGGGCCATTTTTGGTCCTGAGACCCCGACGGCTGACAGTAAGGTTCCAAGTCTTGAAATCAACCTTCGGGGAGACGATGGGGAATGGCCCCTGATGACAAGAAAAGACCTGGACGACTTCTTCAACGCCTTGCGAAACCAAAAAGCCGATCCCGATCTTGTAGTCGAAATCGAAAAGCTTATTGCAGACATGGACAACCCAACAAGGCAACAGTCAAGGCGGATGAAAGCCTTCAAGAACGGAAGTGTCCACGAGACTGCTCTCGGACGGAGCGGACTGCTCGTTCGAGGTGACGATGACCTGCTCCGCTCCTTACAGGCAGACAAAACAAGGCTTGAAAGCAAACTGAAGACTGCCGAAAGCCGAGTGCGCCGGCTAGAAGATCTACTTCATCGGCAGACACAGGCTTCCAGGCCGAATATTGGCAACCTTTTCCAGAATCCTAGCCAGCAAATTCTAGACCGTAACGACTCAACTAGCTCTCTTAGATCCCCCCGTGTTATTGACGACCGCAGGAGATCATCAGATGGACTCGAGACGCTCCTCCAACGAACACAGCAACTAGAGACCGAACTGAACACCGAGAGGGAGCGGTGCGCGGCCCTAGAGAGAGAAATCAACGCATTAACGACACTGCATAACGATCTAAAAGGCCAAATGGACGAAGCTAACTCCACCAAGAAGGATCTCTTGCAGAATATGGAAGCACTCAAACGGGAGTTCACAGAAGAGCGAAAGTCCCTCGAAGAAGAGGTCAAGCAGCTAAAGGCCAGGCTTGAGTACACAGAAGACGAGATCGAACACTTTGGCGAGTCGCGAGAAAACGAGAAGGCATCATATGACGAAAAGGTTCACTTTCTTGAGCTCGAGGTGGAGCGGCTTACCAGGGAAAGACGGGATGAATCTCTCAAAGCGGATGGCCAGGTGGAGTTTTTGCGGAATGAAGCAAGGCTACAACGTGAGCGTATCGCGGCGCAGGATATTGAACTTCGAGCTGCCCAGGATGAGATTAGAGTGCTCAACAAGCAACTGGAAGCTGTGAGTGAGGATAAGCAAAAGTACAGAGTGGCCCTGGAGGATATATGGGAACGTTTGGCGCCTGCTGATGCCGTTCCTACCGAGTTGCCTGACCTCTTGGAAGGAATCACCGGAAAGGCTGCCGATATTCTAAACACAAAGCAAGGCGTGGAGGGGGACATGTCCCTCATGAAGCTCAACGTGGACACGTTGCAAAATGACATTAGGACGCTTCGTTCGAAGATGGAATCCACCAAGGATAGACTCATGGAGGAGGAATCGGTCTCCTTGCGCCTCCGCGAAAAATTGTCGGAAGAAAGGGCGAAAGTGGTTGCCATGGAGGGCGAACTGGCTCATGGACGTGAACAGTTATGCGAACTTCGGGTCAAAATTGCCGATGGAGAAACTGGGTCCGAGTTCATGCGGAAAAAGCTAGAAGACGAGGAACAAAAGCTCGCTTCCATGACAGAGGAACTAGCTGCTCGGCAATCCCAAGTGCAGAGTCTGGAGGAAGAGGTGACGCATTTCAAAGCAAAGCTTCACCAAACCCAGACGCAACTATCAGAACTCTCCACGCGGCTTGATGCACGTAAAGAATGTGCCAAGGATCTGACACAACATCTTTGGTCACAGAACGACCGCCTTACTCGTTTGCTTGAGCGGCTTGGGTTTTCCATTTCCCGTGAGGAGGATGGTACCATGCACGTTCAGAAAATACCTCGATCTGAGCGCTCATCAGCAACGACCGCGAACCTGAATGATTCAGACCCCAGCTCATCACTCCGTCGTTCCAGTACGCTCAACGCCCGGCCCGTTACTGACAATGCGGACCTGGAGTTGCTGCAATGGATGAGTAGTGCAACTCCGGAGGCTGAGCTTGAAAAGTACAAGACTTTCATGGGCTCATTCGGTTCGTTCGACATGGATGTCTTTACGGATGCGGTGTACCGGCGTGTCAAGGATGTCGAGCATATGGCACGAAAGCTGCAACGAGAGGCGCGAGCGTACCGCGAGAAAGCACACAGCTTCCAGAAGGAGGCTCATGACAAGATTGCCTTCAAACACTTCAAGGAGGGCGACCTTGCTTTGTTCCTTCCTACGCGGAATCAGTCGACGGGCGCTTGGGCTGCTTTCAACGTTGGGTTTCCACACTACTTTTTACGTGAGCAGGACTCGCATCGTTTGCGCAACCGTGAATGGCTTGTTGCCCGAATCATGCGCATTCAAGAGCGGGTGGTGGATTTATCCAAATCCCTACAACATGACCAGGTAGGGGAGACGAGGAAAGATGGTGCCAGAGGAGAAACGGAGTCTCTTGATGACGATGAGAACGATAACCCGTTCGACCTTTCCGATGGCCTACGATGGTACTTGATCGAGGCTGTTGAAGACAAGTCCGGGGCCCCATCCACGCCAGGCCTGGCCAAGAGTACTGTTGCGGCAAACAATGTCGAAGCAATGGCCGACATGCGGACACAGGGGCATTCTAGAGCACGAGGGCTCACTGGACGTGGAGGCACGCCGTCGGGAATCGAAGGCGTCAGCAAGACACTGTCCAAAAGTCTCGAGAGTCGTCGGTCCAGTACGGGTTCCAGGAAGACCCTACCGTTTGTGATTGGCGCATCGTCGAGAGGTCGTGAAAGCGCCCTCGCAAGCGAGACAAACTCCCTCCGTGCGGTTCCGGCAGACAACAACAGCTCAGCTCCAACGAGCGCAGCTCAACAACACATGTCACCCACAGACAAGCTTCCAGATGCATCTCTGCAGGAAGCCCCTCAGCAAACAAACGCTATTTCAGTGGAGGGTGGTAGCGGGACCATCGCTGCAGGAAGCGATCAGGCTACTCTACAGCCATCGCAGTCTCATTCTGAGGTTCGCAACGAGATAGACTCTCTGATAGGGCCTTGAACGCATTTCAAAAACATATACTGACGGGTTGTAGGCCCGCTGCGGTCAGGATGGGGCGCGAGAACAGAATGCCACCGTTAGCAACCGTTTTAGCAAGAGTAGAATCTGGGAATCACTATGGAGTATAGACGTCAGCTGCGAGATAGGATGACAAGTAGTAAGATCGCTAGCCAGCCAGAGCTAAGGAGAGGGTTTTCTGTTGCCCTGGCTGCTTTCCTTTACATGCCAGAACACGAGTGTGCGGCAAAGCGGTGCTGTGTCGATTAGTTGCAGGCCATGAGAACTATTGGGGAGAAGATGGGGTGGGTTTTGGGATATGTTTATTATTCTGGCCCAGTATACACTTTAATGTGGCGATGGGACAATAAGTGCCGGGTGTTCTCAATCCCAGCATGCGAGTTCGCATGATTAACGTTTTGATATGCCTCACTACGATATCGCACAAGTAATCCCGTGCATCCATCTTCACATACATAGTTGGGGCGAGTGAACAAAACGGATGGAAGGATGGGCCAAGTCTGTTAGTGTACAAGACATATACATGGGTAGCTAAGATGCCGGCTTGAGCGTAAGGGCGTGTCTCATCCGCAACACACAACACGTTGGCTGCGTGACGTGCGCAGGCCACCTGAAAGCTGGAAGACGTTCGGTCCTCACTGGGCGCTGGGCAGGATCTCGACGAATTTGCGAACAGCCTCCAGGCCGGAACCCGCTCTAGCAACCGCGATCTCAATCTCCCATCGGCCAAGATGTCTAATGCGATCATTGTCCTCGGCCAAGCCCACTATCTTGACGCTTGATGGTCCAAGAACAATGCGGCTAGCTTCCTCATGGCCAGAAATCAGGGCCTTGATCTGGTTGAGAATATCGCTGCTCGAGACGGAGCCAAAGATGGCCCTCTGGGCCTCGTCTGTGGAAGGGGTCTCGGGCGTGGACGCCGGCGCATGCCTGGCAATTAGAGGCGAAACCTTGGGCGCCTGCGCAGGTTTCGGCTGAGGAATTGGAATCGGCACAGGTTCGCGGTGGAAGGTGAGGGTGTTAGGGACGAGCTCGGATAGCAGGGCGTGAGCAGTTTCGGGCTGTTTGCAGTCGCACGGGTTAGCACCAGCCGCTCGTCATTGAACCACAGACAAGCAGGAGGCTATGAAGATGAGGGAGGGAGGGAGGGTCATTACAGTAACGTCCGGAACCTTGACTTGGGGGATCTGGACTTCGGGAACTGGTTCTTCCGTCTTTTGCTCCTCAGGCTTGGGCCTGGCAGCGGCATCGAGGGCGCTCAGAATGACGAAGGAGCGGTCGACCTCGCCAATGGCGTCGCGTGTAAGACCGAGCTCTTGGAAGCGAGCAGGCGTCATGTACTCTGCCTTGTTCTTGGGGAACCACTCGTTGCGCATACGGCCGCGCTCAATGCGGAAAATAGCATCTGGATTGCAATGACGAGGTCCCGGTTAGCTTGCACAGTCCAGCAAGGGGATTTCGTCCTTACGTTTGCGACCGAACTTTGGAATGTCTTCGAGCAGGCGGACAACCACGCCCTGATCTTGAAGGCGCATCCGGTGTGACGCGGCCCGAGTCTGGATGTGGACAATGGGCCGGGCCACCGGTACAGCACGAGCGCGGGGCTCGCCGTGACTGGCGGCAGTGGCGCCAAAGGGTTGTGCAAGTCGGCGCAAGCATGCCAGGCACGTTGGCCACTTGCTCAGCGCAGATGCCGTCATTTTGAGGTGTGGTCGGCCTGCGTCGTCGGAGGAGCCGCGAGAAGATCGGGAGGCGGATTGGGTAGGTCCGGCGATTGGTCGTGGTCTGCCGTCCGGATTGCGGCCTGGCTAGGCGCGAGCTGGCGCGGGACTGCGTGCGGTCTTCAAGGTTACCCAAAAATTTCGGGGACGGAAGCCCCACGGCTGCGCGGCAGAGCTCCATGCCGGATGAGACCTCGATGGGCAGCCCCTGGAGCGGGACCCGGAGCTCAGGGCGCCAAGACCGCTAAAACCCCGCCAGTTAGTACATACCACCAAACCTCAACACACACACTTCAGTACTGCACGCGTACCTTATGTACCTCCGATCGAGTGTCTTTACCGTAGAATCTGTCAAACGTCGATTTCATGCAACATTGTACCTCGGGCGTACCGAGCCTCCTCAACTAGCTAGGTACCTATTGTATCGACATCTATCATGGTCCGAACCGGTAAAGTGAGTGAGGGTTAGGGTACTTCAACTCTTCCTCTGTACTGGCATATATATATACTATTCTAACGAGTAAAGTAACGTCATAATATCAAGCACAGGTACTCACTCTTCTATGTATCCGGAAGCTCTACAAGAAGGATACCAAGGCATAGAAGAATTCTGCTACAGAAAGGTGCCTGCCTATCCAACTAATCCTCCAAATCCCAGATGCTGATCGGCAAGACCTCGTTTCCACGACACCAACTTCCGTGCCAGCGCACATTACGGCAACTTTTGACCATGCACTGGACCGCCTTGGTCCATCCAGAGCTGCAAATCGTGCGCTACACCTTCGACAAGTTCTGACTCAATGATACCTTCCTGCCAGCTCAGCGCAATGCTTATGGGACCCCTTATAACGCCCGAAACGCTAGCACAGAGAGCCGGCCCCGCGACTATGGCGCACTGCGACATTACAGACCGTAATATGTGCCACTTTGAACCGGTTTCTCCGTTTGTATCGGCAGTGTCCTCCGGACTGCCTTGCAGCGATCCGATGTTCGACACTTCCCATGTTTGCTCCCGCGGCTTGTTCACCTTGTTGAGCCAGAAACCGCGCCAGTTGGCAACCCAGCGAAGCATACTTACCATGTCATCTTGAGGAATGGTCTCGACCCGGTCCTTGAGTTCCTGACGCAAGGTTTGAGCAAGGCTCCAAATCTTCTCTCCGCTTGCTTGCTCCCGCAGCCCCGAGACACGAGAAGAGTCGAAACTGTGCGACGCCGAAGTAACCAGTACGCCAAAGGATTCGGCGCGATCAGTCACATGAGATCCGGACTGTACAAAGGGACGCAAGTCTATAGGAGTGCAGCTCTGAAACGACGTGGCTGTCTCTGCTGGTAAGCGTCGAGCAAGAGATGCGAGAATTAGCACATGAAGTAAAGGGGTGAGTGTGGTGCCGTTCGCCCTGCAATTGGCAAGAAGCTGTGACACAGCTTTTGCAGGGATGGTAACCAGACGGAGTCTGGTTTGGTAAGGGTCAGGTCTGATCGGTGCACCCGTCCAAGGAAGGTCGGTCGCTGGTTTGCTGAGCCAGCCCGAGGCGAATTCGTTCCACAACGTGCCGGCAAGGAACCTCCAAGACGTGGTGAATTTGACGAGCTCCTCCTGAGGTGGCAGAATGTGTCCATGAGGCTTGCTGGACATCCGTAGAACGTGGTCCTCTAGGCACGAGGGACGGGCTGGTGGCTTGTTCAATTCGTCCAAGAGGCTGGCCTGGAAAATGGCTGTGCTCCTTCCATCAGCGAGAGAGTGGTGGACGGCAAACACAATATCGAGTATCAGCCTGTCTTCAAGTTGGGACGGCCGAGCATCATAGACGGCAAGCACCCTCCAGGGCGGTCGGGTTCCGACGTCAGGCCACAACTGGTTGTGTTGGGCTTCTAACATATGGAGTAGGTGTGAGTCGCGAGCATGAGAATCAAGTTCGGCAGGCAGCTCCACACATTCCAAGTGGTAAGAAAGATCCAGAGAGGGCACCGAGGCAAAGTAAGGGCGAGATGCTTCATCGCCAGTGATTGCCACACTCAACCGGGACAGCCGGAGGACCAGATTTGCAACTGCAGCCTCCAACACGTCGGGAACACTCTTGCCTTGGAGGACAGACCAAGGAACAGCATAGCGACAAGTATTGGCCAGGCACCGATAGAAGCCCAACGCGTGCCTTGAGGACGAGTAGACCTCACTGAGAACAGCGGCGGAATATAACCGTAACGATTAGCCTTGGGGTGAACCGGCTTGGAGATTGAGAGGGGGCTGGGATTCAGGAAACAGGACTGGCCAATGCAGGGAGCGGACGGAGGTGGTTGAGACGGCGCAGTGCATACAGACGGAAGCAAAGGGCTGAGAGGCCATCCGATGATGGGCGACCTTCCACACTCTTACACGGAGTGGCCCCGGCCACCACCCAAGGCCGACGGGATGAGGGGAAGCGGGATAGGTAGATGGCAGAGGAGGGGGAAGGGATGGGTTGGAAACATACCACGGCCCAAGAGGCCGGATCGGCTGGGGGATGTTCGTCATCTGCAGGCGCTAACAATAAGGTACCACGTGTGGAAGAGGCAGTCTAGTGTCTAAATCAACACTTGGGTCGTGTGGGATTATGCGGTAGTGTGCGGTAGTGTGCGGTAGATTTATGTTGTGGGCAGGTAAAAAAAGTAGGCTCAAAAGTCTCGATGATTACTCGCTTGGTACGTCGAAGCAACCTCAGATGCAAATGTAGGGAGAGTCATGTGAAAAATAGACAACCCGGCTGTGAAACCGCCAGGCTGTCAATCCATAAGCATATCTACCATTCAACTCACGCGGCATTCCCTGACTGGTGTCTCAGTGTCCCTTGTCGTTATTAATGATTGAGCCTGATGAGATGCTGCCGACAGCCTCATGAATTGTCGATTGCATTCGGTGTATGCAAGCCAAGTTGGGTTGAAGACCGGGGGCCCGGGACCGGAACGGGGGGTTTCTTGACGGGACGGCGGGGTGTTGAAAACATTACCTCTACGTTACCTACAGTATGGTACATTGGGACCCCTGGCCCTCGCACGTGCTGTGCTAGGTACATTACCTCTCCTAGCTACCTTACCTTATGCGTACACACAGTTGTACCTGCCTCAAAATACCTGGCGCTAGTGTGCCCGCCTACCATCGCAGAGAGCGCTCGACTCTTTTGGTATCTAGCTTCATATTGCGGGTCTGCCAGCGAGAATGTTTCAATTTCAGCCCGATAGAGAGCAATACCTAGCGCGCTGGCGTCACAACCCGAGAAAGATACCGGATGTATTTACGTAACTTTCAAGTACCTGCACAGTAGGCAGGTATGTACCTTTTAGCGTACAATTGCGATAATGCCCCACCCCACTTGCGCATCCGTCATCCGCAACAAGGTACCTTTCTATCAAGAAGCAATTGCATCCGCGCATCTTCCATCGTCCATCCAAACGCGTCGGCACCACGATTTGCAGATCAATAGTATACGACCGGACCGGACGACGTCCTGAATTCCCAGCACCTTTTCTTCTTCCTGAAATCGTGGATTTAAGCGGCAACCCGTGGTATCTCAAGCACTTCTACCCGTCCAGCTGCTGCTCACCCCAACATGCGCAACGGGAGCAGAGCACAACCTACAGCCATTTATTTGTTCGTGTCCGTCAGCCACCACCACCACCACCACCACCACCACCATTCACCCCAACTGAAACAACCCACCAACTCTCGCATGCGATAGAGATGGCTCTTTCTCCAACCTTCTGGTGACTTCAAGCGACCATCAACTTGGAAGAGTGGTCATCATTCCACAACAGACCATCTTCTACTTGCTTGCCGCCGTTCACCTCTCACCTTACCGAACTTACGTCAAGCCCCTCCCATCTTTGCGCCAGTCGCGTCAGGTCGCACCCTCGATCGGCTACGCTGCCAGTTGTTCATAATCACGGCTGCTTTCAAACCCCGCGCGCTTGTGGGATACTGACGAGATACCCAACATCGAATTTGCAAGATGGAACGCAGCGCTTCGGATGGGGTCGATGTTCTGGCCAGCCGGGCGAACGGCCGCTTCGCGTCTTCTCGTACTGGCAACACCCCCTCACGACGGTCGAGCATGTGGTCCCTCTCAAGATCCAAATCCAAGGACAACCATGGAGCCTTCGGACGAGGCGACGCTGCCGAATCCCGTCCTGCTAGCTCTGGGTCGTCCGACTCGAAGCACGCCTCGCCCGCCATTACAAGAATTCCACGACCAACCCAGCAGCAACGGCCTTCGCAAACACGCACCCCATACACTCTCACCGACGCGTACAAACAGGTCGAAGCCGAGGAGGCTGCTCAGAGTACTCCAAGTCCGGCCCCACGGACGTGGCGTACCCGCAGTAGCTCTTCCACCAGGAACAAATTGCACAAGAACCCCCCCACAACTTTCAATCGCCAGGTATCCGGCTCAAGACGTGACGAACCCTTCATGTCAGCCAGTAGCCCAGGCGCGCTTTCGCTTCAAAGCGATGTCTCTGATAGTGACATAGACGAGAAGCTGCGTCAGCACGCCATGGCACAGGCAGATGCAGAAAGGCCAGCCTCACGCGCCAACAGTATCCTATCACGGTCGAAATTTAGGAGTATCGCCGAGATGGGTAAGGGTCTGGCTCGTAAGACGAGTCGGAGCAGCCTTGACTCTCGCAGTAACTGGCTTTCCCGCCGCCTCTCGGGTGTCCGCAACGATGCTAGCAGCGGCATTTCGACACACGAATCTCCCAGCTGGGAACAGATTGGTGACTCCGCCCTTCTTCAGGCATCTACCGTCGCGCCGGCTGAGCCCGTTACAAGACCCGCCACGGTGCCGCCTAACCACGGTGTCCACTGGACCAATAGCTCTGAGAAGAATGCGGAAGATGATGTAGCCGCCGATGATTCCCAGACTTTCGACGGCCCTTTCCCAAATCTGGCACGCAGCAATCCTAAAATTGACGAGATTCGACTTCTGGAGATGGAGGCAGCTTCCATGTTTCCCGACGAGGAGCCAGGAACCGGAACACGGTCAAATCAACTGACCAGGGGCCGCGAGTCGAGCCGTACGAACGCTAAAATTGAGGAGTTGCGCGCACGAGAGAGTAGAAGCCTGCTTCGAAAGACCCCAATCGTTTCGAAATTGGACGGCATTAGCGAGTATGATCCAGAGCACCCGTCTCGACCCCCCTCCTCAGAGCTTGGTCGAAAACCGAGCAAAGAATCTGCCCGGACGAGCGCGTCCGGTGAGAGACTGCACATATCAGATGCTCTAAGCAAGCTCCCGGTACGGAGAAGCATGTCAAGCGGCAGGAGCCAGACACGAGATGGAGACGTGCGAGTGACGCCAGAGGAAGCCCCTACACCGGTATTTGACATAGGGGCATCCGCTGTCGTTCCTCAGGGCCAAAATGACGTTCATGACAACATACTGGAATCCGCTCGTGATAAAGAGAGTCAGGAAAAGGCTGGTCCGGCTCGTCGTGGTTCACATGGCGATCGAAACTCGGAAGAACTTCATCGTCAGCCACAGGCAACTGGGGACAATCCACTAACAGGAGAGGCTCTCCTGAAGGGTCAGAACCAGTCTGGTAATCAAGGTCGAGCATTGAAAGGTGCAATCAGGCAAAGGAAGCTGGACAGCGCTAAGAGCGACGTCAGGCCGAGTGTCGGTTTCACTGGACTGCGCAGAGATCCGTCAGTTGATTCAGCCTCAGGCTGCAGGTCAAACCCAGCACAATCGGAGTCCGATCCCACGGAACGCATCTACGGCGAAATGAGCTTGTTCGCGCCGATGGAAAATCAATCCGAAAGGGGCTCCCAGCGTGCACTATCTCCGGACTTCGATGAAGACGAGGAATATGAAGCGCCTGGCGAGACGCCTAAACCGAACAGAGCCGAAGCTTCGAAACAGTCTCTCCCAACCGCGCGCGCCTCTACCGGACCCACGACCATGGTCAAGACTGAAGATATGGAGGAACCGTCACGTTTCGCAACGGTCAAACCCATGGATGATCATTTAGACGCTGAAGTCGCCGGCGGTGGAAGCACCCAAGGTCCTGACGGTGCCACGCATAGCAGAGCCTCTTCGCGTGCCCGTGGTCGGAAACGAAGTATGTCGCCTCGGAAGATAAAACACACTCTGTCTGCTAGGGGTGACAGAACGCGTGACCGTGCATCATTGGTTCGACCGCATCGACGCTCCAAATCGCTTTCACAGTTACGCCTTCCCTTGGCCAACTCGGCCAACCCACCAACCGTGAGGGACGATCTGTTTGAAATCCATCGAACCAACCAAATTGAGGATTCTACCCTGGATGACCTAGCTGATCTACTCGAATCGAAGGACAACGTCCGTGGTCCGGCCTATTCGGCCAATGTCGTACCCAAGGCTGGTTCCAGGAACGAAACCATGGACGGGGAAAATGAAATCGAGGTCTACAAAAGAATGAGTGAATCGCTCAAGACAGGCCTCCTCGGAATCCGAACCGCGAAGCAGGGAATTGAGCGCCTGGAAACATCGGTTTTTCATGCTGATGCAAAGGATCCTGGTCACCAACACAATGGAGATGCCAGCTCAGTGTGTTCTGCCTGTCAGGATGACTCCTCTGTTGGGCATACTAAAGTGACTTATGTTCACTTGCCGCTTCCCCAGTTGTATCAACGACAACCCAAGTTCAAGTTCACCTTGCTTGGGCTCATCCTCTTCCTTGTGTCGTTGTGGTACATTGGAGAATCGACCATGTGCTCCATGTACTGCAAACCCCAATACTGCTATCCTGGCAAGCCCTGTAACTGGTCCCCTGATGATCCGGTATGGGGATACTCGATTCCGGTCAAGCTTGACCAATGGGTTACAGGAGGGAGGGGGAAAGCTTTTGCCAACCAGGCTACGCTGGACATTACGGACTGGATTGCCGATATGTGGGATGCTGCCACTGGCGTTGACATCACCAAGGTCGATACGTCTCATTACACGTGGGAGCAAAAACGACGCCATCGCAGAAGGCTCATGAAGAAGGGGCTGGTCAGACCCTCCAGAGAGCGAAAGCGTGGCAAGGCCAGACGCGTCAGCTAAGGTGTTATGACAATATTGGGAAAGTATTGACAGAAGAGATCAAAGGAAGGTTTGGTAAATTCAACCTAAGAGTGTTTTTGAAGTTGCCTGAATGATTTGCCATCAGGTCGTCAACCGCACGAGGTCGTGTGGGATAGGCTTGCTGGCCGATCAAGCTTTGACCTCCCTTCGAGTTATATAAAGACTATTTCCGCATCTCGGAGGACAAGAACCATGAGAATTCGTAGTAGGCAGTCAGTGAATGACTGATCTACTCAATTGAATAAGGTTATGATGCTACACCACCACAGGTAGGTGTCGGAGACCTGATTTGTCTGGGCTTGCGGATTGTGTGATGAGTAGACGGCGAGTACAAAGGGGTCTAGACATATGGTGCAGGTTGCCATGCCTCAAGCGAGGCCTGGCTTTATCCTTTAGGGTCCTGTGACACATGGGTTATTCTACATGGTACGCAAAAGAATGGTTCACGGGGCCCCTGACACACGCGGAGGGTGTTGGCCACGATTTAACGTGTTATGTTGAGATGAGTAATGTAGCGCCTTTTCTCCTTTTTATGCTATTCGAATGAGTTCGACTTTCTTGCTGTGTTGGTTTTCATGGCTCTCAATCATGCAGACAACCTGGAGATGTCGTCTTACTTGGAAGATAGCCCAAAGTGATATGATACATTGGGTATATAGCAATGCCGAACGGTACGATGCTGCACGAGAGGGAGTAATCCATCAAACCGAGAAGAATAATAATCTACCGAAATATCTACCGCTCGCTGTGCTAGACCAAGCTTGCAATCGTGACATAGAGGCCAAGACCTCAGAGAACTTTTGGAAAACGTAGTGAACGGCTGGGCAGCAGACGCCTGACAATGCCTTTTTCTTCAACCCCCTCAATAGCAAGACCGCGCGGGTATTATTGCGATTGAATTGCAGTCCCGTGGGCATTCTTGAGCTTCTTCGAGTGCAGTCCTGCATAATACGCATCGCTGTATTTCTTGAAAGCAAGTTTGCCTATGTCCTCCCAGTTCTCCTCCACAAAGGCTCGCGTCATATCCTTGTCGTAGAAGCCTTCGTCATCCCGGAGTGATATCTTGGGTCTCGGGCCGAACTCGGTGGAATCTTCCATAACAATCTTCTTGATAGCACTCAACAGGCTGCCTCTAAATTGGGGGTCGAGGTCATCTGGAATTGCCGATTTTATCAGGTTCTTCACTGCCTCGGGCTCCTTTTTCAGCCGCCAGTCCTTTAGTTGCGCCCAATAAATGGGCTCAACGCTGAAGGTCTGAAAGGCTTCATCTCGAACGCGCACTCGTAGGTCACCGGTGTCTGACACACCCTGGTGCTGCAGCTCGAACCGGCCATCAGCTCGAAGGCGAGGAAGGAAGTCATAGAACCATTTCCGGAAGATAGGGCGGGTTTTCATGTTCCTTTTCGTGCTGCTGTTGTCCTGAGAAGGATCGGATGAGGATTCGTGGACGGTGAAAAAGCGGCAAGTAGCAATGTAGTTGAACATGGCGTCAACCGTAGGAAACGGCTCGGACCAGTATCCTTCCACCTGCATCCCAAGAAAGTGCAGTACTTCAACGGGATCGGTAGTCAGTAGCACCCTGGACTTTTTTCGGTCCAGCTTCTCGATCTCAGGAATCCGGAGCCAAAGGCCTTCCTCGTCAGCAGTAAGACCAAAGGGCCGGATCATCGACCCTAAGAGAGTCCACGCATCGCCATGTGCGCTTTTGAAGAGTGCCTGGCCACCAATAAATAGAACATTGTTAGTGCTTCTCTTGTATTATAGGTGCTTCGAATATGATCATCAAAGCGGAGCTCCTGAGGTCAAACATACCCAAAACATTTGGTCCATATTCTTACAGATGCAGATATCGACCTGGATGTAGCGTTGCGTGGTATCCCTCTCCTCTCCAAGCTGGGAATCGTCTTTGGGCCAGGGGATAGCAAGGTGCATTGAGTTCTTGTGTGGGTTGACTATGGAGCGCTCTGCGTTCAAGGCTGCCTTGATATCGGTCGCAAGCTCCTCCACTCCTCTGGGAACATCATGTCGGGGAGATGTTGGAAAGACGAGGCGGGTCTCCATGGCCACGAGGATGTCGAGGTCTCCGTAGTCCTTCTTCTCGGGGCCCTCAATGGGTGTGGCGACGCAAACGAACATGGTGCGTAGGGCAGCGTGGCATGCGGCCTTGACATGATGATAGACATGGGGCGGCATGCGTGGAGTGTGTAGGGGGTTGTCCCCAGAGGAGAATATTGAACCACCCATTCCACGACTACTTAAGCTGTTCGATGGCGAATAATGAGAAGAAAATAGCCTGAAGCTGCTGAGCAAAAGAAAATGATGAGTTTTGAGGCGGCCTGTTAAGTAGAAAATCGATCAGCAGGATATTCCGAGTGGAAGATACGAGGCAATATATAGGTGAGCTGGCGCAAGTGAAGCGCAAACCTACCAGGGTCGTCTGCATCCAAAAAAGATAAGATTAAAAGTGTTCAACGATGTAGACGGGATGAAGATGATTGGCCTTGGTCGGTGACGGGTACAGCTATAGCAAGTAACTGAAGGATCAAAATGGAAGCTGAGCGGTGCCCGTTTGCCCAGGTTTCAACCTGGTCGACGGCCATTCGCCTTCACCATCCTCATCGCTCTTGCAGCCATTTTCGAGTCCCAGATCCAAGAAATATCGGAACATCGTACTCGTCGCCCCTGCCATCAGATCTCCGAAAACCGATTGCGAAACAATTGCCAGGAAGTGAGATGATAACCACAACAAGATGGGCGGGAAGTATGGTGATGGTTTGTTTCCATCACCAGTTTATTCTACTAAACCATGTATGCGTTATACGAAGGTTCTATGGAATGTCGCTGTCACAATGGTGGCAGTACCTAGTACCTACGTATGTCAAAGCTTCCTGCGGGCGCTGCGGGCCGACCTGCAGGACCTTGCCTCACGCAGTTATTAACATCAATACCGACCAAACCCCCATAAACGTGCAGGAGCACCATTTATCGTCAAAAGAAGTACCTGCCTTTAGGTTTGTACCCAAGTCACTCAACAACAACCATTCCTCTTCTTGACATCACCACTCACTAATCTCACTCTCCCGCCTCAACGAGTACAGTCGCTCTCACTACTACTCAGTCACTCGCTCAAGTAAAGTCAGTCCCCCACCCAGCCCACCAAGTCTAGAGACGTCGCTCACTCTCTAAAGTCGTCCCACCACTTGATATTTCACCTGCTGACACCTCTCCCAGCCGAGTTCCATCACACCAATCGATAATCATGGAGAACGGAGCCACGTCTCAGGGTGAGGGCAAAGACCCCTCGGGTTTCCTGAGCGAAATCATCGGCAACCCCGTCACTGTCAAACTGAATTCCGGCGTTGTCTACAAGGGTTAGTGATAGCTTTCACCTCGGCACTTGCTGTCAAACCACTGTTGTCTTCCAACTTCTTCTCTCTCGGCAGACAAATGCGGAAACTAACAGGACGCCTGGGCTGTGGCATTGGGTGGTATAGGTGAGCTGCAATCTGTCGACGGTTACATGAACATTGCCCTGGAAAAGACAGAGGAATACATCAACGGTGTGAAGAGGCGGAGCTACGGTGATGCGTTTGTCCGCGGCAACAACGGTGCATTCCCCTTTCCCCCCCCTACGTTGGCAGAGTATCGTCTAACTCTTCTATAGTCATGTATATCTCTGCGGATTAAGACAGTCATTCGAGGGCGCAGTTGTGTGAGGGGATGAAGCTGTGATGGGACGTGAGCAAGCATTCATTGATGTATGGTACCAGGGAGAACACGTGCTTGAAATTCAGCTGGCTCAGACTCTTAGCTGTTCCTCCGTGCTTAGGTCAACAAAATCAACCGATCAGGCTCACATGCAAAACGACTGCTCAACATTGGGGCCACGTTTGTCATTACATCACCAAGTATGCACTGGGGCAGTTGTGTCAACTTTAGTCATTATTAAGGATCCTCTGTATTACACTGCCTGTCTGAATAACTACCGACGAAGCTCATGATCCTCAAACTCGCCAAGCGCCTTTCTCATCCTCCAAATCTGTGTCGAATAGTAACATCCACCAATTATTCCCAGCTGCAATGCCAACAAGCAGAAACCAATGACAACAATGCTCATCCGTGTTCGTTCATAGCTGTGCTCCAAACCAACCAAACCAGGGCGCCATACCAATGCAATGCTGAATGAAGTGAATGCTCCGTTGTCATGCAACACACCGACTCTCCTTCCGGGAATTCTTCCGAACCTTGTCCCGGACAAGAAGCCCGTCCATCGCGTTTAGTTAATAGCGATGCGAATGGTTTCGTGCTTCTTGGCCTTGGGAACCGTGATGGTGAGGATGCCGTTGTTGAGAGAGGCACTGACTGCGTTTTGGTCGACACGGCCGGGGAAGCTGAAGGTCCGCGAGAACTCGCCAACGGAGCGCTCAGAGACCCAGTACTTTTCGGCAGGCGCCTTTGGCTTCTCCTCGGTGTGAGGTGCGCTTGGGCGTTGGGCGACTTGCTGGTTGTTCTGGTTGTTGGCGCCGGTAGCAGTGGTGGCAACCGAGCGGTTGTCCTCGTCGACGTCGTCTTCAACGGTAGCGTGGTGAGCAGCAGGGCTATGCGGCTCGCCCTTTTCGGTGAGGACGCCAGCAACCTGTGCGGGAGGGGTGCCGGCGGTGTAGTTGCGCTCAACACGGCCCCGGATCACAATGGTCTGAGGGTCGGTGAACTCGATCTGCACGTTGTCACGATCAATGCCGGGGAGCTCGCCGTGCAGCTCGTATGTCTGCTCGGTTTCGCGGACATCGAACTTGGGACTGAAGGTGCGGGCGGGCTGGGTATGACGACGGCTGCCGGTCTCCGGGGCGCTGCCTTGAACCTCGCGAGTGTAGGTGTCAAAGTCATCGAGGAGGCGGAAGAGGTTGGTGAAGCTGGGGTCAGAGCCGTAGGAGCCGTAGAAACCACGAGGGAAGAGCGCCATTTTGGATTTAGGTGTGTAGAAAGAGTGGTGAAGAGGTTTTGTGCGTTGTTGTGTTTGTGGTTGACGATGCTGCACTGAGCGGATGCTGAGTGTAGTAGATGGCGTTGAGGGTGTTGAGAGTGTTGAGAGCGTTAAGAGTGATTGGTTTGCTTGCTTGATGATCTTGATCTGCTGAACAGAGAACGAAGCCACGAGAAGGGAGACATCTCACCCAGATTTATACTTGAGTGGGAGCATTGTTTGCTTCACATCTTACCTTGTGATGCTCTCATTCTCCTACCTTCGCGAAGGACGAAGAAGGTGGAAGGAGCATTTGGCGCAAATACCAGGTCATTCTAGAATAGCCACTGTAATCCACTTGAGTTCTCTTTGGGGGAAGTCGCGCTTCCATGGGACAACGATCGTCAAAGAAGGTGCAATGTTGGTGAGCAAGCTGCTTGACAAATGAAGCTATTCCCAAGCGCGTGTGCGAATGTGCGCGGCCAATCGCACGCCATCGGGAGCAGCCTAGAAAGTTCCACACTGCACCGCACCTGCTTTGCTCAACTGCGTGCCTGTGCACGAACCAACAAGTACCCGCAATTTCGGTTTTTGAAATTTCACGCCAAGGTAACATTTCTTTCGGAACCATTCGAACATTGCAGTCCAATACTGGTTTGTTTGTTAGCTCGAGACCTCGGGTCAACTTCCCCTAAGCGTTTTCATATCTAATCGATTCGTTTCGTTCCATGACCAAAGCGTAATCTTACCTTGAATATGGTATTTCTGAATTTTAATATGTTATATTCAATTTTATAGATCCCTTTCCGATCCCTACCCAGCCATTACATTTTGTCCTTATAAGGTTTGGGACAGTTCGGGATAAATCTCGTCCAGGATGCCAGGAGTACCAAGCTAACAAAACAAACCAGTACTAGATTGTACATCACAAAACAATCGCTACAGACCTACCTAGGTACATACGTTGTTGCCAGCCGTGGACTACTCGGCTACACATGCAACCCGAACCAGTAGGTTAATTGCATACCGAGTAATATATATATATATATATCCACCACGACCATGACCAGGTACCTGCTCTCTCTCTTAGTCCTTCCACTCACAACACATGAGACCTTCCTCACACCAAAGTTCTCCTATCAAATGCTGCGCTGGCGCTGGCGCTGGGAAACTGAGTTCATGTTGAATCGGTCACAGAGGTAGTGTGGCTTCCGATTAAACTTAATTTTTCCCCCCATCTCCGTCTGCAGTTTCGAAATGGGTATCTGCATGGGTGCAGGCCACCCTAAAACCGGAAACTGAAGACTGAACGATAAGTTGGTCGTATTATCGATGCTTTGCAAATCTTTGCCCCTGGCTTTCGAGCGTTTCCTCCTTGTAAGCATGCGGATGACAACATCCACCAATACAATCACTACCTATACCAAGCAAAGTAGAACCAAGTAATAACAATATGTTGAAGCTACCTAAGTCTAGTGTACTTGGTGCAACAAGCGGAATCCCAGATACACACGAGCCTGCCCCATCCGTCCCATGGCCGACGGCGATGGGGGGCAGTACTCGATGTGTCTTACGGATGATAGACTGGGGGGCGCAACGGCGGAGGGTAACCTGCCATCATGGGGGCCGGCGCGGGCATTGGAAGTGGGGATACGCCAGGAAGTGTCGTCGCCACCATGGGGTTGAAAGGATGGAGGCGGGCCACACCAGGTATCAAACCCGGGCTCTGCGCCCGGTTGAACAGACTGATGAGCTTCCTGCCCACGACCGGTTGCAACTCGGTTCCGTCCCGCGCAATCTTGACCTCCCGGTTCGAGTTCCATGGATTCCGCAAACCCCTGGTCCGGTAGAACGGCAGCCGTGTTGCCGACACCCATTCAAGCCTGAATGGCTTTCCCCAGGCCTTAGGCTCCCCGCCGACACCCTCCGTACTCCTGACACTCCCCGTGTCTTCTTCTGAGGCTTCCTGCAAACTGTCTTCTGTGGCAACGCCGTCCTGTCCTTGAGTGGTCCGGCCCACGCCTTCGTCCTCTCTCACCACTTCCCAGAAAATGGTGCCGCGTGCCGAGTCATCAATGATGCGTCCCTTGGGCGCGAACTCGGTCGCCTCGGTAGGGATTGCTTTAGGCAAGTCAACCTCGCTTGATGGCTGGGCCTTGGGCGCAAACTCGATGGCAGCCGCCGGATCGTCGTCAATGGGCGAGGTCATGCGCGCATAGCCAAAATATTCTCCGGATTTGTTGGCCGAGAAAATCAGATAAACATTATCTGCGTTCTGCCCGCCGTGTCAGCTGCGCTCAAGCTGTAATAGTCCCATAGCTTATGGTCGGGACCTTCACACCGAACATTGGATGGACCTTCTTACCTTGAAAGCATTGTTGAGCGTCTCTTCGTTGTGCGATTGTGTGGCCCACACCTTGGTCCGCACACTCAGCTCAAGGTCCTCCACTGTCAGACTTTTGAGGACAAAGTACCGGTCCTTCTGTACTGCCATGCCATTGGGCACTGGTGCGCCGTTGCTCTTCATCTCCTCTGCATTTGAGCCCTTGGTCGGTACCGCTGCTGCTGGTTCTGTGCTGCCGTTCACTACTGTACCACCCGCGCCTTCCCAAGAGCCACCGACATTCTGTGTCGAGCTTCCGGGAGGTGTGGATGCCGCCGGACCGGTGGGTGCAGTTACACCCGAGGCTCCCTCCACTGTGCTCTTCCTCAGCCGGCTCACGAGTCGTACCGACTGAAACTTGGAGTCATGGAGTTTCTGTTGCGCGGCAGCGCATGTTTCTTCGTCTTGAAAGTTGGCAAAGGCACAGTTACTCTTTGATATAAGAAATAAGGACTCGAGGCCCGGCGCCTCCTTGACGACGTGATGGACAAGTTCCATCAAGTCGGTCTGTGGAGGGAGATTCCCTATCCAAATCGCATGTCCTAAAGAAATAGCATGGACCACGTTAGCCACTGCGTCCTGCCACAAAACTATTGCTTTCAACCACTTCGGAGCCAAGTGCTTGAAGAGGTGGCCATGGGGAACTTACCACTTTGCCTAGGCTTCCTCGGTGGCCCACGTACCAGATTGTGGCCCCCGTCCAGTGAAGCTGTTGCACAATCAGAATTTACCTCTCAACAAATACATGAGCAAACACCATCAACTTACCATTGCCTTGCCCAACGGAGCCAACGGTAGAAGCCACTTGAGCTCCATACTGCGGTTGCACCGAGCGTGTGACACCCAGCTGGGTACCTGGTGTCGCATAATGTCCCGGTATCGTCTGCCCATGAGCCTGCGGCGCCTGTCCGGCAAGAGAAGCTCCCGGTTGGTAATAGTAATGCGCATTCGGATGCGGTTGCTGGCCAACGATAACACCACTGGAAGGGTAACCATAATCGGCTCTGTGAGGTAGGCTGACCTGCGGAGATGGCGAAATGGGTTGGCCATAATACTGTCCTATATGCTGCGACACATAGTACTGCTGCTGGTTTCCAATCCATCCAGATGTGCTCCCTTGGGTGCCGTAATGGGACATTGTCATCTGGTTAGCCATATGGGAAGATGGGCCAGCGAGGGAGTTGTAACTTGGCTGTTGACCCGGACTGTACGGTGACGGTCGATACGGCACATGAGGAAGAGCACTGGCCATGGTCCCCATATTGAACGGCCCTGCCCGACCGTGTCCATGTTGTGACGGTATATCCAACTGTGCAGAGAAGACATGGGGCCCGTTGCTGTAATGCTGTTGCTGTTGTTGATACTGCTGCTGCTGTTGCTGCTGCTGTTGAACGCCCGCCGGACGGTACATGAGTGCGCTCTCGGAAGTTGTTTGACCTAAATCTGGGTTGGCGGTAGCTGGTGGCGAGTCGGCTGCGGCGTCTTGTGTCGTAGACTCCGTGGACTCTGCGGGCTCTGCGGACTCTGTGGGAGTGGGTTGATCTCGTATATCACCCATAAGGATGGTAATGAATACCCAACGAATCGGGTGTAGTTGGATTCTTAATTCTTCAAAGCACCAAGCTCCTGGTCAGTCCAAGAAGCTAGAACACGGGGCAAAGAACCACCTGTCGTGTTCAACGATACTTAAGAGCTTCTCGAACGGGCGGGAGTCAACCAACTCTCAAGACAACTCCCAGGGCAAGGGGCTCCGAAGCGTGTCGTGGCGTGGAGGGGTACCTATGGAAAATGCCAGGGCCGACTTGGGTAGTTCGGTCGTTAGTACTCTGACAATAGCCAAGTGCGAAACGACGTTGCCGTGCACGGGTGGCTTAGAGTTCCCCGAAATGCGCCACGATGGGAGAGATTTGGCAAGTCCAATCAGGGAAGATGCCGAGCTGTTAGGTCCAGCAACGTCCAGGATGTTGTATCGATGTAGGGGAAAGAATTTAAGAAACACGACGGGCCGTGGGGGTGGGTTGCGAGGGCTCCAGAGCCCTTGCCCTTCAAAACCGATGCTCGGGGCGGATCGTCGGAAGCAGGTGCCCAATGCAGAGGCAGGAATATGAGCCGGGCTCGCAGGGGGTGTCCTTAGCAGCTTCGTTGTCTTGCCTTCCCCATGTGTCAGGCTGTCCTGAATGCTTGCACCTGTCCCTCTGGGTTCTTCCTGCCCAAGCCGGTATTTTCGAACGGCGGAAGGTATAGGCCAACAAGCCCCCGAAGCAGATGGACTTTTCGGTTGTCCGTGTAGCGGGCTAGGCTATAACGAGCAAAGGTGTACCAGCGAGGATGGGGCGGGGGAGGAGTGAAGGCAGGGTATATCGACGAGGCGATAGGGATGGTAGCCAAACACGGGGCTTTCACTTTGAAGTTCACGACGTTTTTGCAGCTTCTCTGCCCGAGGTACCACAATTTGACAAGGCTCCTGGGTCCAAGTACGTGTTATAACGTGACGATGAACAGGCGAAGTGCCGAGGGAGAGAGTGGCGTGAGGCACAACACTACATTTGGAGGGTTTACTCTTACTCCTCCCCTGGTGGCTGGTGCTCATATTTGCCTACAAAACATGGTGCCTCGGCGGTTCATCTCCTTCTCGGAGCTAGGCCAGCTCCGAAAGGACCAATAAGCAAGCTTTGAGTAGGCAGGCGATGCCGACTGACTGGCATCCTTACACGGCCAGACTGGGAGGGAGAACGGGACAAGAGATCTGCACAACCAGAAAGTGGCCAAAGTCTCGGATGTCGCAATTGTTCGGCATGCAGGGCTTGTGTATGCCGGATAGGCCAGGGGCAAGGCGCACATGCATCGACAGGACGGTAGAAGAGCATGCCAGATGCGGAGGTACGAAAATCATGTTCAGGATAGTGGGTATGGGGTGTTTATGGGAGGCTGAGGAGGCATTGAAGGGTACCTTGGCGGCTCGGGGGGTTCGCAAAGGTGGACTGGTAAGTGGTAACCAGTGAGACGGGTTACATGACAGGCGCCCCTTTGTCCAACGGAGATGTTGGGAATCCGGATGAAGATCTGGGCCAGACATGGACACACGAGACCCTCACTCGGCACACCGGGTTCGAGGATATGGAGCTTGATGAGTGGGAACTTTTAGGAAAAGAAGGCAAGATGAACAGGATGAGCGAGATGGACAGGCCATGTGGGCAAGGGCAAGATGGGTTGGGGCGTTAAACACCCTTGACGCCGCCCTACCGATACGCAGAAGACTGTCTGCAAATGGAGAGTACCGGGGCTGGGGGCAATGGGGGTTGAGAATCCGATTCTAAGCTCAATGGGAATCTCTGGACCGGGAATGTGGCATGCTACACTAGACATGCATCGACAGGGTCCTTTGAGGATGAACCGTTTTTGCCACTTGACTTGACATTCCGACTTTGCGGGATACCTCCATCCAGTGTGGTGTCGTGTAGTGAAATCTATTGATCGTCAGTTCCCAGTTCTGCCAGTGTAAGTCGCTTGGGTGTGAGGTTTCCTAATCAGGCAATCTCCATGTTGTGCAGTCTTGGTCTAGACCACAGGGTTCATGGCAGGATTCATGCTCAGAGAGAGGAATACCCGGCAGCCGGTGAACTATTCTAGGTACTTGTCGCACAGAGCCGCAGCTTGCCCATGAAGAGCACGACCAACATGCTTTGACCATGGATTCGAATTCTTGATGAACTTGGCATGGGTGCATGATATGTAGTCAACTTGGAATATCGTGGATGTAAACTGGATTATGCCTGTGACTGTGGTTTGTAAGTTTGCGCATAGTAAATGCATCAAGTCACAGGTCAAGTGCACTACTCGTCCCCCTCCAACGCAATTCTCGAATCCTCACCCTTTTACGGTTTTATGGCCTCTTTCTGCCCAGCGAGGGTGGCAGGTTGTGTGAAAAATGGGGGCGACCCTTTTTGGTGTGGTTACTGCCTGTGAAAGTCGCTCCCATTCTTCACACAACCTGGGTGGCTACTTAGCTGGTGAGAACCTGTCAAGAGGTTGGAGTGTCAAAGGCTGGCTCCGACGTCATCGAGACTCGCAGGTACCGATGACAGATATGATACGTCTGTCGCGACCCTTTGTGTCTCCCAAACTCCATCGTGAGAACGGAATGCTCCGAGCCAGAATGACGGTTGAGGCAAGCCACAGCGGGCCAAGGTCCGGCTGCATTTACAGGAAAGATCCAGGGCAAGAGCTTGGATTGTGTCATACTCTCTCTACAAGCGTAGCGGTACCATGTCGCCGGTATAGTACGCAGCTTAGCAGCATAGTAAAAGAAGACCCCTGCTAAATCGAACTGATAAGATAAGGACCAGAGCGAGCCGACGGGAGCTACCTCTACGTTGCAGTTATAGTGTACATAGAAATATGTACCTCCAGGAACACTTCAACTTTAAGCGAATGAAGACTCTCCGGACACTTTCTTCCGGACGGGTGGGCAGAGGAGACTCGAAAAAACATTTCAATATTTTCTCAAAACCTTTTCTTCCCTCTCGACATTGAATCAATCAATGGCAATTGCACAAAACGCCATGTATCGTCTCTCGTAACTGTTGACCGACTCGTTCTACTCGTTTTTAGATCGTCCTCACATCGCCAACAATGGAAGGTTCATCATCTCGTGTATCAGGAACCCCTCAATCAGGGCTCTATACACAGTACATTGTCATTGGGTCCCCAGAAGAACGTTTTGGATGACGTCGAAAGGCCCAAAATAACATGTTGGCCGAGGCGTCTTTGCCACCGCGGCGTACACTACTGCGTGCGTATTGCACTGCGCCACATGGAGTTCAAGCCACTTGGATGGAGTCTCGACGACTACTGCGTGCTCCTTACCTGTTTTTATGGGGGGGTGGCAAACCGTGAATTGCCGGTTGAATTGAGATGAACCGTACACCAACAGATTATGTAATCCTAACGGGTCACTACACTAGCTATTGGAATTCTTATCGGTTTATCTGATTTGCTATCTATTTACCATGGTATAATAGTATGTTTATTGAACGGTTGCTTCTTCTAATCGATGTTACAACTAATAATTTAAATGATAAACGGTTATACAATCGTCTAGTATATATTTATTCAATTCAACTATATTTAATATACTACGTTCGTATTGTTATTAGTTTATTAAAACAATCGCTAAAACGTATAAAGCGCTTAGTAAGTCTGCCAATAGTATTACTAATTGTTATTTAATAGCGAAATAAACGTTTGCTATAGATGTAGCTGTCTAGAATAATTGCTAGTATAGATAACGACGATTATAGATAGCCGCCTATATACCGTATTTCGATCGTTATTAGTAGAAATCGCATATAGTTATAAGCGTTTAAATAAATAATAATTGTCGGTACTAATCGAGGGTAAGGATAGTCGTTTATATCGATAATAGTTGTTTAGTATAAACGGATAATTAGCCGTTGATATTTAATTGGAAATTAATAGCGGAAGTATATCCTAAGGGTTAGTATTTTTATACTATTAGCTTATATTAATAGTATACGCCGGGTTTATATTCGAAGCTACTCTGTATATTATTAGTTCGTAATTATTAATAGCTATACGGTAGTAATCGGTAATTAGGCGGCTAACTTTTGAGAACGGTCGTCTCTTATTAAATATTGATAAAGATAATAGTTTAATCGCTTTTAACTGTTGGGCTAGAATAAACCGCTATCTCGTTTGTACGCTAATTAACTCGGCTAGTTGAGGAAGGTTCAATAGGTGTATAAGGGTAGATTCGGGGTTGACCGATTCTAGTCGAGGGGCGCACTTTCCCAAATATTAACAATATAACGTATACTCAATCTCTATTAATTCCCGTATCGTATAAAATTGTCGTAATCTTAATCTTAATTTGTTCCTATAGCCGTATAGTAATTAACGTTGTTCGCCGCCGTTATCTTTGGCTATACCCGTTTCGGTAAGTATAATGTTGTTGATCGTAGCAATTAGTATAATGATATCTATCGATTGTAATTAATTTTATTAATTTATAGATGGTGTAGATTACTACTAGAAAGCCGTCGTTCTCTTACTGTCTTTTATAAGGATTATATTGATATTATATTATTAAAGCCGAACCTGAGAGCTAATATAGGTATAAATTAACTATACTTCCTACGCTCTATTCCGTCTATCCTATTCTCTCGTTAGTATTGTCCTAGTATAAATAATTTGAATATAACGAAGCGGGAGACCTAATATATATATAATTATATAGATAATAACGATATTCGACGAAGACGCCGGTATTACTAATATTAATATTAATATTAATATTAATATTAGTACTAATGCTACGCCCCGGCCCGGTTAAGGCAACTAGGCTACTAGTACCCTTCCGCCGCCCTTGCCTACCCCCGCCGAATTCGCTGAATGTTACGCTACTGCGTAATGTATTGTTAAAGCTGCCGATAAAGAGTTGGGGGCTGTTAAGAATCGGTTTAAGTAGGCTTAGAAAAATGTTTTGGGGCTGGAGGGCGATACTATAATATAGCGTAAAAAGGATATAAAGCAGTACTATAATTTAATTTTAAGTATTATATAAGTTATTAACGAATCCGTTAATACTATATATAAAATATATAAAGCCCGCCTCAATTTCAATTATATAAAGCCTAGTAAGAAGGCTAATTTCGAAAATATAGTCCGCTAAACTATTAAGTAAGTTAATAACTAGTAGTAATATACTTAAGAGGCTTATAATGAATGGCTGGGCGCTATCGATACGTAGCGTAATAAAATAAATAGTACTAATAAGAAGAAGGTTAAGAAAGAGGCTATAGATACCAAAATGCGGGCGGCTCGCGTTGCCGCTAAGAAGAAGAAATAGGAGGAGGAGACTAAGAAGGACGAGGCTGAGAAGCCTACCGGTAAGGCTATTAAGGGTAAGGGTAAAGGTAAGGGTAAGGCTAATGACCCTCTATTGAAGGGCGATATCGACGAAAACTTCGCCGAATTAATAGGTTAGGTAGGGGGGCCTTCGGCTTATAAGCCGGTAAGTATTATAATTAATGTTCAAGTCTTTCTATTTTAATAATGATAATAATATTAATTATTGATATTGCTAAATTAAGAGGGAGAAGGACCTCGATTTAGTTACTACTATAGTTTACTAGGCGAGTCGGATAAAAAAAATACTTCGTCCGAAGGATAAATTCGTACCCGCTCCGGAAGAATTCGGTCCGGAATAGACTTAAATTAAAATCGAAGAGGAGATCGCTAAGGAGTCGGGCAGGTTGAAAAAGCTGAGGGATAAGGCGGCGTGGCAGATCTTTTTCTACTACCACTATCTCCCGAAGAATAAAAAGACCGTAAATTGTAGTAAATTATTATTATTTATATAATATATAATATCGATAACGAATATTAATGAAAATATATAGTTAGATTATTTAGTTTGTCTATAGGAAGATTGACCTATATAATATTGAATTTTCGCTAGCCCGCGATATTTTAATAAATTACTAGAAGAACGATAAGAAGGCGTCTCTGACTAATATAGTAGTAAGTTAAAATATTAGCTTTAAAGTATCTATTAATATTAAAAGATCGGTGTTGAGACGTCGGTATTGAGATATAGATATGATAGGAATGATTATAATACTTATTAGTACTTAGAATTTGCTGGAGCGGTATACCGACGACCCCGAATTCGAGGAGTTTTTGGACCCCGATACCTCCCTAACCGAAGATGAGACTATAGATATAATCGATGAGCTCTAGTCCTCTAAGAATTTTTTTAAGGTCTGGACGTAGATAGTCGGCTGCTTCGATTTTATTCGCTCCTATAAGTTCGGCTAATATTATTGTCGCGGTACGTTGAAGTATATTGTTTTAGTATTAGAATTATATACTATACGTCTGGGTTGGGTGGTTGAATAAGTGTTATATTAATGTCGCATAGAGATGTTCGGTATCGTCGCCCTTGAGGTAGTGGATTATTTGCGCGTGCAAAAATCCGAAATGCCGAAGTATACGGCGTTCGATCTTTATTTATAGAAGAAGTATATTGGGGCGGCCCGTTGGCTATCGGTATTAAATTATTAGGACGATTTACTTCGTAAAGAGGGTAAGTATTTGAATTGAATTCTTTATTATATGTTAGAGTTTAGATACTAATAATATATATAGAATTTAAGTACGTCCGGCCGTATTATTTCCGGTCCTTGGACGAGCGTTTTAGTTGGCGTTTGCCGACTATAAAGTGGAAGACGTAGGGGGAGATTAAGAATAATTTGGGTAAGTTAATTTATTTTATATTGTTGTGTTAGTGTTGTAGATAATAATATATTGACGTAGTATAGTTGTAGCTCGTACGAAGATCCGTCGGCTCCCTCCCTCTCCCGATATACCGGGCGAATTGTCCTCGTCCTCGTCTGCCGCTATATCCTCCGCTACCGCCGCGTCTACTGCCGCGTCCGCGTCCGCGTCCGCGTCCGCTACCGCCGCCGAGACCATCGAGGATAATAGAGACTTAAGTGATATCGTTACTTAATGTCTTGATCTTTTTTTCTTTCCTATTGTTCTTTTCTTCTGTTATCTCCTTTGTTATTTCCTTAGTCATTTCCTATTGTTCTTTTCTTTTATTATTTCTTTTATCATTTCTTTTGTTATTTCTTTGGTCTTTTCTTTGGTCTTTTCTTGGTCTTTTCTTGGTCTTTTCTCTTCTTTATTCTACCTTTTTAACTACCTTTTTAATGACATCTTTCTTCTTGGCAATATCTATCGAAATTTGCCGACGCGATGCTCTATCGTATTGTGAGGCTAGTATTGTGACGTTGTAATATTGTAGTGACTATTAATTAATATTTTAGTTTCCTATATTGGTATTAGTATTCGTTATAATACAATACTAGGTTATAGATATATATAGTGTGTTTAAGATTGTGCTAACTAACCTTTGGTTTGCTACAAGTGTTACGGTCGTCTTACTAGTGGTGGTCGGACTGATAACGTTAGTACATTGCTAATTCGTTTTGGTGGTTGTTGTTTATAACTCGAGTACATCTGGTACCGAAACTGACAAGGTACTAAGAGACGGTATATAGCGACTACAAATATATAGTAGATATTGGTACGTTCATACAGTGAACGATCACTTATTATTGCTGTAAAAGTAATTAATTATTATATGGTGATATGAAATGTAAGGTGGTAGGCTCAATCGCGGTTAGATAACGCAGTATAGTGGTGATTGTTCGATATAGTTAGTCGATAACTAATAGGGATACTACGTCGTATGCGATAAATATGTTAGCGGGTACAAACTTATTTGGGTATTAATGTAGCAGGGTTATTGGTAATCGCTGGTCACTCCTATACTGTCAGGGTTATCTTAGGCACCTAGAATCGCACTTTCCTCGTTTACCGACTTCGACTTAACGATAAAATTGAGGATACTATTACCTAGCCGCTAGTAGGCAACCCCACGGACGTGAAAATTCTATAGTAGGTAGTTAGCGTAAAATTCTAATATAACTATGATACTTCTATATAATATAATTATATTCGATTATCTCTTCTAAGTCGATATACGTTGTTTTATTAATTCTCTAATATATTTGATTGTAGTAACCCTGTTTACTAGTATATTCCCTTCTATTATTCTTCGTATTATTAGCTATTATACCGCGGTTTATTAGAAGTAGGGGTATATTCATTCGGGTCGTACGGGTCAACCTACCGAATAAGTATAAAAGGTAGCGGCGCGATGACTCCGAGTCGAGTTCGAGCGTTGCGTTTGGCGTCGCGTCCAGCCCATCGCGACTTCGTCAAAGGCCTCGTCTTAATAATCATCCTATCGTTATCGACCCTATCGTTGTCGACTTTATCGTTAATAAATTAGGTTCCAATATACTCGGTTATATATTATCTCCCCTTCTTGGTAGTAGCGATTATGGTAATAAATAGGAGGATATTACTAGAGAGGCCGAGCTAATTGTAAGTGATTATTTATTTCGTATATTTGATTTGATATTTAGTACTAACCCGGTATTAACAACGGTAGGTCGCGTCGCCAACCCAACCCGAATCCTCTATCGATTACCTTACCGAAGTATTAGCCGAAGTATTAGTCGAAGTAAATAAAGAGGCAAAAGATGAAGCCGTATTGGCCTAACGGTTACTCTAAATTATTAGGGTTATTTAAGAATTAGGTAATAATATTATTATATAGGCAAACGATAACTTTAACGACGATCTTCCCGACCTTTTCGGCTATTTCGACCCTACCGAGGATTATAATAACGAAGTAGAGGGAGTTGAAGAGACGCTAAATAAGCCGGATATATTAGAAGCCGAAGTCCCTTACGTAAACGATCCTTTTGTTAAGTCGGAACCTATAAAATTTACCCGCAAGGCTTACGCTTATTTAACCGACTTCTAATTCGGGTGGGGGTTAAAGTACTTTGTATTTAGTATATTTAGGAAGTAGTATTTAGTAGAATACGAGTTGCTCGTTATATTGATTAGTAACGACGACCTTTTACTAGTTAGCCTAAATACTTTAAAGCGCTATATTCGAGAGATTATACTACGTATCGCTATACGTATAGTTAAAGATATTGCCCTCTAATTAGAAAAGTTGTCGTTTTTATATATATATATAGTAAGGCTACGAGGCGAATAGTTTACGTAAGATTTCTATATCTTTAATCCGATCGATATATTCTCCCGTTTTATTTAGTTGAATTTCGGGGAAAAGATATACTATAGATTTGCCGATTTGGTTGATAGCCCTACCGAGGCCTGGCATAGTAATTAGTAGGCGGGTTCGATTCGTATAACCAACGGCAATTTCGTGTTTTATCCTTCGACGGCTAGTTTGCCCGAGCCTATTTTTCCCGGCGACGTTGTCGAATTTAAATATTCGTTTATTAGTTATTAGCTTTATTATATTGGTTAGAGGTCCTATCTAGGTTAAATTCGTGGGATTTACTACAATTAGCGAAAGTCGTCGCGATTTCTTAGTACGGCCGAAAAGAGTGACTTTATACCAACGATATCTACTATTAAAATAGTAAAAAAGGGCAATATTGTATTACTTATTTCCCGAATCGTTACTGTTAGTACTATAGTAAATTCTTCTAGGTTTAATATTGATATTAACCCTATAACCGAAGTGGATACTGTATTAGGGGAATTTATATTAGCTTTAAACCCTATAGAGTATATCGAGCTTAAGGATGTTCGTAAATAAGCCGATGTTAAGTTCGACTATACGTTTAGTAGCTATGTAGAATTCGAAGACGACTCCGTTTATTCTTTTTAAACGTATATTCGCCGAACGTTACTTTATATCGACCGAGTATTGCTATTTATATATAAAATGTTGCCTATACCTAGTTAATTTGAGGTATAATACTTTGGCCGCTAGAATCTAATCGATACCTTTATTCGAAAAAAGTACGGTAAAATATACTCGGTACCGATATTTAACTATAACGACGGGTTTAGGTTATATTAATCGATAACTAAATTATTAATAGGCTGCTATATACAAATCGTAGCACTTCTTCGATATAAGTACGTCAAATAGATTAACGTCCTACCTATTACTCTAGGTCCTTATAGCTCGAACTTCTATAAAGTTATAGAGGCCTTCGAACCGTTATTAGCACTTAATAAAGGATTCGCAACTACCATCGGTAATAAAAAGGTTAATCTATATCTATATACCCAACTAAAAAATTTCAAATACTTACTAGTCCTTAAGTATTACTATACGTACCCATTATTATATTCACCGGGGATATACCCTAATAGAATAATAATAGTAGTATTCTACGTATGGCAGCGTATTTTAATTGTCGTAAATACGAAGTACTAGCGGATAGTCGAGGTAATGTTGGTCCTTCTTTTATAAAGGAGGCTCGAAGTTACGTCGAAATGTTCCGTCTTCGCTATATATTCGACGGTAAGCGGTATATAAAATATAAGAAGCAAGTTAGTACCGACTACGGTATTATAGTCCAGGCGCTTACTATACTATATATTGTATTAGCACTAGACTTTATCCGCGGCCGACCTAGTAATTCTACCTACTTAGAGTTCAATAGTATTATAAGGAACGTATATAAAATATTGTAGGATTCGATATTACAACCTAATGTTATAATATAATATTCTCGAGTGCTCCGATAGATGCCGTTTAACCCGGGTTAAAAAAAACTTTAACCGGCTATAAACTTTAAATTATATACCCTATAAGAATACGTTCGATGGTTAGTCCTTATTATAATTATATCGTTATTTTGGATTTAAGAAACCGACCTAAAAGTAGCGTTCGTACGGGGTATAAAGAGTGTATTTAATGTTTATATACTTCGATAAAGTAACTCGATCGACCGGTATATTACTTCCCGAATTGAGGGCTATTCCGTTATCGATATTATAATAATTATATTCGCTGAGATTATTAAATTTAATGTATTATTATCTAGTTCCGAACTTAAGCCTTACGAGCGTATATACGAGTATTTCTATATTACGAATTATATAAGTAGACGGCTATATTAATTATTGTACGAGGTAGTAGCTCGTTCGATTAAACCGCCCGTAGCTAATAGTACTATTATTACCGCTACTAGACGTTGTTGAGTTGGTCGCGCCGGTGAGCTAGGGATTGCTCTAACCGGTTCCCGTACGGGTTTACGTACGAATTCTCGTACGCTAATACTAATTGCCGAAGCGCCGACGCCAACGCCAGCGCCAGCGAAGCCAAATGCGACGGTAGATATACTAGCATCGGAAGGATACGATATAGTAGAACCGACTACTATTGCGTAAAATATCGGGGATGAAGAGGATAGGAATATTACTAATAATATTAATATTGGTATACTTACTAACTCTTAAAAAGCCTATAGGATTCGCATCTAGGCAATCCGCCCGAATATTTATATTAGTTTTTACTACTTCGAAATATTCCGTTGGTATAGCCTAATATCGTTATTGATAATATTATTTAGCGAGCTTAAGTATAAGTAAGTTAAACTCAATTGTAGTAATGATATTTATTGTGAAATATTAGTACGCTAGGCTTAAATTGTTTACGGCTATAAGAAAGTATATGTCTCTTACCGGGCAATATAATAAATTATCTCTCTTACGGTATAAGCGGCGAATACGACTTTTCTCTTACGGTATAAGTGGCGAATACGATAATCTTATTAATACGACTATACGAGGTAGAGCTAACCGTATTATATAGTCTATTTACTAATTCCGAGTGCTAGAACCTGTAAGTATTAACATCTATCCGTACTACTATTCACTATATCGTACTATTTAGTTATCCCGCTATTATTTGCAACCGTTAAATTTATACCCTGGTATACGCAGTTACGTACTATTCTTAATAATTGAGTATATACTAATAAATATTATAATGTATAAGGTTTGGAAGGGCATCGTTGTCCGCTAGAATTATTGCGAACCCGAAAAAGACTACCTATTTTATAAGAATCTCGTATAAATAGTCCGGTTCTTCGTACTTAGTGGCTTTAAAACCGACGAACTTAATATAATAAAACGTATTGTAGAGTTAATTATATAAGTACCGACGCTTTTCTTAGAGGTTGTTTATTTAATATAGGAAACGGATTTTATACTTAAAGACGCAGATAATATCGATACGCCTTTTAAGGCAAATATAATCGTATTTAATAATAGTTATCTAGGTGCGAAGGTGCTAGTACAATTGGAAGTTAAGGTGTGTATTAATTAGGGCCTTCCTACTAAGGAGAAAGAGATGTTAAGAGTATTTATATTGTTAATACGTTGTATATATTATAAATAGTATGGCCGTATTATTATAGCGATTAGGAACCGCGCTATTAAATAGTAGAAGAAAGTATTATTTAACGATAATATATAAGCAATTGACGATTCGGAACGAATTACTATATAATATACTAAAAGCTTAAGATTATAAGGATAGCGATATACTAATACTAACCACCCTCTAATAGTCGTAGTATTATCACGGGGCGAGAGGGCACCGTTGGGGGTAGGGTAAGATATGCGTTATTGTACGAAGGAGAGGAAAGGAAGTATACGTAGAGGATTAGCTATATAGGCGAGAGCTTAAATAGGCCAATCCGTACGCGCGCACGTAAGACTGTACGTAACGGAGTATATAACCAATACAAATACATAACTCTAAGCTATAGCACAAAGCACTAGTATAGCACATATACGGTTAGTACAGTACAACTACATTATAGGCTAGCCCTATAATACTATCCTCCTTCAAAAAAAGCTCGTAGAGTTAAAAAAATCTATATATATATATAATAATAGACCCATTCCTTTATAAACTATTATAATCCACAAACTACGTCGGCAGCAACTTTCCTAACTAAATATCCATTAACCGTCGTATTACCTTACTAAATACTAAGTACAATTTATCCTCTATATCCTTACTAACTATTATATCCATCGTAAACGTTATAACCGTATTTAGAAATAGCCTCGTTATATCGATTATAGAGGCCGTCTCCCGTTAGAAGCGAGCGGAGCGGCGCCGAGGGGGCTCTAATATTAGAATAGGCGCAAAGGCGGCTAGAGAAGGCGCCGAAGCGGCTAAAAAATTGAAAGCGAGCCGGTAGAAGAAGTTCTAAACCTTTAATAAAATAAATTTATTCGGGTTTTTACAATAGAATTATTATAAACGGTATTCGTAATCAATAATATTACTAACGGATTCCTAAATAAAGTCGCCGGTCTTCCACTTAACGTAGTAATACTAATATAAATTACCTCTAAATTAAATATAATTAATAAACTTCTCAAAATCCTATTCCTCGCGTTCCTCTTAATTATTTATTCGGATTATTACCCTTCTATCGTTAACTTTAATATTAATCGAAGTATTTTAACCGGGCAATCCCTTACCGGACTATAATTATACTATAGAGATATAGAAAATTAATAAATATTTTATATTAGTAAACAAAGCGAAGTGAATCGTATAAAATTCGGCTCAGACAATTTTAAAGGGGCCTTCCTACCGTAGGAAGAATTTAGTATATAAGCGACCGCTAGCGAAGTTAATCGTATTTAATAGGACTATATCGCTAGCGTAATACTTAAACGAATTAATACGTTTCTTATTAGTATTATCCTCGTATCGCGCTTATATATACTACAATTACTAGATTATAAAGTCCTAAATCTTTTAAAAGCGATCCGCTAGCTCGTTAACTTTATAATACTCTTTAAACTAAATTAGTAATAAATCTAGCGGCAGCGGGGTACGGGGTTCGGTACTTATATAGGGGTAATAACTATAATTAATAAAGAATAGTAAAATCCCTATTAATAATAAAATAGTATTATTATTAGCGAACTCTATAAATATTAACTACTTTACCTAGTCCATTTATATCTAATTAATATATAACTTTAAAAATTACTCTATTTCTACGTTAATACATTCTATTTAAACGTTAATCTATAAATAGAAAGTAGAAATCAATTTATAAATAACGGATAATCTCTTACAAAAAATAGATTAAAAACGTAATATAAATTAAGTACCTCTATTAAATAGGATACTATCTAATAGGCCGTAAATTAAATAGATACAATCGATAAAACGGTCGGCTAATTCCTCGGCTTCGAGGATTATAGTCGCAATATAGTAATATATCTTTATAAGGCGGTTAATAACGACGGCAACGTATTTAAAAGTCTAGCCCAAGTGGGTATTTACCGGCAACGGGGTAACATAATCGATAGAAATATCCTTCTAAAGTACTAGAGAAATAGCTACGGGCTTAAAGTAACCGGTAGAGCCGTACTTTAAAGACTTAATCTTTATATATAGGAGACAACCTTTATAGAAAAGTCTTACATCGTTATATATCCCTTCCTAATAAAAATCGTATTATAAAAATTTATACGTAATATCGCAGCTAGGGTAGCCCGCGCTAGGGGTATTATACTATCGGCTAATTAATTAGAGCTAGAGATTCTTATCGTAGGGATCGATAATAACCTTATTGTACTACTTTACAATACTATTAACGGCATAATATTCTAAAAAGGTTTTATAGAAGACTTTCTTAATAGTTAATAACTATTACCAACGGAATTTATCTATTAGGTAAGAAATTAACTCTTATAGGAAAACGGATATTTCGTAGCTAATACGGATTAAATCGTCGATCGACTTAGTATCGAAGTCCTCTTCGCCCAGCAAATACAGCGAAAAGCTAGCGGCGGGGTCCTCGAAGCAACCCTCTTCGAATTATAAGGAGTCGAATAGGGCTCGCTTACGGACGACCAAGCGGTCGTTTTCTTCGCCGTCTAGGCGATTATTAAACTTACGATTCAAGGCGTTTAATTGTAAGTTCTTTGAGCCGGGGGTATACTTAATTAAGAAATTAAAACGAAATAAGAATTAAAACCAGCGTATATACCGCTAAGTAAGCTACTTATTAATTGTAAAAGTCTATAGATTCTTATAATCGGTTAAAATATTAAATGGCTACTAGGCCCCCTCGAACTCTAGCCTCTACTCCTCCAAGGCCTTAATAATAATTAATAACTCTTTATTATAGATATTATAATTATATTCCTACGAGGTATATTTAGCCGAAAAGTAAACTACGGGGTAGAAAATACCGTTATTATTAAACTATAAAAGGGTACCGCCGGCGGCCTAATTAGAAGTATTTATTTTAACAACAATCTTCTTAGTCCAATTATAGATCTTTAGAACGGGGCCTTCTATAAAAACCTTTTTGAAAAATTCGAATACTTTTTAATAATTATTATTCTAAGTCCAAACTATATTCTTCTTTATAAATTCGTAAAGTAGGGTCGTTATAGTCGAAAAATCTTTAATAAACCGCTAGTAGAAGTTTATAAAGCCTAAGAAGGATTATAGGGACTTTTTAGATTCTAGGGCTTACTATTCCGTAATTACTTTAATTTTCTTTAAGTCTATCTCAATACCTCCCGGGGTAATAATTAAGCCTAAATACTTTGTACGTATTATATAGAATTTATATTTATCGATATCAATATTAAAGCCCGCCCTAACGAATTAGTTAAAGACGTTATTAACATATTATTTATAGTTTCGTACGTTATCCGAGTAAATAAAGACGTTATTAAAATATATAGTTGCGTAGACGTCGAGGATATTATAAAGAATATTATTAATATAGTTCTAGAAAGCCCCGGGGGCGCCTTATAAACCAAAAGGAACAATTAAAGACTCAAATAAGCCAAACCGTATTATAAAAGCGGTTAACTATTTATAACCCTATTTAATACGAATCTTATTAAACGCTATAATAATATCGAATTTAGTAAAGATCTTAGCGCAACAAATTACATTTAAAATCTTTTTAATAAATAGTAATAGGTAGCGGGATTTAAGAATTATATTATTAATACCTCTATAATCGACGTAAATATAAACTCCACTACCGGGCTTCTTAACGAGTAGAATTAATACTAAGGCCTCGGATTATAATAACCTAATAAACTTCTTAACTAAATTATCATTAATCTACTTCTTAATAATATTTAACTTATTGGGGTTGAAGGGGCGGCCTCGTAATATTAGGGGGGTAGCCCCCGGACGGAATTCGAATTTAAAATCGTAAGAACGGTTAGGGGGAAGAACTTTAACGCCCTCTTATTTAAAAGTATTAATATAGTATTAGTATTACTTAAAGAATTTAATTTAGATTTAAACATCGGTTTTTAAAGGTTTATCGACTTTCTTATAGAATTTAATAACATCCTTAAAAGTAATTTTACTAATACTAATACCGTTAGCCGCGAAGTACTTATTAATAACTTCTTTATAGCGCGGGAAATTATCGCTAATACCATTAATTTATACAAAATTAACGACCTTTACAATTCGTAGAGCCACCGTATCTCCCTTCCCTACTAAAGCATCAATCTAATAATAATAATTATTACTAAAGAACCTCTTATACCTATAACCTCAGCCTAATAATACTTCCTTAACTATTTTTAGCGTTAAATTATTACTTATACTCTTAGAATTTAGGACGCTTCCTTTTTCCTTTATTATCCTATCCTCTTCAATTATCCTCTTAATATCCTCCTCTATATTAATTCTAATTATACAGATAATATAGAGCTTATACGTCCCGGCTAGCCAATTAAAACTTACTACAGAAAGTTCTTTAATATTATTAGAATTAATAGGACCGTAGGGAACGCTATAAAAACGGACTAGAATCCAGTAATCTATAATTCGGGTACGGATTCCTCTAGCGACGTAGCAAGGGATTAGGACTATACGGGGGGCTTAAAAGGCCGGGAGAACTAATAATATAAATACTTAGCCAGGGCCGGAGGGGGTTCTGCCGAACGGAGTAATACTTAGACAATTAACTATACAATTCTTAAACCGGCTAAACCTTTAACGGACGGCCCTTCTCACAATTACGGAAATAGAAAGGCGGCGAACGGACTCCGTCTCAAACTCCGTTTACAATAATTCAAATTCCCCCTCGTCGGGCACCTCCTCACAAAAAAGCTTCCTATACACAGGGCGTATACCAGGCACATTAAAACGGAGCGTAAAGAGATACCGGCTTACTAAAGGGGCGTAATAATTAATAACTCCGTAAAGGAAATAACCGTATTATTCGTAAGCAAAGCCGAAACGAAGAGAATCGCTAAACCAATCGATACCGGGGGCGTAATATATTAACTAAAGGTAACCGAAAATAACGGGGTTATCTTCAGCGAAATTGTAAATAAATAAATCGATAACTTCGTAGTAAACGCCTACCTACATTATTAACTTAAAGAAATAGGTAATACTACCCTTCGCCTAGCCGTTAATAAGGTATAATAATTTAGGGACTAGCAATTTAAAAAAGGGAAATCAATATCGAAAAATAAAACGACAGTCAATAAAACTAAGAACGGTATAGCTACTATTAACGAAAGTAGAACAATACAATTTACATAGTCTATAAGATAAATAAATAGAAAAATTCAATAAATTAAGGTATTTATAACAGCTATTTATTAAAGATTTATTTATTTTAATAATATTTAATTATATAGGGATAGGCCCCTATCTTCCTCTTCCTCCTTATCCGGTAAATTAATACCTCTAAATACAATTTAAGTTAAAAGCTATATATTTCCCTAACCGTAAACCAAACTAGCTTTATCGCCTATAATAGAGCCGATAAAACCGGGCTAATAAATAGAGACCGGGTAGTAGTAACCGCTAAGGCCGGGAATACCGGGAGCTAGAACGCCTATATTTATAAAGGGAATAGCGCCTATAATATTAACCTAATAGCCGCCGCCGTAATTAAAACGCTACTAGCCGTAACCGTATTAACCCTAGGCCGGCTACTACTACTAACCGCCATTACTACTACTATTATTATTACTATTAGCATTAGTATTATTACTACTACTATTTTTATTCTTACCCTTATTTTTATTATAGGGCTTAACCTCCTTTTTAAAATTAATACAAAAACAATACTCGGCCGAATAGTAGCCTTTCTTACCGTAGCGAATATATATTCTATTCTTTATATAGAATTTAAAGACATCGTTATCGATAATACAAAAAATTTAAATATCGGAAGCGGATATAGTATTAAAATCTATAGCGTTACCGCCTTAACTAATAGTCGGCTCCGAAATAGAGGTACCGGTAGTAAATATACTAATACTAATCTTATAGAACGGATTAATATTCTTCGTACGCTAATTATTATCTTCTAAATACTTAGTTAAATTGCGAATTATTATAAACTACTCATTATATTTATTATTAGCGGGCTAAATATTCTAATAAATAAAGGCAATATAGATACAGTCGTTAATTTTCTAATAAAGGTAATAAATCTTTATACCGTCGTCGAAATTATATTTATCGATAAGGAAGGTAAAACGTTCCTCGAAATCCTACTACTTTATACCTCTAACTATCTTTAACTCCTCTAACTCGCAATACAATTCTACAACGACGTTAACACTATTATATTTCTTATCGAATTCATCGAATAATTTAAAAGTAATATCTTATTTAGCGGATTCGCTAGTAAGAGCCTTATTAAATTCGGTCTTAATAGCTTCGAAGGGAAGGCCTTCGATAGAGCGGGCGATTAGAAAGAATTTAATATATTCGTTAATAAAGATCTTAAGCTTATCCGCCTACGTAAACTTAATATAGAAATACTAAGCGCAATACTTAATAGTACGTTCGATATTAATACTTTTACTATCGAAAGCAAGGGATATAATAATACGCAATACCAACCTATAACTACTATTATTACTTATAATATCGTCTTCGCTATTAGGATTATTACTATTAAAAGGGTTATTAGGAGGGTCATTAGGAAGTTCGCTAAAGGGGTCGCTAAAGTCGCTAGAAGGAATAAAAATAATATAACGCTTACAAATATTATTAATAGCCTTCTAATACTTCTCTATCTACTTCTTATATACTTCCTTTAATTTAGCGCGGAAATTCTTAAACTCTTTCCGAAGCGCGGCGATATTAATATTAAGGGTATTAATCTAGTCCTAGTAAAAAATACGGATTACTTAAATTTCAATAGCGTACAAAGCTTGGAAAGTATTAATTAGGTCGTAATAAAAATTACGGATAACTTCTAATTTATTATTATAAGAAGTTTAGAGGGTAGAGAATTAACTATTATAATCCTATACCTTAAAAGTAGCCTATACCTAAAGGGTAGCGATATTACTATCGTAACGAACGAAATCGTACTATACTAACTCGAATTCCTCCTCTACCTCGCAGGCTTAGAATCTAGCCACAACGACGTCGTTATAGAGGAAATAATAAAGGGCCGCGAAGACCGCTTAGAAAATTAAAAACTAAGTGAAGTTAAAAATATATTCTATAGGGATAGTAATAAAAAATTTAACCGCTTAATTATTAAAGCCCTCAAGTACTTAGGCTAGAATAGAGAATTACTCTTAATATTCTAAATCGATAGCTATAAGGGTATTAACTATAGTAATCGTAAGGAAATTATCGGTTACCGGGGGAGGGTATAGGAGAGCGTTATTAAATATTAATTATTAAATTAATACGCTAAATAAGTATAAAGGGAAAGAGTACGAACTGTTTAATAGCGGGCTCAATTTAGTAATTACCTAGCTCGGTCGGTTAGAATTGCAACAACGAAGGTTTTAATCGTATAGGGATAAATCTTAATTAATTAATTAATACAATTTAAATACGATCAATCTTCCTCTACTAAATAATAAATGCGTGTAGCGTAATAGTTTGGTATAATAAACTATTACGGGGCGAGAGGGTACTATTAGGGGTAGAGTAAGATATGCGTTATTGTACGAAAGAGAGGAAAGGAAGTATACGTAGAGGATTGGCTATATAAGCGAAAGCTTAAATAAGCTAGTCCGTACGCGCGTACGTAAGACTGTACGTAACGGAGTATGTGACTAGTGCGAGTGCATAGCTCTAAGCTATAGTACGAAGCACTAGCATAGCACATGTGCGGTCAGTGCAGTGCAATTATATTATAGGCTAGCCCTGTAATAAGTATAATTAGCCGCCGGCGCGTCTTCCACAGGGGCTACTATATTATATACCGACGAATAGTAGAAGGAGAAGAATATATTAAGCGCGCGCGCTTAGAGTATATATTCACCTATAATCCTAGTGTTGGTACGTACCTTGACGTACTGCGTTTAGCAATTTGTTTTTACACATATCAACATGTCGTCCGCTATACTACTACCAGATTACTAACGTATACCGACACCCTACAATAGCGGTCTCGAACGTATATAGCGGAAGTAATACAGGATCCGGCAAACCAATCTTTACGTTCCTTATCGTTAAGCCAGTAGATACCGCCGGTAATCCGGAGCCGTTGACGGGTCTCCCGATTATATATATTACTAAACCCGGTATTAATGCTAATTAGACCGATATACCGATAGAGTCCGTATAAGAAATTATTGGACTGCCCGCCTTAGGCTGCGACGCCCTATATATAGTTCCGTATACTGAGACGGATAATAGCCGCCGCGAAATGCAAATAGACGAGACCGCGGGACTTACCGAAGAGAGCCGTTTATTATTTATTAACTAGCGTATATAATTTGCCTAAGTAAGTACTTCCCTAATTTCTATAATGAACGGTGCCTTATCTAGCTTATGTGTGTAGTAGCCTATATACAACGCGGTAATTATTTTCTATCCAAGTATATTTGTACATCGCATTTCCTCCTAATAATTCCATTTTTATAGAAGTATCGCTAACTATTTAACACCCGATATCACTACGAAACCCACCGCTACTATACTATACCGGCATTATACGCAATCGAATTAGGAGGAGCAGGAGCAGGAGCAGGAGCAGGAGCAGGAGCTGGGAGCTAGGAGTTGGGAGCTGGGAGTTGGGAGCTGGGAGCTGGGGAGCCGGGGAGCTGGAGGAACCGGGGAGCTGGAGGAACCGGGGAGCTGGAGGAACCGGGGAGCTGGAGGAACCGGGGAGCTGGAGGAACCGGGGAGCTGGAGGAACCGGGGAGCTGGAGGAACCGGGGAGCTGGAGGTACGCAATACAAGCCGTATGGGCGTACCAGATGATAGTACCTGCACGTAATTTGACCTATACGTGATATGCGCACAGGTAATCCTGTAGTTTATTTGAGAAAACGGTTGAAAGCACTGAACTACTGTGACCACTGAACTGCTGTGACCACTGAACTACTGTGACCACTGAACTGCTATAACCACTGAACTGCTGTGACCACTAAACTAATGTGACCACTGAACTGATATAATTACTGAATTGATATGATCCTCAACTACTATAATCCTCAACTACTACATCAGCGATCTATTGAACAAGACAATTACTAGAGCAAACAACTATTAGAAATCGTACTTACTAAATTAAATAGCAATTGAATTATCAAACCGTTAATATAATTAGCAGATGATAATACTCAATAGATAATAGTTCTTAACAAATGTAAGATCCAGCAGATAATAGTACCAGCAAGTAAATATATTGACTAGTCAATAATTCAGCCGCTAGTCCTTTCATCTACTTACTAAACTAGTAGAGTATTGTATCAACGTACTAGATCCCGTTGCTTTGATCTACTATTTTGCACATTAATTGCTAATTAACGGTTATTTGGCAAATCCATTTATTTTGTCAACTGTTACTTATTCAAACAGCCGCGTATACAAACGATTATCTTATATCAATTGCCTAAAGATGTCAACCGTAAATTTATTAAGCCGATGCCTATTTTGACGGCTAACCAATTGAGTCGCTAGCTATGTGAACAGCTGCCACACTTTACAGGTTACAACTGTCAACGGGATCTAGTGCGTTGATATATTGAACTAATCAAATTATTTTACTGTCACTAGGCCGCGCCTGAACGGTTTTCCAGGGGGGGGTAAAACCAGGTAAGTCAGCTGAGAGTCGATCTTGGAGCTGYTCAGCCACGTTTCACTTTCAGTGGATCAGCTGTGGCTATGCACCAGCGATCATATGTGAGGACCTCGCCCCGAGTTCCTTCGCCGCGATCACATCGTTGATAATCAACACATTGTTGCTTTGCGTGGAGTGACAAAGCCGTTGAGGCAGCAGGGAAGGTCTAGCGACAGTCATAGATCGCCCCTTGAATCTTTGTGTAGTGTTGCATGCCGGCTTGACCAACGGTTATGTTCTTGTGCAATGAAGGCCTTGCCTTCGTGCTCGTTTGATGTTCCGCGCCAAAACAAGCCAAGAGAACCTTAGCCGGTCGAGATAAAGCGCTCCTGACAGCCCGTAGTGTAGAAGGAAGGCAAACGCCAAAAAAGAAGATCGAGAGGGATCATCCAAGTCGGGAAAGGAGCATTATCCGAAGGAGATGATAGGCCGGCCGCGACTGGATATCGCTCTGGTTCAAATACGCTGTGGCATGGTCACCTTCATCAACCCAATCACCAAGCTCGGGTTCGGGATAATGACCTTTTTAAACGGCATGTCATATGATATTTTTGCCCATAACGAACTTAATATGATATTTTAAAAGGGTTATTCTTGCTCACAACGAGCTACGCTTAACCTACCTAGTTTCAGCACTCTTCAGTTCTGTCTTTGACCAAATTATAGACCGGCTATAATGGAGCCAGACACTCAAAGATAGGATGGCCACGGCGTCGACAAAGCCCGATGGGCTTTAGCGTTGGGTTTGTTTTGGGAAGGAAAAGGAGAACACTTGACCCGTATAAGCTGTAGGCCGGTTGTCTAGCGAGGCACACAGCGTGACAGGATACGTGACACCATCAAATCGTTTAGTAGAGCGCATGGAAGGACAGAAACGAATATCATAATCTCATAACTACCCGGGGGCCAATGCAATGCTTGTCTACTCCTGCAACGCCAGAAACATCCACCTGGTCGCTGGTAAACCGTGCACGCAGGAGCGAAGATAATGTGCGTAGGTAGCCTTCCTTCCACCTGGGTTTGGGCCTTGAGCCCTATTATCTGTCGATGCCAATTGGTCTACGCCATTCGATCCCCTTTGCTCCCGCCAAGCACTCTGACCGGAAAGCCTCACCCGTTGCAGCTTTCAGCTCCTTTGCTCGAGAGCTTGATATGTTCGAGGCCAAAAAGCTGTTGCGATGTGCCAAGGCCCAAACTTATTCAGGGTCAGATGCTGGACGTAGAGGTGCCTCCAAAAGTAAATGCACCAGCCTGGCAACCGGTCTAAATTGTCTTAGTCCTTCTTCAATGGGAGCAAGACTTCCTCGATTCCGTCCTTGGTGATGACCATCATCTGCAGGCCGTCACCGACCTCGATGTGGCGCTCAACAGCTCCGTCGAAAGCATCCTTGACCAAAATCTCGCCCTCGGATCGTGTTAGCGGCTTGCGCTCGCGCTCCTGGAGCGCATGACCAACACCGCTGCCAGGCTCATACTGGTTCTTGAAGTTGACCTGGTTGTCCAAGAACGGCATGATCAAGCTGGCCGCCGCGCCACCAGCCCGGCACTGTTCCCTCTCGTAACTTCCGACGGGATCGTACGAATAGACGGCGCCCTTGCCCTCCTCATCCAGACCACCGAGAATGGCATAGACGTAGTAGGGGAAGAAACGTTTCTGGTATAGAATGGTCGACAGACGCTGGGCGCATGCCTTGACGCTCATGGGCTTTCCGTGGCGGTAGCGGTACATCTTGCAAATAGCGTCGAGACGTTCTTTCAAGGCCTCTCCATCCGCCGCAAAGCCAACGACGGACAAGACGATGGTGGCGTCCTTCTGGTCTGCTGTGGTGCCTCCGATCTTGAACAGCTTGGGGTGGTATCGCGAGTTGATGCTGTAGCCTGATGTCAGGCGGGTGTCGCCGGCCATGATTGTGAAGTCGGCGCCAGCGATGGCAAGCGTCGAGCCGCCGTTGTCCGTGTATCTGGAAAGTCAACTGTCAGCTGCGCGATGCACACTAGTGAGGAACAGGAAGAAACAGCAAGCAGCAGTGTACACTTACGGATCAAAACGATGCTGTCGCGCACCCTCGGGAGCTGCTGTCCTCGGCGCATCGTTGAAAGAATAGTTGGGCCCGTTCATGAGGGGGTTCTGACTGAACATGGCAGCCATGATGGAATCACTTCGTGGTCGGAGTTTCGGGGTGCTGTTGGTTGATGAATTTCGAATGATATGAGGTCGGAGAAGCTCGTCGTTGTTTGCGAAAGATCGGGTGTCTGTCGGGGTATCGTTGACGATGATGAGTTGGGTGGTGATGGTGATGGTTGATGATGGAGGTTGCAACTGGCAAGCACCTGAAGCTCCCGCCTAGCCCTGACCTCTGATAGCTGCACGCGTCAACGTGCAGCCGCCTGATGGCTAATGGCGGGGACAGCAGCACTGACGGTTATGGACCAGGGCAGTTCCAGCTGACTACCTAGGTAGTAACAGGTGCCGGTATGTATCATTACATACTTACGATGCGTAATGTGGTAATGTAAGAATCTCTAGGTAGTTACGAACTGCACTGCATTTGATGGTGGTACATGCTCGCTACGTTCATAGGGAAATCCAAATCATACCTAAAGCTGAATGCAGCCGAAAGGAAGGCGGATGCAAACAGGCCATTTTGTCAGCTAGTTTGGGGCGCATTAGGAGATGGCAGCTGAGGCCGTAGCTACCTAGAGGTAAGGCTTTCATTCTTGAACATGTTATGACAAACAGGAAATATACTGTAATGTAAATACAGCTTTGCTCGTAGGGCCGCTCTGCCCCTGCTGGGACCAACAACGGGACGAAGGATGGAAGGTGGGGGCGCTCTTGCGCGGTGCCAGCAAGGAAAGTCACTTCTTGTAAATATAGTGGGGCTTGGCTGCCCCTGACGGCGCCGAGGCTGCTCGGCCTGGACTTCCATCCACCGCTGCCATCACGGCCCTCTGACAATACAGTACGTACCGTACCCCTAAATTGGAGTGTAATATCCCGGCTCGACTCCTGGAATTGCATGGCCGCGTACCGGGCAGTTGCAACTCAACGTCAACGCGCCATCGTCCCCTTTAACGACGGCTGGTCCATGTGATTCTGGCATAAACCTCCCATCTTTACCGTCATCTCCAGTGACCCTTTTGCGAAACCGAACAGAATAAGGGTTTATATCGTCCGTCTTCCAATTTCAGGCTGCATGGGAGAGAACTGGGGAAAGTTCAAGGTATGATTCTTCATGTCATGACGGTATCTCTAAAGTATAGAGGTTCCTCCAAAGTGCACCCTGAATGTCTCCTACACCATACCATCTCTACGCTTGCGCTCTGACTTCTTGAACTTCTGCTAAGGTGTATATGATATTGCAGGTTTCTTACTTGCGCCCTGCTGCTAGGCTCCTCTAGCGGTTACTCGTCTATCTTCCGGTGCTTTCTCTGGAGGCACGGAGATCTAATACTGTAATCGAATTAATCCATATCTGCCCCTATTCGGCTCTTCAGACAACTTCAACCATCCGGCCCGTGTCGGTCTGGGCGACCACCGCTCTCTTCCTTGTTTCCCGGTCTCGGCTCCGCTGCTCGCCATGGCCCGCAATATTCGGAGCAAGGCTCTGCAACAAATCGCCGCCTTGTCGGCCTCGAACCCGGCCGCTTCCTTCGACCAGTCTGACCTTGACAAGCTATGCAGAGTCTCGGTCAAGCAAGGCCACTCTGCTCCAGGCGCCGTCAATGGCCATGGACCATCATCTCCGTCTTCGGTGCCCCCTGCCGGGCCCGATGTTGGGCGCATCCCCATGGTACAACGGCAACGCCATTCTGTCCCCCAACTTTCTGGAACAGTTCGCTGACTTGGTGTCTAGACTATCAAGGAATACGAAGTTCTTCTCGCCCTCTGCAAGGCCGCGCCCAGCTTGACGACTGCCCAGAGCGCACAGAAGCTCACTAGACACTTGGTGCCTTATCTTATGGATTCGCACTCTCAAGCCTTCGCTCTCTCGCCCTTTTTCCGAGAAGTTGAGCCCTCTCCCACCGAATCACTCAGCTATCACGTCACCGCTGCTTTGCTGGCTCTTGGTATAAGGCACGCAACTCACGTCCAACAAGAGGTTTCTGACAGCATTTGGGCCCTCCTCAACGCCTGTGCCCATGCAACCCAGACCCTTACCGAGGCCAACTACGAGGGCCCGGCCGCACTTGACGATGCCATCCGGACCGCTACCATTACCGTTGCTCTGTTGGGCTTTTTGGACGCTGCTTGTGCGCAGGCTGATTTCTGGAAGTCTGGGGGCCGCTTGAGCCTGATCGAACGGTTGCGTGATCTACTATCCCCGCCCTTTTTGGTGGCGGTAGAGACTGCCTTTTCCATCATTCGCAACTCGCATTCCCACGACCGTTATGCCAAAGAATGGAGGCGGTGGCTACGCCATTACGACGAGGTTGGCCGGCCATTGGGGGCCTTGCTGTTGCAACGCAGCTTTATGAGATTGCTTGTTGCCGCCACCTCTCTCTTGGTTGCAGAGCCCGAGGCGCTGCGGTCTACTCACGTACTTGACATCCTCATGTCGGGTGATGGGTTGCGTCAACCGCTGTCTGATAAAAGTGGAGATGCCGACTCCCGCTCCGTGGAAATATACGCCACGGTTGCCATGGACCAAATGAATGATCTGGAATCAAGTGCCGATTTCGACAGCCTTTCGCCCGCCAAGCAGAGACTCGCCTTTGCTGTCAAGGGGGCCGCTTTAATCAGTTATCTCAACGCGGCGACCCTGAACGAAGAGGTGGCCGACGGCGATGTACTCATGCCCTGGCTCGAAGATACCCTTGGCGATCCCTCGAGTATGGTGGACGAGGATCTGGCTTCCATAGTGCTCAAGTCAATGGCACTACTGTGCAGGATCATCCCCAGCTATGCCGCCAACGTCAGCCGCCTACTGCCACGCTTTATTGTCCAGGGCGGATACAGGAGCCAGACAGTGACGGTGGCTTCCAAGTGCCTCGCTTTCGTTTTGCAGATGCTCTCAAAGGATGCTGTCATCACGACTTTATACACCCTTGGGAATGTTCTGAGCCCTGGTGGTGAGCGGGCCACGACCAACGGAGTTGGCGGTGAGACCAGAAACGACACTCTCGAAGTATACGGGAACAGGCAATCGGCGGGCAGTGCAATCTCTCTTCAGCTGTCAGGCGAGGAAGAATCCTCTGCCGTTCAGGGCAATGTTGTTCAGGCCATTTGCGAAATTGCCGGTATTTGTAAGGACGTCAAGATCACCGGCCTTGCTCAATCCATGCTCGCCCAGAAGATCGTCAGGTTAAGCAGTCCTCTTGATGCCCGTATCATTACCGGTGCTGCCACTCTGGCTATTAGCGGCAGCCAGTCCGAATTCCGCAACCTTCTCAAGCACTACGCCGCTCTCGCCCACAATGCGGTGGTGGAAAACCGGGAGGGAATATTGCATGCCGTAAGTCAAGGCCGCTTTTCACGTCACACGCACATATGCTGACTATTTTGATAGATTATGCGAGCTCGCAACTACCTTGCTTGCAACATCAATCGCGACTCTCCCCTCTACAGCATCTACCTGGAGCACTTATTGGATGGTATCATCTCCAAGGGGGATGCCCACGGTCTTCCGTCTCAAAGCGCCAAGGAGTCCGACATGGAGCTTGCCGCTCGTGAGATCGCACAACTGCTCCAACCTCTTGCCTTGTTCATGTCTACCAATGCCAACGACATTGGCTTTGGGGCTGAAGCAGATGATGATACCTATTCTATGCTTCGTGACTCGTGGTTCAACATAGTCGTCCATGGCTTTACGCCCTCGACAGACCGTGGCAAACGCTATGCGGATGAGCTTCGTGTCATGGCTATCTACTCGCCACCCCTGGTACTGGACAGCCGCGGGGAACAAGATGAAAGTGATATTGAGCTCAACCCTATCTTACGCAGAGGCGAGAGCTCTGATCGGGAGTCCTTGCAGAAGAAATGTCTCTCGGAGCTGATACCGTCCCGGGCAGGTGAGATTAAGGGGCTCAGTTATCGCAAGGTGATATTCCTTAATGCCGCTTACCTCGTCGAGAGCTTGCGAGCGGATGCGGGTGACTGCACCAAGGCTCTTTCATACTTCAATGAACCGAGCATGCGCCGCGGAGAAGTCAGTCGTACGATGGACGGTATTATGGACGCCGTGATGAGCCGATATCTGAAGAGGGCTCTCGGTGGCTCCAACCCGACATTCTCGGCTCAATATGCGGCTGGCCAGCTTGCGAGAATCTTCTGCGCGTGCTGTCACCGCATAGACCGAGTCCAGCAGGCAGCTTTTGGCTGTGCAGACCGCATCATCAGAGATATTCCGTCGGCACTTTGCCAGAGATCATCTCTGTTCGCACTCCTTGAACTTCTTTCCCTCATGTGGACAAGCTGCCTTGAGGCCGAGACAGATCGGTATGAACCAAGAACTATTTTCAAGTCGTCCAGGGGTAACGTTACCGTCGAACTCTCTCATGACTACCAGTTCAGGCACCTCACACTCGAAAGGCTACATCGGAAGGCAAAGGAGTGGCTCACTAGCGCTGTTAACACAGCCCCTGCCGATGTCAAGGGCCTCTTGCAAACCTATCTTTCTGATTTTGATGATGACGCTTCTTATGGGCACATGTCACTTGGCCGATCTTTTGCTGTTGACATTGGCTCAGCAATCCCTTCGACAGACCAGAGGTTGGCTTTGCTTGATGTGCTGGGGGATTACCGCATCAACACTGCATCTGATTTCATGGCGCAGTATACCAAGCGCCAGGAATATCGATACTCAGAGGCACTTCCAGACCGCAGCTTGGAATGGCAGGGTTTCATGCGCCCTGACAAGGCAACTTCTTCTCTCCCATCGGCGACCAGCGACAGCACCGACGCCATAACCGCTCTTGCTCATATTGAGAAGCGCGTTCTCAGTCGCAAAGCCACTCCGCTTACAGATGTTAGAGACATCCTACGCCGTGCTGCTGCTTTGCTATGTCGCAGTACGAATGATGAATGCTCCATTGTCCATTATTTGGTCAGCATCCCGTTCGGAATCTTCACGAAGCAGTCTATCAAACTGGGAGTGTCTCTCTGGCTGGGCGTGATCAACGAGAACCCGCGGATGGAACCCCGAATCCTTGCCGAAATAGCCCAGCAGTGGGAATTCAGTATCCAAAAGCGGCTCGGTCTTTTCAGTTCTACCATTTGCAACCCCGATCCCTTCTTTTTGAAGGAAGAATTTGCTCCCACCGACGCGGCGTCCGTTGCAAAGCGTAAGCAACTGGTGCATAACATTCTCGCACCTCACACCCGACTTCTGCAGTTTTTTGCAAGTCATTACAACGCTACGCGGCTTGGAAATCCAGATACCCAGCAGATCTTCCTCCGTCTCCTGGAAGTGACCCTGACTGCAATGAAGCTCTCTCATCCTCACCCGATGGCCAGAGAGATTCGGTTCCAGACTGTACTGTTTGGATTGCGAGTTCTCGCCACGAGCACGACCATGGGAACCACGGCACAGTGGAGGCTGAAGGACCTGGTCCTTTCTGCAGGCCTTAGCTGGTTTTGCACGGCCCCATGCTGGTCGTTCGGTAGCAATGTACTGCAGCTGAAGACAGAAATCACCCTGATATCAGACGTTCTCGTGGCTTTGAAGACGACGGCAACAGTTGGAGCACAGACCGCGGGCAAAAAGTCTTTGGCTTCCAAGGAAAGACTGTTGCAGTTGCTTCTGGAAAATGAGCAGTCACGACTGACTGTTTGGGTGCAACCGCTGGGTGAGCCGCTCAAGACGCCACATCATCTGGTCCATCATACAAATACGAATAAGAATCTTGTAGAGGTACGTATCGTGGATTTCAGCCGTAAGAGAACTGGACTAACTGACCGTTGCATAGGCCGCCATCTTCCCCCTTATTCGGATTGCGTGGCTCGAATCTCCTTCGTTGGCTGTGCATCTCGCTAGCAGATTCCCTTATCCGCGAGTCAAGCAAGAAGTCCGATGGCTTCTCCTGAATTTCCCTGCCAAGGCGATCAAAGAGCCCGAAGCGGTGGCGACACTTGTTGACGGCTCATTGCCCGAAGATGTTAGCTTTCAACTCAAGGTATGTACACCCGTTGGCTGCCAACGACACTGAGACTGTGTTTTTGTACTGGTTGCTAACTTCTACACCTTAGTACCTTCTCTTCTGGGCCCCGGTTAACCCTATAACGTCGATAACGTTCTTCCTGCCCGCATACCGGAATCATCCTTATCTGATTCAGTACGCCATGAGGGCACTGGAAAGTCACTCTGTTGACGTGACATTCTTCTATGTCCCGCAGATTGTGCAAACCCTTCGTTATGATGCTCTAGGTTACGTTGAGCGCTATATCCTCGAGACAGCCCAGTTCTCCCAACTCTTCGCGCATCAAATCATCTGGAACATGAAGGCAAACGCCTATAAAGACGAAGACGCTACAATCGTAAGTTATCTTATTTTGGATTAAGTCGGCAAACAGATTGGTGTACTAATATGACATAGCCGGATGCGATCAAACCAACCCTTGACAAAGTCATGGGCCACATGATAGACAGTTTCTCTACTGTCGATCGTGAATTCTACGAACGCGAATTTGCCTTCTTCGATGAGGTGACAAGCATTTCGGGCAAGCTTAAGCCTTTTATCAAGAAGTCCAAGCCAGAGAAGAAGCAAAAGATCGAGGAGGAATTGCGCAACATCAAGGTTGAGGTTGGCGTCTACCTGCCCAGCAACCCGGATGGCGTGGTCATCGGCATTGATCGAAAGTCAGGCAAGCCATTGCAGAGTCACGCAAAGGCTCCCTTCATGGCAACTTTCCGTATTCAAAAGTCCAAGGGAGGGGTGGAAGAGACTGAGGACATGATCGAAGAATCAGAAGCGGACAACGATGATGCGGCAAAGGCCAACACCATTGAGGTGTGGCAATCGGCCATCTTCAAGGTCGGTGACGACTGTCGACAAGACGTGTTGGCCCTTCAGATGATCGCCGCCTTCCGAGGAATCTTCCAGACAGTTGGTCTTGATGTCTTCGTCTTCCCTTACCGAGTGACGGCCACAGCACCCGGCTGCGGTGTCATCGATGTCCTTCCCAACTCCATATCCCGAGACATGCTGGGCCGAGAAGCCGTCAACGGGCTTTATGACTACTTCGTCTCCAAGTATGGCAACGAGGATTCACTCCGATTCCAGCAAGCCCGAAACAACTTTGTCAAGAGTATGGCGGCATACTCGGTCATTTCGTTCCTCCTGCAGTTCAAGGACAGGCATAACGGTAACATCATGATTGATGATGCCGGCCACATTCTTCACATCGATTTCGGTTTCTGTTTCGATATTGCCCCTGGCGGTATCAAGTTTGAGCGTGCCCCGTTCAAGCTGACATCCGAGATGCTTGCTGTGATGGGCGGCAGTCCGGATCACCAGTCCTTCAAGTGGTTTGAGGAGCTGTGTATCAAAGCCTTCCTTGCTTCTCGGCAATACACGGAAAAGCTGTCACAAATTGTGTTGTTGATGATGGACAGCGGCTTGCCATGCTTCAAGCCGGAGAGCGTGAAGCACTTCAAGGAGCGGTTTGTGCTGGAGAAGAGCGAGCGCGAGGCGGCCGATTTCATGAAGGATCTCATCAAGAAGAGTTACGCGAGCTATTCGACGGGATTGTACGACCAATTCCAGCTTCTGACGAACGGCATCCCGTACTAAGGTTTTGGGTGTTGGTATTGATTGGGGTATTATTTTCAGGCTATCTAATGCAATTTCTATATAATGCTCGTCTAGTTCTAAAGTACCCGCACGACAGTTCCGTAATATACAGTTATTCATTCTTTCGTCATCGCCTGACTTCGGTCACAGTTTGGTCTCGACTTAAGCTGAGGACCGATGCAATTTTGCCCACCAGAATTGAACCGTGATTGTGTTGATTCTTGAACATCAGTGTGCCTGATGTGTGGTCATCACCTTGTAAGCCAAGCACGTTGGTGATTTCCTCTCTTTCGAGTAGCCTTGCCACCTGATCATTCAGCCAGCCATCAGCCAGCATTTGAAGCAGCCGATCATCGCCTGCTAAAGGCGTAAGTCCGCCCTTGTGCGGAGGTAAGGTTGTCAAACTCACATATGTGATTTCTGGCAGCCCACAACCGGCGGCCACGGTTCTTGCAAACTCCCGAGACGTACCAACGCCCTCGAGCCAGAAAGCTGGGCTCACCAAGGACTGGGGCCAGCTGAGACTCTGACAATGCCGGGAGTCTCGCTAACCTTCATATGATGGCATCATCTAACCTCAACAATGAACCGGGCTTGCCTAAGTGTGAGATGAGAACACAAGGCACACCTCGGCAAACTCCGGTGAGCCCAACATGCTCACTGCGCCGAGTCTAACTGTTGTGTTGCTGTTCCATATGAGTGGGGAGGTTGTAACTGGCATAGTCGACGTGGACAAAAGCCCTATCGACGATTGGGACAGATTCTATGACGTATTGGAGGCTTTCACTGTATCCCGCAGGTCAAAATCGTCAGTCATCTAACAACATTCTCAACAATGGAGAAGGGGGTATTCGAAGAGTGTGTACTCACGCCAAGTCGTGACTGTCCTTAAGTGACGTGCTGGCATCCAAAACAATGTCAACCTCGACGTTAAGCTTGTCTCCCGAGTGGTAGGCTTGCAAGCCCTGGATTTGCTTGATAGTCTTTGCGAAGCGCATGGTCAAGTAGAGCACTATTTGGGCTTGTTAGCAAAGGAGAGGAGGCGGGGAAAGCGGACAAGTGGACTCCTCGGCAACGGGGACAACGGCAACGGTAGCACTTACAGATATTGCGTTGATCAGCAGTGGCGGAAAAGCCGGTCAGGTGTCTGATGTGCTCCCCGGATGTTTGAGACCAGTTGAAGATGACCACGAGGGAGAGCAGCAAGCCTCCGAGGGCATCGAGCCACCAGATTTGACAATAGTAGCCAACTACATCAACAGGATTGGAGGTAAGCATAAGGTAACGAGACTTTCGACTAAGAGGGTTGAGGACTGACTTAGTGGGAAGGCGATTGAGCCGGCGTTGAAGATGACATCCGTGCTTGCATCCGAGGCCCTGAAGTGGCGTGTAAGCTGGTGCCTTCCATCTCAAAGGTCAGAAGATCGAGAGTTTTGCATTCTTCTACTTACAAGGCCTGGACACTGGAGTTTTTGATGAGGCGGCACCAAAGCCAGCACATGCCCTTGATGACGACGGTGCCCAACATGATGGCAATGGCTGGTACACCACTTTTCAAAAACGGGTATTAGCATCAGACAAAAAGAAGAAAAAACAAGCCTGAATAGGTGGCTAGGGATTGAGGATGCATACAGTTGAATAACCTCACGGTCATTTGACATAAGACGTTGAATAGCCTCAAGGGCGACCTGGGCAAACGACGTGATCATGATAACAGAGAAGACAAGCACGCCAATGGGCTCCAGTCTTCTTCGCCCGATGGGATACCGATACTGATCTTGCCGGCTGATCAACCAGGTAGTGATCCAGACGATGGCAGTTGACAAAAAGTCCAGGATCGCGTCCACCAAACTGGCCAACACTGAGACGGATGGGACGGTCAGAACTACCGCGAGCTTGCCGGCTAGGAGGATGGCGTTGGCGGCAAAGTTGATGTAAATAGCCAAGGTAACGATGGAGGCGGAGCTGTCAACATCGTCATCCTCAAGCCATGGGATCTCAGGCCGTGTCTCCTGGTTAGCAACTTGGTCACTGTCCTCGTCGTCGACGGCGTTGCTATCATCACTGAAGAGAGGTGTGGTCTCGGTTGGTCGGTAGATGTCCTTGGGCGTCCGCTTGACCTTACGAGTCTTGGAGACCGTTGGGGCAGGCTCTGCAGTGGCACCGTTGGTTGGCGGCGTGGTAGCAGGAGCCTCAAGGCTTCCGCGGAAAGCCCATGGCGGGAGGTCGTTGTATTCATTGAGTAGGTCATGAGGCAAGGATGAATCCAGAAGTTTATCAATGTACAGATACTGCTGGACAAGGTAGTTGCAACGCTCATAGTATTCACGGCTACAACAGGGAGTCAGCGTTAAGCGGCTTGAGCAAGGATTGCGGGCAACACTAACATGGGCTTTTTCATAGTCGCCAGCTCGTCTTCGGTCTTCCAATATCTTTCCCACCGATATCGAGGGTTACTGTTTCCGATCAGGCGCATGCTGCGCATATGAGGCCCGTTGAGAACAGCGCTCATGCGCCGCTCATCCCGGCGTGGAGATTCATCATCCACTAATCTCCGTTCCGCCCCAAGACCTGCAAGAGCCTCTTCATCGTCACGAAAAGGGTTCAAAGGGTTTGGTAGTGATACGCCAGGCCGGTTTCTGATGAGCGATGCCAGCGCGCTATGTCCTTTAGGTGCCGGTGGTTGTGGCTCTTGCAGGCAGAGAAACGGACCGCTGCGGCCGCCCGGGTGTGAGTGTGCGTAGTTTGGAGATGCCATTTCCACTGGAGTCGTTGTTAAGTTTGAAGAGTCCAATGGTGGGGAGAAAAAAAGATTGAAGGAAGGAGTACCGGATCAAAACAAAAAAATCAGAAACGGAAAGAGATAAGGCTGAGAGACAAGGGTGCTTGTTGAAGAGAAGATGAAACAAACAATGTATCCGAACCCGAAGTCAACAAGACCGTTGATGGCCGATCAATGAGCAGGGTGGATGAAAAAAATTGATGTTTGTAGGCAAATCAAAAATTTTGTGCACTTGAGCAGTAGAGGGTATTCACTTTTCAATCATGTTATTTTTGATTTTTTTTTATGTGGTTTCCCCCATGGCGCCGTCAATGGATCCGTGTATCCAGGTCCATTGCGGCGAACCTGGAGGTCGTTGTCGAGTCAGCAATCGGTGACGATGCATTCTTCGGCCGCCGCATTCCGGGGCCCGGCCGGGCCTTTGTCCATGGAGATTGGATGACCTGTCTGATACACACCCTCCATATCTTCCGGACGGCCTACAGCCCGAATGTTGGACGCCGGCGTGGTGGCGCCTCACGGCAATGATGAGATTCGCAGATTGGCAGTCTCATGCCCGGAGCAGTCCGAGGTACCTTGAGAAGCATGGGACGAACGGAAGAAGGGATTGGCGCTCCGAGCATGGTAACATGGCGGGCGAACATGGGTATGGAACGATAGGCAGGCTTGGCAGGCACGGTAGCAGATAGAGATAGATGCCTTTCAAAACCTGGCCTGTGTGAGGTTTTTTTTTCTTTCATTCAACGACGAGCTCGAAGCCCCGAGAGGAGTGGTTGTTCCAGCCTCAAGCGCGTGGATCCATTCATGGCACTCTGCACGGTCGGAGGGTGAAACGAGGCGGGCTCTAGACAGACTACCCCCTTCCCCTATATCTAGACTACTTAACCGCTTTGAGCATGACTTTTAGAAACTTCACTGACCTTATCAATCACTAACATCCCAGCCCAGAATCAGCGCCAAAGTCCGTTAGCCCACGATCGGTTTTTTTCCTAAATTCCTACAAGAAATGATTGGTCACCCTCCGGGTCAGGGCAACCCAAATACACTTTCACCAATACACTTTCACCAAATACACTTTCACCAAATACACTCTCTGAAAACCAATACTCGAGGTCATTAATACCTATCAAAGGTCGTCGTCTTCATCTATTGCGCTAAGTAGCATCTTGGTGGTAGCTCTTACTATTTGCCCTGATAAGTTGGAGTGCGTCGCAAATTTTGAAGTTGCGCAAATCGGGCAATGCAGCGCTAGTTGGATTGCCCTGAAGACGGCGCTATGCACTGAAGATCAGGACTTTCAGTAGGCGTTGAGGCTCACACCCGACCATCTCGAGGTAGCTGGGATTCCAATTTCTTATGCAGTAGGAAAAATGTGGAAAGTCATACCCAAAGCGGTTAAGTAGTCTAGATATAGGGGAGGGGGGTAGTCTGTCTAGAGCCCGCCTCGGGTGAAACACTTATAGGGTTCACCAACTGGAAACATCATGTATAGTGCTCCTTCCATGATACCCGAGCAGCCAGAAGCAACCCCTTGCCTCCTTGCACCCCGCAAAAACGCCTTCCGTCCTGCAGAAAGGTCATCTGTACCGTTCTTAGTGAAGTGAGTTGAGTCGCGATGCGTTCGAGTTCTGTAGTGTACAGGCATGTCCATATTCGGAATGGAACCTGAATGTGGATGGAATAAAACTCGCGATCTGCAGCGCGCGCCAGCACCGTCACGCTACACACACTGTGCACCAACCTGCCTCTGGGAAACAGCCGACGTCAGCGTCAGGCACTGGCGTACGCTATGTAGATCAGTGCCTGCCGAGTGTAAATAGTATTTCGCTCTGCCGTCGAGTTGCGCTCCCGTTCGCATCCGCGTTGTGCACACCGGAACGGGTCGGTGACATCCCGGGGCCAGGTCGGATGAGGAGCCCTCTCCTACGTTCGCAGCTGCACAGTCCCAACAGCATACACTAGAGCCAGAGGCACAGTTCCCGCTCCCGCAAGTTCGTCCCATAGTCTCATGGGGTATAGAATGCGCCTTCGTTCTGGCGCTTATGAGAACAACCAATTCCATATTCACAAATCCAAACCGGCATGCGCAATTCAAAGGCGACCTTCAATATCCGTGACCGCAATCTGGTTGGCATTGCGAGGCTATGCTAGAGGTTAGATGTCCATCGACGAGTGTTCCTCGCTGACAGTCTCTCCAACATACATTCACAGCGCATGCAATCGACAGCGCTGCACTGTACTGCACTGCACCACACCGCACCACACATGTCCGGGGTCACGTCCTGCAAATTGTCCCGGATGCCGGGGAGGGAGGCTGTCTCAGGGGCATTTGCCTGGCAGAATGGCCGAATTCCAGGAAAGTGTCGTTACCGCAAGACGACATTCGCATGACCCCATACTTTGGAAGAATACCTCACCGGTGGGCCAGCTTGTTCACCGTTTTCACCTTCAAGTCCCCCGGCCTGTACATCCCCACGGCCGTCTGGCGAGGGATTCGTTCTTGGAGAGTGCTGCCGTGGTAGGATAGGGGAGAGTTTTAAGCTTGAAAGCCAGTGAGGTCACAGCCATAGTAGTGCTACCGGTCACAACACACATCACAACACAAGAAAACGTGTTCCTGCGGAATCAAGTGGTGTATATACGATGCGCTCGGGCTCAAAACCCGTATAAAGATTCTGTGTCTGTGGGACGGCCGTGGGGAAAAGCTGGTGGTTCGGCGCATGAGCGGGCAACGACGAAAGAGTGAGACAACAGCCCCTGTCATTGGGGACAACAGAAACATCATGTCGAGCGAAATCTCACAAGCGAAGGACAATTCCCATTTACTCCGATAGGACCAGGAGCACGTGAACTCACTCCTTGTCCCTTACAAGTAAGCTTTTTGATCAGTGCTCCCTTCACTTGGCGTGTTCAATTACACAGCTCGGCTGGGATCTCGCCATGGACAGTCGCGGTGAAGAAGGAATATTGTGCTAATATATCGAGACGTAATAATCCTTGGGCTCATCCCTCCATGTTCCAAGGCCTGGTACATACACTACATACCTTATAGACGTGCGTCAAGTCCAGCGAATAGAAATGATGGGACCATGTGCACTGACGAGACTGGTTTACCGATCCATCATGTGTAAACAAATGCCGGCCTGATACCGTAGTTCACAGCATCCAAGGCCACCAGCTTGCTAAATACCCAAAAGAGCAAAGATGTAAATACGGATACGTAGGTCTTGGGAGATCCTTTCCGCGTCCCCAGTCCAGGCACATGGCAGCGCCCGCTGAAAACGAAAGATTCAACAACGGAGCAGTCACCACAACGGGGCTACCCAATTTTGGATACCCACCAATTTGCTAGGTGGCCCAGCAGGCCCATGCCGCTCATGCATCCACACATTCTCGTGGACGTCATGCACGTGTTGCTTGGTAAAGATCCTCGCCGGCTTGTTGCGGTGCCTGTTACCGCCATGAAGCAGGCCGTGTGCTTGCGTTTTGTCGTATCCCCGTCCTTTAGAAGAGCCGTTTTCATGGTTCCCTCCCAACTCTGCGTGTTCCGAGTTCACAGCAGGACCTCCAAAACACTGGTTGATGCTCGCCAAGATGTTCCGAGGGAGCACACTGAAAGGGAACGAGGTTTCCTCTGTGGACACGGGTGGGATGGGATCCATACAGATCCATCCAGATCCATACCAGACCCATTGGACCTGACAGCTCGACAAGGGATGGGGCGGGACCGGACTGGTGAGTGGTGATGGACGGACGACTGCCAAGTATAGCGACCTGGAACCCGATTCCACCAAGAGGACAAAGCCGTTGATGAGCAGCTGAGCCCGCTCTGCTGAGGTGATGACCGTGATGGATGACCGCCAATTCCAGACAGAATGGTCCAGCAAGCCAAAAGCAGAAACCCAGAAGCTGGAAAGGGAACTTGAAGGGAGAGCAAAAGAGGATGAAGAAGATGATCAGGTCAAACAAGGGGGTGAGTGGTGACAAGTGAGAAGCTGTCGGGCGAGTCGCCAACAGAAGGGCGCTATTCTTGTCGTCACCTCGCCATCGCCAGTTAGTGCCTGTAAAGTCCTCCGACTCCCCACTTCGTAATTGTCCAAGACCCGTTAACCCATGTCACGGCATCCATCTCATCCCATGAAAATGAATTTTGGTGCCATGTATGTACGCTGCAGGAATTGTAAGGTAATGTAGAGGTCGTCAGGGCGCGTGTACTACCCTTGTAGAGTTATGCTGTAGATGGTAGAACGGGTAAAATAGAGAAGGAAAAAAAAAGTATCCAGTCTCTTTTCCAGCTTCTGCCTGCGTGCTAACTCGGGCCGTTCCACTCTTGTCGTTACTGGGGTGGTGCTCTTCAGTTCGTGCTTTGATCTCCATATCCATCGTTCCATTCAGTCATCCAGCCCATTGTTTCTGCTCTCTCGGTTTCTTTTCCTTGTGAAAACTTCAACCTCTACCTCTTTTTTTTTTCGAGCTGCTCTACCGTGTCTCACGTATCTGCATCCAGACGTTCCATTTGCGTGCTTCACCAACAAGGAAACCTGAACGGTAACGACCTGGACCTGACAGCCCACCAGCAACAACAGGACCTGGAGGGCAATAACAGAAAACACTGCCCCAATTACCAACTGCGTTTACGCACCACGCCGGCCCACCAATCGTGTCAATCGGCCAATCTCCCCTATTTTGTACATACCACTCCGTCACCCGAACTCACTCTGTACCTGATCCCATCCCGTCTCTTTTAGTTCTGTTTTCCCCTTCTTCATTCTTTGGCCTCCTTTTTTGGATTTTGACTTTTTCACTTTTGGGAATCCGTCTTCCCTTTCCGCCGTGCATCTTCAGACCTCCCGTCTTCAGTCGCCCCGACCTCTCTCCACTTTGATCGACGCCTCCCCCCGATTCGAGACTCTCGTCGACGCCGGCTTACCCATCGCCCAAACAATTTTTTCGATTTTCGGGGAACCCCCTTTGCCAACGCTCGTTGTTGGGTGCTGTCAGAACTGCAGATCCAACCGGCAAAACCACCGACGACTGTCATACGCATTTCCGCAAGCCTTCTTGACACACACAGAAAAGAGTGTAGAGTGTCAAGAAAATACCGACAGGCTACGAGACATATGCCACAAATCTGTCTTAATCGGTGGCATTTCCCCTAGTTCCGTAAGTGCAAACTTTTTGTCTCTCGTTGGGTCTGACGGCGGCTGTAGTTTGCTGCCGGTACGCATTACTTAACATCCCACCAATTATGCACCTGGAGTGCCTGGAGTGCCTGGGATTTTCCACCCCATGCCCCCTTTGAATGCGCCTGGGATCAGGACAGGCAGGGCACGGGCATACAAGGACGCGCCGCCATGTCTGCTCGTACCTGCTGCGCTCCCGCCCGCCTTGATTTGGGTTGCGCCAGTGCCAATGGATGTCACCCTGTCACCTGAAAAGTTCAAAGCCAGCCCCGGGGCCCGGGGGTTGGGGATTGGCGATTGGCGATAGAAATTGACGGAATCGTCCTCCTTCCCGACCTCACCACCGCTCGTCGGTTTCCCCTACTGGCACAAGACTCTCCCACGACAGTCAAGCTCCATGCGACACGTCGGGCACTCTGATTGATGCACTCACCTCTTGTCGTCCGCTGCTAACCTTGGCCCTCTTTATCCTGCAGGTTGCCGATATCTTTCATCCCTAGTGCGCTCCGCCATCGAGGAGGAGAAACCGAATTTCGACCTACAGAAAGATATCGCTTTACCAGGCTAGCAGCGTTCGTCACCCGCGCCTTCTTACGACACCCACAGCCCGTCAAGCCACTGCTAAATCGCAGTTCGCGCGCCGGAGCAACAAAAAGAGGCTATAACCCTCTTTAACGGGCCTGACTGGGCGGATTTAAAAGGGCGTTTGTTGTATAGCCGGTTGAGGAAACCGCCCCGGACATCTATATGCCTAGGTTCTCGGTCGCGTTCGGAAGGCGGAAGTCGACCGCTGAAAACGCTGACAATGCTCCGGCAGAGCCGTCCTTTCGTGTTCTGGAGCGTCCCGATGCTGGCGGGAACAAATTCCATGAGGCTGGCAAGTCTTTCGATGGGGCCATGAGGTTGGGAGGCAAGACCCCTTCCAGGCCCAAAACGAGTGGCAGCGATATACATCACGACAACTTGTTCGCCGGCATCAACAGGTAAGAGCAGAGTCATTGCTTTCCTCCCGCTGACACCCGCCCAACCCTGGTCCTTTCCCTCCTTGCCCTGCCGCTTGTCGAGATTCCTTCTTTGTTCCCATCTGGCCGTGTTCGCGGTTGTTCCTGCTCTACACCCTCACCAGGTCTCTTCCTGCTACTGAGTTAACTGGCTAACCGCCTAAAGGGGAAGCGCATCCTCGAGCACCACCAAGGCCACGTCGACTGACAACTCCTCGCGCCATAGCAACTCTTCCACTGCCCCATCATCCGCTGATTCTGGTGATGTACCGGTGCCGCCTATTCCCAAGTCTTCTTCGGCTGGATTCTTGAAGGCTGCCGGTCGAACATTCTCTTTCGGGGGAGGAAAGAAGCCTCTGCCCGTTTTACCGGCTGAACAAGAGCCAGTCCCGCCGCTGAGTTCCGAAGCCCAGGATTATAATCAAGTCTTGGCGCCTACTAGACCAAGGGCTACAACTACTTCGACCTCGACGACCGTAACACCACCCAGAGTGGACGACGACCTTGGTATGGATTTGGGGGGTGACTTTGGGAAGATGGTGCTTGGAAATGAGAAGAGAGTTTCAATGGTGGGCAACCAGAACAACCAGAACAACCAGAACAGCCAGAACAGCCAGGCTACACAACCCGGCTTGGGACCGAGATCCTTGACTGGAAACCGTCTCAGCCAGCCGTCGCCTATTCAGGTTGACAGAACCGCAAAGGTTGAGCCCGCGCAACCGTCGTGGACTAGCCAGCGCTCCAACGACCAGCTGCTCTCGCCAACCAGCCCTCCCCATTCGCCCCGAAACAGGGAGATGACCTCTCCTCCGTCTCGCCATATGTCGCCTTTGGCTCGCGAGGCTATCCGACCAAGCGCCTCCCCAGAATCAAACCCAAGAAAGCCGCTGCTCGCGCATCAGAACTCGGACACGGAACAGGGCGAGGGCGAAGATGAGGAGGCAAGGCTTTTGATGGATTCGTTATCCACTGTGAGCAAGTATATGGATGAAGGGGCTGCGCAATCTACATCCGGCCCCTCTTCTGGTTCACGGTACCGCAGGGGTGGAAACGGTCTGCCCTCTGGGTTCAAGGACACTGCTCTGGGTGATGACGATAGCCTTTTCGATACCAACCACAGCTACGCATACGAAACAACAGTGAGCCGCAACCGCGCCCAAAACTCGCAATCACAAGGGGCCAACAAGGTCATGACTCCGGCCGAGTTTGAGAAGTATCGAAAGGACAAGGAACGTCAGGACAGGGAGCGACAAATGGACATTGCAAGAAACCAGGACAAGAGCACCGCTGGCGAGGAAGACGAAGAGGACAACTACGATGATGAGGAGGATGATCTGGAAAAGGCAAAGCAGCAAGCAAAGCAGAGGAAGAAGCAGGAAGCCCACATGTCCGTTTACCGACAGCAGATGATGAAAGTAACTGGAGAGTCGGCGAACGCACCCATGCCACGGCCTAACCTCCAAATGTCTTTCAGCACTCCAAATCTGCAGATTCCTGCGACAGGACCAGCCACGTCAGATAATTCGGATGAAGACGAGGAAGTTCCCTTGGCCATTCTCGCCGCCCATGGCTTCCCTAACAAGAACCGGCCTCCGACCCGTTTGAGCACCATGATGTCGAACCCTAACCTCCGCGCCGCTCAGGAACCTAGCTATCAACGGCCAGGGTCTGCAGCTGGCGGAGCAGCGGCAGCGGCAGGCGGTCACCTCCCAGCTTTTGCCAGGAACCTGCCTCAAGACCCCTTCCTCGGTGCCGGTCTCGTTCGCAACAATCCGCGCGAGAACTTTGCCCTGGGAGGAGGTAGCCCTGCTCCCGTTTATCCCAACCCGGCCGGCCCTCCTGGTGGTCTAATTGGCGTCATTGCAAGCGAAGAAAGAGCGAGGGCGATGAGACGGGGCAGCCCTCATATCGAAGCTCAACGGCCCATTTCTGGCGCTGCCACCTTTGACCCTATTGCCGGCATTCCTCCGCACATGCTGTACCCCAATAAGCCCAGCCTGACGCCCGGGGACCAAGCCCAAATTCAGATGACCCAGCAGATGCAACAGTTCATGCAGATGCAGATGCAATTCATGCAGATGATGGCAGGTCAGAACGGCACTGGAGCACCGCGTCCAGAAGGGCATATGGCCACAGGTTCAATTGGAAGCATAGGCTCCGCGGCCGGCATGCCTGGCGGGTTCGCCGGATTGCCGCCAATGCCTGGTGTTCCCGGTGGCCTGGGACTTGGCGGACCTGATATGCGGCATTCTTTCATGGGCAATGAGTCGATGCTTGATCTGTCTCCCCCTCGAGGCGATGCCCAGATGCGCACAATGAGCATGGTCCAGCCCAGCTCGGCATCCTGGATCCATCCGCAACAGCCTGCTGGCTTTGCTCCATCGATTCGGGTTACAGGAGGTTACGCGCCGTCGATTGCGCCGTCAGAACGCAGTAACGTTGGGCTTCCTGGCCGATACCGGCCCGTATCACAAGTGGCACCTCCAGCTCTACCAGCAATGCCGGCAACTGTGCAGCCGTTGGGCGCAAGTCATATGCGCAAGTCCTCGACCATGTCGGGGGTCAACCAGCCTACTGTTACCGTGAAGCAGTCTGGCAGTGCTTCGGATGACGACGACGACGAGCAAGGATGGGAAGCCATGAAGGCCAAACGCGAGAAGAAGAGGTCCCTGTGGAAGAGGAAGAAGTCAGTGAGTGGCGATGCCGGCACACTCATCATGTAAACGTGATATGCCCTGTGCCAGGGGACCGTTGGGGTTTCTGGGCCCGAAGTTGGATAGTGGTTGGGCAGTTTGTTTCTTGGATCTCGGGCTCCGCGTGACAAGAAGGACGGACGGGGATGTAAGTTGAGGTTCGAACATATTGTATATGCGCATCACTTTAAAAGGGGGGGTTTTTGTATACTGGGCGAGATGGGAGTTCAATTGCCTGCTATTTTTATTCATTTGAACTGCTTGGGGGACGATTCACGATAGACATACACAACCCATCAGTAATCTAGTAATTCCAATGTCACGCATGGTCAAATATTCGATACCTTGTCCACGTTATCACGGCCGGTGAAGTCTGGGTCGCTCATGTTCAACTGGCATGCTGTTTCCTTTGAAGCGATGCATCCTCACGTTTGGGCGAGACTCATCCTTCGATATTGCGAAGTTAACGTTACGGGCAGCATCAGTCGCATCACAAAGTGCTCTTGGTTGCTTCCCTTTCCCCGCGTCTAGAGGTATGAGCAAGCCAGGCCCGCAAGTAGTCCCAGGCATGTTTGCTGGTCGCAACCATATATGATCTTTCTCTCTTTATATGAAGCTTATATGACAGTAACTGTTTCTGTATTCTTTGTATGTCTTCTCTTTTTAAATCCCTTCCCAACCCGCATGATCGACCGTTACTCGATCTTGCCAGCAGCCCAATCCTTGCGCTTGACAGCCATCTCAACAGCAGCGAGACCCCAGTCCTCGCCATGGTTATGGCTTCCCGGGATGAGGCCGGCCCTCGCCTGCGCCTGCTCCTCGGTGAGCACGGTGAGGACACCGAAAATGACGGGCACGCCCGTGTCGAGCGACACGCGCATCAGGCCCTGCGACACCGTGTCGGCAATGTACTCGAAGTGCATCGTCTCGCCCTTGATCAGCACGCCAATGGCAATCAGGGCGTCGAAGGGGCCCGTCGACACGGCGGACGCGGCGGTGTTGCTCAGCGAGGCGAGGTCGGCCGTCGAGCTGCCCAGGAGGTCGCCGGCGGACGTGCCGATGCCGGATGAGGAGGATTGGACTTGCGATGCTGAGTAGAGCCTGTTGGAATGGTGAGACCCGAGGGTGGGTTGGGTTCTCGTCAGTCTCTTCACATTGGACTTGTACGTAGGGCAGAAGCTTTGTCGCGCGCGCCGAAGGGGTAGTGTAGAGGGAGAGGGAGAGGTAGCTGGCAAGCAGCAAGCAGGGACAGGTAAAGGCAAGCAATGCGGGGGCGGGGAAGAAGGGAAGAAGGCTGGACTGTGACGCACCGTTGGACAGCAATTGGAAGCTCCCACGAGCCAGGAACCGACTGGACCACGATGTTGGACTCCTTGACGCCGCACTCGAGCAACTTGGCCTTGGTTCCCGCGAGCAACGGCTCAATGATGGTGTCGTTCCAGCGGGCGTGGATGATGCCGATGCGCAGGCCACTGCCATCGTGGTGCTGCGGGGCGGGTCCCTTGGTATGTACCATTGTGTAGGTATGTATGTGTGTTTGAGGAACTGGTCTGGTGTAAACGATCCGAGGTTCTTGCGATAGTTGCGCTTTCGGCTTTCCTTTATGACGAGCTTGGAGTTGGTGTTTGGTCTAGAGCTTGTGATACCCGGGGAGGAGGGGAACCTAGACTAGAGCATACGGAAGGTTGGCTGGTACGGACGCTACGGGCTCAGGTACGGAGCATTTACAGCACCGTACATACCAGGGGCATAGCTCAACCGCAAATGTGCACCTCTAGCAGGGATGCATCTGGTATTCCATTCAGAACTTCACATCGGTACAAGGAGCGGCTCACACCCACGGCAACATGGGGTCTCACGTCTGAATAAGCATAACGTTGGAAGAGAGTCAGCGGCTGGTCCCACCCCAAGGCGGAGCGGTTTGTTTCCCGTGGAGGTCAAGACAGGGCTTACCTTTCACGTTATCGAGATGCCGTCCTCGTCGCCTTACAGCTAACCTCACGTATACGCATGAAGAGTTCCAAGATATTTTCCACTTCATATCTGATGTGGCAAATTTGGTGGAGAGAATAGGTCTTCCTCCCGGTGACACTTTCAATGGGCCGCGTAGGTATCACAGGTATGTATCAGGCCTAGGTGAGGATGAACTCCCCTGTCTCTGACCGTTGTGCGAGCGAGGATGACCAACTTCTTTCAGCTTCAGGTTTGCGTCTCATGATGTCCCCGTCATCCTACATACTCTGGTCTCGAGGTCGTTAGTGAGGCTCAAGATAGTTTCTTCAACCCTAACTGCATGTAGGCACGTGGAAGATCAATCCGACAGCAGGATAGTCTCTGAAGCTTAGTGTTAGTGCGTTGGTATCAGTCGCATGCATGTGCAACGCAGGAACTCATGGTCCTTAACCTTGTGTTAGCGTAACCATAACAGCAGTTAAAGACAAAGGCGTCGGCTCTATGTCTTGGCTGCACAAATATGTCACTGCAAATCATGCTTGGCATCCGAACGAGACGACAACCAACGACGACCCAAACAAATACAAACACAGTTCGAAATCAAGGATTCATATAAAACGACCGTTTGTAGTCCGCCTTGCCGTTGGGAGTATAGGTATGCCACAGGCTTGAGGTATGCGCATTCATTATCTTGAGTGACGGTGTGCTAACCAGTCAAGTCAGGTGTTGCAGTCTGATCCGTCACGAACCGTGGGAAATGGATGAATGAAGATTTAGAGATGATTGAAGCGAGGGCCTGGCTTCTATCTTACAGCGGAAATACTCGGCAAGAACCAGAAATATCGGAGGGAATGAGACTGCTTTGGCTTTCATCACATATCACTCGTCTAGTGGAGTTCCCGGGTCTTCCACGATTCACCTCCATACGACCGAGGACACCGAGCCGCTGATGATGTGGATGAATTCCACGTATTGTTGCCCTTGCGTCGTTGAGGATGGAAATCATTTCTGTTGGTCACGGCCGGTTGGGGATTAATTCTGCGTTTTCGATCCTGGCAGGTGCTCGCCTTACACCAACGGGCTGACGAAGACCGGTTTGCCTACTTCCACCTCCCCAAGTCCAGATGAAATCTGCATCTAGGCCCCAACAAGCCGAGAAAGACGGCCCTAGAACGAATGTTATCCCATCTCAAAGCGATGCCCCTGGGCCAGAACGCAAGATGAATGCGGTCGGTCACTCAAAAGTGGAAATCGGGTGGATGAAATAGAAAAACGGCGGGATAGATGGACCTAATTGTTTGCTCGTCCTGGGGAATATGATGGATCTAGAACTTTGTTGGGACGGTAATTCCATGACGGCTGCGTCGTCTGAATGGAAGTGTTGAGGATCATCCTCAGGCTCGTTGCCCTCTCGGGTATAAAAGATAGGGTCTGCCATCATTTTTTGAGGCGTCTGGAATTTCTTTCCTCATCACCTTCCCTACTCCTGTACTAGCCGTTCACTGCCAGCTTCCTTCCTTGCCCTCACCTCCAACTCAACCCTACTGTCAACATCGGCACCATGCGATCCTCAGCTCTCGTCTCCGGAGCCATTCTGGCCATTCTTCAGGTACGAACTCCCGTTGGCAAGCTTGTGGCTCCTTTCCGCACACAACCGTACTGATACTCGGATGTTAGGCTATTCCTACGAGCGCCCTACCGGCTTCTGATGCCAAATCGGCCCAGGGTCCCATTCCTGGTTACGGCATCGAGGATATTACCTGGGAAGTCAAGGCCCACCCGGATGGCCCTACCATGAACGTGACCGGCACCATTCAGCAGGTTTACGATGCCCTGGACAAGGCCAACCCCAACTTCCGTCAGGACTTTGGCATCGACAACACCGCCGACAGCTCTGTGCTCGCTGCGACCACTGAGTCCGACAGCTCTTACGAGCTCCAGTCGCTTGTCTGCAATGTGTTCGGTTATGCTGATTATGCTCAGAGGACTGCTACCGTGAAGGGCATCGAGTACCTCAATGGTGTCCCCGGTGCGCCTGCCAACGGACCCGGCCCCGGCAACTGCGGGCGCGTTAGCTGCTCATATGAGAGCGCTATCTATTGGTGCAATGATGTAAGTGATATCTTTGGGGGGATGAAGACGACTCTCCTATGTTTGACACAGTTGCTAACCTTACTCGTCGCCTTACAGAACCCGGACGTCAAGTCACTCGACTCGTACGGCTCCATTGGTTGGGCTGCTCAGTTTGTTCTGGACTCAGACGACGACAACTGCGGCAAGATTTGGGGCGAAACCCCTGAGGACGACGGCGTTAAGGGCCAGGTCTTCGTTAAGGGCAACTGGAACGTTGTCGTCCGCAAGGATGACTGCTAAAATGCATGCCCATGGTGCATACCTGAGGGGTCAACACTACCTATAGATGTCATGGATGTAGGCATCCCCAGTGGGTCATGAACCTCAAGCGAGGAGTGGAAGGAGGCAGAAGTGTGTGCTCGAGTTTGTGAGGAAGGAACAACCTTTGCGTTAGGCTTATGAACCATTCTACCTAATACTAATCCACATTCCGTCTCGTAACTTCCCTTTTAGGTGTTTAAGCAGCCACTCCTTCTGTTTTTGCCAGATCCTATGAAATTCTTTCACTTCTTGCTGCCTGCCGAGCTGCCGACTCCTCAAAATTTGTTGTCCCCTTCCGAATTGTCTTTGCATTCGAGTTGGTTTCAGTGGCATCATCATCTGTCTTCGACCACCTTCTCCTCACTACAATATAGCTAGGAGGAAGGGAGAGAGCACTGCATCTCCAACTGAACCAGTCATGCTGGTTTACCTCTAACCTTATGTTTTCTTCTGCAACCCCCCATTCCCTTACGCCATTATCTGTCGTTGTGTGACGCTCAGGTGGTCAAATTCGCCTCCTATCCTTAGACCCATCTTTAGAATTGTCCCTGGAGTTTCCACGATGCCCATATCCCCTCTTCCCGAAGACACCAGTCGCTTACTTGGCTCAAGTCTGGTCATAACCTCGCCCCTCTTTCTCGTCAAAGAGTTGCTGGATAATGCAATCGACGCCGGAGCAACAGCGGTCGATATCTTGATTTCTCCAAACACCCTGGATAAGGTCGAAGTCAGAGACAACGGGAGCGGCATTAGTCCGAGCGATTTCGACCTTCTTGGACGACCAGGACATACTAGCAAGCTCATATCACTCAAAGACCTCGAGACTGTCGGTTGCAAGAGCCTTGGATTTCGCGGCGTAGCCTTGGCCAGTGCTGCTGCTCTGGCACAAATTGCAATCTGCACCAGAACATCGGCTGAATCCGTGGCGACCATCTTACATCTCTCGAGAGAAGGTGTCGCTGCTGCTCGTGGACATAAATCTGCTCCTGTTGGCACTTCTGTTTGCATCACTAATCTGTTCGGTGCGTATCCAGTGAGGCACAAGAGAGCCACCAGTGAAGCGACTGCGACGATTTTCAAGATCAAAGGCCTCTTGGAGTGCTACGCTTTAGCAAGGCCGCAGGTCAAGTTATCTTTTAAGGTCCTTGGAGGAAAGCAATGGTGGTCCTATGTTCCATCCTCCGGTGCCGCCCTCAAAGACGCTGTTGTCCAGGTAATCGGCCGGGAACTGGCAGCTCAATGCATGCTTCGGACTTCACCGTTCCCTGTATCCCCCAATGAGACGAGAAAGACACAGAACTGTAGTCTCCCTCCGGCCGAGCAGCCATCCAAGTTTGTATTTGAAGCCTATCTCCCCGCCTCTACGGCTGATATCCGAAAGATTTGCAAGGGTCCTTTCATCTCGGTAGATTCTCGACCTCTCTCATTCACTCAGGGGACCGCTAAGAGGTTGAAGGCCGTCTTCGAGAAGCACTTCAAGGGGTCCTTGACCTCTGAAGACTCATCAAAGCTTTCCGGAAGCCCGTTCGTACGACTGAATATCAGATGCCCTCTCGGGTCCTACGATCCCAATGTCGAACCATCCAAATACGACGTTCTCTTTCATGACGAAGAGTTGGTGCTTCGAGAGTTCGAGGAATTCTTATTGTCAATCTATCCCGCCAACCGCAATGACACGGGCCGTTCTTGCGTGGACACATCAAGGGAAGCGGATGGAGGTGTATGCAATAACAGCGTGGCTGATCAGCACGTTTCAACGCCTCAGGTGAGCATTACGGGGACACATTCAAACTGCTAATGTACTAAGAAGATGCTAGGTTGAGACTACACGGGCAGACGGTGAGCCTAGGACCGGATCCCAGAGAAACTGTCCAGTTACCCCGTCGAGCAACAACAGGAGACCATCCGTTTCAAGTACTGCGCCCTTAGTACAGACATGGTCTGTCGATATGTCTGCGGGTGACGGAGCCCTTAGTGATGGAGACGAGGGTGTCGATGTCCAGACACAGCCTGGTAGAGGAACAGCTCTCACAACACCTCCAACTGATGACGAACTCCCCGACCAGTCAAAAGAGGGCCTGAATCCGTGGACAATTGCCAAATTGGTGGCCCCTCGGCGGCAGACACAGCAAAACCTAAGCAGTCCTACACGCAAAACTGGGCACGTTATTCCAGATGAAGTACCGCCTTCAGAAGGGCCACCGGGGGAAGTGCCAGAACGGCAGGGCAACACACAATATCAACCTCTCCGGAATACTCAGCCAGCGATTGAGAACAACTACGCAATCACAAGGACCCCAACCTGCAATCCGCTGCTGAATGTTGGGCAAGCACATTCCCAGCCTGCCAATCAACGCAACAACAGACCAACAATGGCTTTGGAACAATATTCGTATACAACACAAGGGCATGGCAGACGACCGGCGGGTAGGCGCTCCTATCCAACGCATGCTGAGCGAAGCCCTGGGATGGTACAGTCCAAACTTTCTTTTGGCGGAGGCAGCTTTAAACGACAACGGAAAACACAGACGAATGATATCCATGAGCTTGAATCACTCGAAAACACGGGCCCAAATGCTTACGGTGGTTTTTCCAGGCCCAACCAGCCACTCATGGGGTTGCCTGACCAGCATACCGCCAGAAGAACCAACAACGACGCACGGCGGAGAAGTACAGCCCAAACCAGAGCAGATAGTCTGGCTGACATGCTGAGCGGGGAAATGCCTGTCAACCCAAGGACCGTCGACGATCTATCATCTACCGTGGAGGGCGAGAAGGGTATTGAGGCAGCTTTGCCGAAGAACGATCCTAGAGGTTACTTGATACGGAGACAACGGTCACTTGCAGATAAGCCCCAGAGGAGAAAGATCCAACGCCTCAAGACAAACCTACTACCACTGGAAACCACGCCTCTAGGATCCGAAACTCACAAGCTTGCGTTGACGCTTCTTGTTGACCCGCAGACACTAGCCAGAAGTATGGCAAAGACATCTTTACTCGACAGCTACTTAGTCGAAGGCGCGCTGGAAGACCAACTGGAGAACGGTATAAGTCCCGAGGAAGTAACCGCATTGGAAAGCCGAATCAAGCTTCTTTTGTCACAAACGAGGCACCGGTCGTAACTCCGTCCTCGTCGGAGGTTGGGACAGCAGTGATATCCAGCACACGACAGATCCTCATATTTGCTAGTCAGTATCGTTGTGTGATATATCGACTATTAGGGCATTCGTATGGGAAACGTAAATGGAGAGAAAAAGATTGACTGTGTATAAGGCTCAGGCGAGGAAGATGCGGTCGAAGATTGGTTCGGAGAAGTGCCGAAAAACTACGTGACATTTGAGGGAGATGGTGAAACGAAGAGCAAGGGAAACGTTGGCCAGGTCCTTTCTTGTCAATGTCGTCATGTAGGTGTATTCCAGCGGGGGGCTGGTTGATGTTTTGAGGAAGGAAGAGGCTTAATGATGGACATATACTGCCATGTTGGGAAGTGTGTCTGGGAGAAAGTTGAACATGGCTGGCCGAAAGTATGGTGTACGCGATGAAGTTGAGGTCATCTCAAAAATAGACTGTAACGTTTCGCATGAGACTACCTTGTATTTGTCCGTTGAAGATGGCCCATTGAGTCTGGATATGACTGAATGACTGAAATAACAGCTCAGTGGCACGGCATAATGAAGATGATTTGTCCAGCTGGAAGTTCGTATTCAAAAACTGTCTGTCTAAGAAGTGGAAGGTCGTGGATCTCGCAGGCGGGAGTGACTATAGGTACGTACCTTGGCGAGCTTGGGTGTGCAGTGAAGCGCGCACCAACTGCTTGAAACTTCACCTCCACAGTTTAGTGTCCATGTGCTTGAAAGTGAGTGGCTGCTTACCATGCAGTTGGTTCATCCATCAAGAAGGTAGCTAGATGCTTTAACTACGGATGTATGTACTCAAAGCATAATTGAGATGGTAGAATGCCTCAAAGACACAAAGATTGTTCTCAAGAGTCAAGATGGTGTTCGTTCATTCTTCCAATCGGAAAAAGAACGTCATTAGGGTACGAGCGGACCCAGAGGATGCATACCGTGCGAATGATTTGCGAGTTTATTTAGCGGGTACATGCCATGCCGTCCATCATCAGCCTCTGGTCCGGCGGGTTATCTGGGCGTTAACTCCATCTTCAGGTTCTTGTGCTCATTGCTCTTTGTCCTACCTTGACTACTGGGGGCAATTGAGTTTCAGCCTTATATATGGCTCCCAAGATCGTAAGACTTGGTGTCCATTGATGCCAGCATGTTTCTTCACGAAGGAAGGATGTTGAAGCATGGATTTGACAGCCATACATCGAGATGATGGTGGACAGGCCCCGTTGTTGCTGGTTAGTAGCTGCTGCGGCCCCCTGGCGGCCCTGCCTCTTTCGGCCATGGTGTGGTGATCCTGTGTGGCTGCCCACCTTGGTGTTCCACTTTCGCTCTGCAAATGTACACAGTATCAGCGACGATAAGGTGCATTGAACGGTGAAGTGGAAGTTGGCTACACAGGCCGGAAGCTTCATGGAACCTCAACACCTAGCAGTGCTACCTGTAAGCGGCTGACCGTCCGCTGCCGCTGGAGCCGTGGAGTGGTGTGCTGGGGTTGGAACTTTGTTGAATGGATGATCGATACCGCTTGGGTTTCTTTCCTTGCCAACTGCTATGCCTGTTCCTTAGCTACTTTCCAGGCCCATTTGCTTCGTTCCAACATCGAGATTTGATTTGAAGAGGAAGTCGTTTTCATCCTTTCCGTCAGCGGGCATCTGATGGACCGACTCTGGGCCTCACCGTCTTCCTGCACCCGACCAGAGCGATTTCCACTGGATTCCAGCTCAGAGCCCCACGGTGGCGCATCGCTTGGGCATACCTCTAGCAGTCAAGCGCTCGTACTAGAGCAATCGCTACCACTACCACGACAGTCGCGACAAGCACCAGATCAATTACAACGACATTTACAGCCTTTGCGACGACGTCAAAGAAGAAGCCAAGACATTCGATCGCAATTACAACTACAACTGCAACCACCACGACAGCAGCACCAACCACACGATCAACATCGGTGGCGGGGACGGCGGGGACGGGAAGAACAAGGACCAGGGCGAGGACGAGGACCAAGGCGGGAAAGAAAAGCGAAACACGAAGTTGCGCGACGAAGCTGCTGCGATTCCCAAGGGCCCCGATCTTGCTCAATATGTACAGCATGTAGACAATTGCCGCCGCACTGCTGTCTGTCATCGTCAACCATGCCGGTGGTTTCTCCCTTCGACCTTCGGTTTGCGCCATCCGCAGCTCTTGCGCCAGATCAAAAATTGGAATTGGAGGATGGAAGTGTTCAAGTTCCGGGTCTTTGTCCAGGTTCCGCTGTCTGTGCCCACATGTCAGCGGGCTGCTGCGTCGACTGCGCGGACAGGACATCTCAGAAAATGATTCTTTCAGGCGTCTCATCCAATCCTGCCTCAAGCCGTTCCTCCGAACGGCCGTCGGCACCATTGTTGACGGTCCCAAAGTCATCTCGGACGGGACGCACGGACGAGGACGGCCCAAGGTCAAGCACACGCAGAACCCCTGGCTCACATACTAGCCGCCTCCTGCTGCGGTTATCTGGCAGGTTGAAATGCCTCTTGCTCTTGGCTTTGCAGTTGCTCTGGGTACAATCCGCTACGGCGGTTCTGATCCCGTGGGTCAATTGCCTGGACAAGTCCTACCAAATGGACAAGCCGACACGTCTACAATGGAAACCTCTCTATTTCGATGCCTCGTTCGACGATCAGGACGACAGGCACACGCTGAAGCTGACCATGTGGGGGAATGTGACGGGCGTGGCTAGCTCTGGAAACATCACGCTTCCCCCGCCCGGCAGTCCGGACTGGAACGACACATCCAAACACGATGGCAAGATTGTTGAGGTGCCAGAACCGGACTCGACCAATCCAAAGGTTACTACTCTTTTTACGAATATCAATGTTCTCACATATTCCGAGGCCACGGAACGCACCGACTTTTGCAACCAATCCTTGAAGCACGGAGCTTGTCCTTTGGGCCCTGTCTGGGACTTTAGCAGGTAGGTTCAACCTCGCTCGTTCCTCATGACGGAAGGCCTCGATACTTGCTTGGCCTTTTCCTTTTAGGAGTTTGTTGGCTGACTATGATCTCAGCACGAATGTTCGGGACGATCTTCCCTATGTGACTTACACCAAGGACTTCTATTCATCCTATGCGTTCAGCTCCTTTGCCTCCGAGTTTTCCATCGTTTACGGAGATTCTGGAAACACCCAGATCGGCTGTGTCTCGGCTACCGTGACGCCTGACCTAGGAAATCTGGCTTGGATGCTCAAGTTCCTGCCCCTAATAGTCCTGGTCTTCGTCGGCGTTGCCACCATCTTCGCTGCCATCTTTAGTCCGTGGGGCACCAGCGACGTTTTCCACTGGACGTCCAACTACGGCCGTGACCCCGACCTGCTGCGCCTAGTCACGCCAGGGTTTGGAGATTGCCTTCAGTACATACAGTTCGTCGTGCTCACCGGCGGCCTAACCCTCAATTATCCGGGCTTTTACCAACCGATCGTCAGCCAGGGCTCATGGTCGGCACTAATGTTTAATCAAAGCTTTGTGAGCGACAGCCCTGGGTGGATAAGCCTCCGGGATGGCATTTATTTTACCGAGGGCAAGTACGGACTTCAGCGACTTGCTCACTTGGTGGGAGTGGGGGAAGTCGAAGACATCTGGGCCGGGATGATGGTGTGGCTAATGGTCATCATCGGAGCCGTTTTTGTCCTTACCCAGGGTGCCTTCTTGGTCAAGTGGCTGTATCGCTCCGTTAGGCAGGTTCCCGAGGAAGATCTCCGACATAAGAACCTCCCGTTTACTCTGGGCAACGTCGTCAGACTTGTCTTGAACTACTTCCTGCTACCGATCGTTGCTCTCTCGACCTTTCAACTAGTGGTGGCAACCCACTCGCCAGCTTACACAGTCGCACTGGCAGTTGTCACATTGGTCCTCATTATTGGCTTTGCCGCATGGCTGCTTCACCTTATCGCTACCTCGAGGCCAAGAGCGTTTCTCTTCGATGACCTCCCTACGGTACTTCTTTATGGGCCCCTTTACAACACTTACTCTGATGAGGCGGCAGCCTTCGCGCTTATACCAGTTTTCTTGAGTTTTCTTCGAGGCATTGCCATCGGAGCTGTCCAGCCTGCTGGAGTAGCCCAGGTGGTCCTCCTCGCCATCTGTGAGATCATTCAGATCCTGACCTTGCATGCCTTCCGCCCCTTTCACTCACCAACCTCGATGAACGCCTACCATACCCTCTTCGCTGGGCTCCGTCTCGTCAGTATACTCATGATGGTGGCCTTTGTGCCGTCGCTGGAGGTTGAAGAAGGGCCAAAGGGCTGGGTCGGTTACGCTATACTTGTTGTCCATGCCGGCGTTCTCGTTCTGGGATTCTTCCTGAACGCAGTCCAAACCATTGTCGAAGTTGTAGCGCGGCTGTTGGGGGCTGGTGGAGATGATGTTCGAGGGCAATCGAGGGGCGGGCTATCCAAGATCTTTGGCATGCGACAGTTGTCACGCCGTATGCCCAGACGTGCTGGCGGCCCCATCAGGCACAGTCAACTCTCTAACGCGGCGATGCTCGACACGGATGAGACCTTCAAGACCGGTTATGTTATGAACGGAGGCCACATACGGAGCGAGTCGGCAGGGAGCATGGGGCTCATGACGAAGCATCACCGTCATAGCTCGTCTGGGCTTGAGGATGTCAGCCTCAACACGGCCGTTCGAAATCTTGACAATGGATCGTTCACGCCGACCACGCCTGGAGAAGCTAGCACGTTCTCGTTTGCGGCTTCTGCCCAACCCCAAGGACGGTCTCCTAGCGCATTCGGCATGCCGACTGTCGACCCCTACTTCAGACCACCTCGAAGGCGCACAACCATTGAAAGCGCGTACTCTCCCGGTGCCAAACCAGGTGGTTCCTGGACTAGCGCCGACTGGTCGCAGAAACGCCTAAGCCAGTCAGGAGTACCGCTCAACGACACCGCGGAATTTGATCCTCAAATGTCGAGAAGTGCCACCCCTGGTCCCTATATGATCGCGTATCCGCCAAGGACCGATTACACCACACGCGAAGTTGATTACTATTACGGTCTCAGAGGGGAAAGGCTCAACTCGGACGCGCCTAGCCGCAAGCTCGGAACCGGACCAGCCGACCCAACCGGGCCAATGGCTTCGGCAGCTGGGTGGCTTCGGAACATTCTCGGTAGAAGCAGCAAGGAAAAGGGCAAGGGCTTCGAAGTGGTGAGAAGTGCGCGTATGCCGCCAGCCATGCGTACCGGCGCGGTCGACTACGAGGATGAATCGCCGCCCGAAGGAATACCAGTCGCGATGGGCGTCATCCGTAATGGGCCGATTGAATCCGACGAAGAGGACAATGTGCGGCAGGCCAATGCAGACCGGGACACAACAGCTCGTACAGCAGCAGAGGCGGTGCCTCTTAGGGCAGCAGAGGGTACCAACGATGATGTGCGAGACGACACAGAAACATACCACGACTCAGACGGTTTGCCTACTGAGCCGGACCTCGCGACAGTTAGCCAGTCTAGTAGGGCTCAGACAGTTACCCGCCGCGGCAATCGGACTTCGAACGAGGACAACGACCCGTCCCATCTTCTTTCGCCGCCGCGGAGAAGCTCAAAACGCAATTCTTACCACCATACACGCAACGGCTCCGTTAGCAACACACCTCCCGCCCAGCCAGTCCTAGAATCTGGTCCGCAACAACAAAACAGGCCCGCCTCGTCACTGGCGGTGTCTGCACGCCTTCCATTCGAACGCACCAATTCGCAAAAGAGACTGTCCAGCTCTTCGATTGGTGTAAGCGAGGATCTGAGTTCCGCTGACGCTTATGGAGGATCCAGAACGGGATCAGGGTTGAATGAAAGTTACGGGTTCGTGAACCAGGGGAACGTAAACAGGGTCGAACAGGGGCACGAGCCTGATCTGTTAGGCAGTGTGGCGGAGGTTGGGATAATTGGCCGTGACAATTCTCGGGGGAGCAGTCAAACCGGAAACACCTCGCGGTACTCGGGGCTATGAAACGAAAGAAAAGAGTTGGGGAGATAGCTCGGTCTGGTGTTTGCAGCAGAGTTATAACATGTTCCTTTTTTTTTTCCTTTTCTTTTTGATCTTATGTTGCCTTTTTTTTTCTCGCTCCCAGCTTAGATGGATATCGAAAAACGGTTATATAGCTTATGGTTTTGAGAGTTTAGCGATGGCGTACACAAGCGACTGCAAAAATTGCTATGTTTTGGAGAAATCACAATGCCTTTGCTTCGGTGCGGCGAGTTGGTTTTGGTTTTGTGCATTGCGATATATGCCTTTCCACCCATCCATTTTGGTCACTCAGTCTTCCTCCTTACGTGAACTTATACACTTGATTCTGTCGACCCTTTTAGCTTGGCTTCCAATCAACGTCTCCAACAGCCTTTTGCATTTCCGTCAATCTTGTTGACCGCTTATAAATCTGGGACGTTGCTAATCATGATGCATACGTACAGATCAAAGACAGAATCTCATGGCTCCTTGATTTCATTCATGACTTCGTTGATATCATAACCCGCAAAGGGAAAGAAAGGTACCGGCCTCATTAAAGTACCTCTTTCGCACATCCTCATCACTCCATTCGTTACTTTCCACTCAAGTGTCCGTCACCGATTGCTCAATACCGATAGGGGGGCGCCTCCCGAGAGCGCAGAATCAGAGAAGAGCCGACACCGTCGCCACCACAACGGCAGCGACAAGAATGCCGGTAAAGCCTCTGCGCGAGGACGCTCTGTTAGGGGCACCCGTGCCAAAGTAGAAGCCACTGGCGGTCGTGGCGGTCATCGAGCACATGTTATTCTCTAGACCGTGGCAAGCCACGCTTGACAAGCTGCTGCCTGTTAAGAAGAAAAGGGGGGGGAGCAGTTAGCAACATGTTCGATTGATTCGAAAAAAAAATTAAAAAAATTAAAAAAATTAAAAAAAAAAAAATTTTGTTCGAGGACCAGGAGAGGTGAGAGTTAGGTGAGACTTACAAATCCTAGAAGCACTCTCAGGCCCGACCGTGGTTCCGACATTAACGCCCACGGTCGTTCCCGCGCCGCCGGGCACCACAATGGTGACGCCGTACTGACCGCCTAGCCCGTCCAGCTTGTCGCTGCAGGCAACGTAGTTGGCGCTGCATTGGCTGACGGCCGAAGAGCACTGCTCGGCGTCCGGGAAGTACGTGGCGACATAGGGGAAAGAAAAGTAAGGGTTCACGACGAAGGAGACCGGCGCGGTTGGGCTGGGGGCGGCGAAGCCGGCGGGGGCGGTGCCGGTGCAGACGGCGCTGTGGTGCAGGTGTTAGTGAGTCTCTTTTGATGTGTGTCATCACCACCCAACTCTTTGATACACTACACAGGCAAGAACGCTTGTGTACCTAGGAATGAGATGGGGGATGGACAATATGTTCAAGCTGTTTACATACTTTACTGGACAGCAAGCCGGTTGGTTGCTCTGATCAAGGGCGCAGGTGTAGCCGTACTGGCAACATACGTCGCTGAAAGCAGCTCCTACTCCCGAGCAGCTGAAGAAATTGGAGATGCATCCCTGCCGTTTTTCGAGTGCGTTGCTGCCGTCGGTGTTGCTGAGTGCCCTCGCTGTTTCAACGGGCAGGAAGGGCTGTTGAGCGTGGACGACGGGCGACTGTGATAACGAGAAGACCAGGAAGGAAAGCACGAAGGCTTGCCATGTTGTCCCAAAACGGGAATGCAACTGCTGATTACCCATGATGGTAAGTTGAACCAAATAAAGTCGGTAAGAGGGACGTGGTTAGAAGTGATTCGATAAGACCTGAGCTTGAGATGAGCGTGCTATCAGCCCGTCCGGTCTCTGAGACTCTTTCTCGATGAGGCTTCCGGATGAAGTCGGTCAGCAGCAGCAGCAGCTCAGATCAGCCACAGAAGTTATAAGGAAGAGTGTGAATGAGTTCCAGAGCATCCAGGTGGGAAGCCTATATGCAAAACCGAGATGCAACCCTGCGCATTCATGGAACCCGGGAGGCTGGAAATCGTGGTTGGTACGGCGTGATAGGACTTGTGGGCGAGCCCACCATCGCGGCGGGCTGACTGGGTGCTGGTTGCGCTGGCACATCTCAGCTACGAGCAAGCGCTTGTTGGTGCCCGCGAGACCTGCCGGTATTCCCGTTCCGTCACTGAAAAGCTTCTACAGTAGAGAGCTGCTCATGAGCAAGGATCTAGGCCCGTATTGACCAATGATGTGTCTTCAATACAGGCTATACAGTTGTGTAAGCTATCTATCCTTCCCCCCATCGAATGAGCAAGCAAGGATTGCGCAAAGGTATGATTGAAAGGATGTGAACATGATACTCAGTGTACAATGTCAGTCCTGAAAGCCCATCATATGTTGAATAATAACATCTTCTTTCTCGAAAGGCATTGTCTGGTGTGTGTAAGGGTACCTAGAATTGTTGATCTAGACGATAGCTTCACAGCTCCCATCTCTCCACCGCCTGTGTAACATTCAGTGATGTCATTTGTTGGCCGAATCAGCACTCAGCACTCAGCACCGCTGCCACAGCAACCACCACACACAGTACGGGTAGCCCAGCGGGTGTGTAAATTACAAGCATACGATCCATACGATCCATACTCTGCCTGTCGCCCATGCTAATTAGCAAAAGGTTTCGAAAGGTTTGCAGCAGAGACCAATTCAAGATCCCCTTGTCCATGATCCTTGTCTCTTTTCAGCTGGAACCCCACCGCCGGCATTCTCATATGAAGTTATGATGCTTGCTGTTCTTCTCCGTGGGGCTCGATGGCGCGCGCCGACTACTTCAACTCCCAGCAGCCGAGATGGCGGGTATACGGGGTTCAGTCATTTCAGTGCCCGGGTAAAAACACACAATCAACGTGCCCGTGACCGTTGAACTGGGACTGTTTCTGAACGGGGCCGTGACTCTTGTCCGGACGCCGCCGAGCCTCGCTATGCCCCCCGCAAATGTCCGAGGATGGCGCGGAGCCGCAAGAGAGCTGTTGGCTCCGGCGGCCTTTCGCCCGGCTTGACTTCCTCTAGCTGTTTTACCTCCTTCTTCGCTTCCTCCACCAGAGCGCCCAGGTCTCCCCAAACCTCGTCGTTATAGCCCGTTAACACGCGAGACCACTGATCGATCCATGCTTCCCAGCCCTCACTCACGTCTTCCGTGCCCAGCAGATCTCTCGTACTTGACGCTGCTGGAATGCCGTCGAACCCAAGCAAGGAGGGCGGGATGAAGTTGAGTGCATGATCCCACGCAATAGGCGATGAGCTGCTGCTGAGATCATCTTGATTTCCGAATAAAGCCTTGCGCAAGCTAGCCATGTCGTCTGGCGATATTGTGTCCTCCTCCGGTCCCGCGAGCTCCGAGTCCAGATCCAGATCGCCTGAGAGCAAGGCTACCACTTCCTGGCCATCACGCGCTTCCTGTTCGGCGACAGTGGATGCCGGAAGAGAATGAGTCCATTGGTTGTTTATTGTTGGTACTGTTGAGCTCGGAACATTGCTTCTCATATGCCACGCCCCTTCCAATACGCCTGGTCCTTCGGGCGCCGTAAGAGGCTCGGTGGTGTCGAGAAAGGCGGCGAAAGAAGCCTCTTGCATGGCAACATGTTCTTGTGTTTGAGCTGACCTGATGGCCTCGGCGCCATGAGAGGCAGAGTGAAGCTGGGCAGAACTCTCACCAACGCGCCCGAGACTTTCCGTGGCCCTTGCCGCTGCTGCCGCCGTTCGTGAGCCTTCTCCCTTCTCGCCGTTGCCTAGCCCTGAAACTGCGCCGGTCATGTTCTCTTTTGAGAACAAAGCTGAAGGCAGTGATGTTGCTGACTTGGCGATGCGGGCAAGCAGATCGTCCCCGCCCCCGGTCTGCCCATTGTGGCCAACATCACCGGCACCGACTGGTTCCTCCGACCTCCCAACATCCTTTCCTTTGCCCTTGGCCTTCTCAGGTATTGACCCTTTGCTCTCCATCTTTTAATCATAAAACGGATTGGTGGTTGTACATATCCAGTGATGCGTTGAGATGGTCAGATGGATGTGCTAACGGAAGAGTCGAGAAAAAAGAGCCGTACCAACGAGATGATAATAAGAATGAGAAAAGGGGAAAAAAATCAAGAATCAGCAACGTGCTGCCCAATGGAGGCCCTGTGACCTGTCGAAAGTCCAAGAAGACGAAGGATGCCCTGGCCCGGTCCGGGGCCATGATGCGGACGGGGGGAGGGTGGGTATCAAGTAACTTATATAGTCCCGGCTCCCGGGGGGATCCGCAACGTCCAAGAAACCTAGGCCCGAAGTTTCAAGGCAGGCCGGTACATTACACGTGCTTTTTGGATGATTCATGCAACATGTGCGTTTCGACATTTGCCGTGCGGCTACAGCAGCGTCTGGAATTTTAGACTCCTCAGATTGAATGACATCTATCTTGAAACAGATATATCAGATCTGCTACATTTTGCTGTCCGGTTGCGAACTTGACAGTCGGGCATGTCTGATGGAAAATGTACCCGTCTCACCCGTTAAGCCCGGTCCCGAGATAATTGACAGCTGCGAACAAAAGACGGAAGCTGAAAGAGCTGCTGCACTTGTGAGGGCCGTTCGATTGGATGACAAGGCTCAAGAGGCAAGTGAACAAAGAACGACGGGACCACAGGGGCAACACATGCCATGGGCACGATAACCCCATGATGCCGTTAAGGATGCTGAGAAGCCGGATCCTAACCATCACACTTTGCTGTAAGCTAGGATATATGTTGCATCCCCAAGTTGCTCTCTTGTTCCATACCATACCTCGTGTAAGTTTACTAGATAGTCAGCTGGTACAAAGAGAGCATGCATTTCCAGTGTTGATATCTGTGTTCTATCCTCAGATAGTGTAGAGGTAATATATCTCGTAGTTGTAGGTGCCGTCTCGTCGCCGGGATGGAATGGACCCCGCAATTGCTCACTGGCGGAAGCTGCGCTGCCCTGTTTGGACGGGACCCTCCACCGGGCAGGCCTGGCTGGATGACTGTGAACTGAGCCCACGGGCGGGCATGGAGGGCATGGGCTGACCCCATGTTGAAGAGGGAGGGGCCAACCTGACCACCACAGTAAAGGGTACCTCAGCGCCCGCCCATCCACCCAGTGCCCACTCCGTACCTCGCTAACTAGCTCGTCATTCCCTTCAATCAAAGCTTAACTCCCCGGCAGGAAGAGGTCGTCTCGCTGCTCCTTCCCACGTCTCGGCCCATCCATCTCCATCTCCATCTCCATCCACCATCTTTTGCTCAATCTTGCAAAGGCAACAACCGACCTGACCTTCAACAACAACAATTTACGCCATATCCACATACAGCACTCGACTTGACGTACCCCGCATCTTCACTTGGCTTTGCGCACCTGCAGCACGAAGCTGGCCCACGTCTAGAGGTAGTCAGCTCCCAGGAAGCAACGTCGGATTATCGCTCGGTCGGCGCCCACACAGTCTTGTCCAGGTCCCGTCGCTGCGACAAAACACTTTCAGTAGGGTTTGCACCTCAATCGCTTCGCTGCACTACTAGTTATACGTCTGGCTGTTGAGCCTCACACCCTCCATCCCGGTCCCTTCAGGTCCTCCTCCGCCCAGCTGCCTCGCTGCGCTACCGTATCTTCGTCTACCTCGCCTTACCACCTCTCGTCGCCCTACGTACCTTACTACCACTCGGGTCGGGCTCTGCTTCCACCACACCCGACCGCCCACCAGCCAGGTACATACCTACCTTACCTCAACACCTACCAAGTCTCCGCTGCTTATTGCCCTCCTCCCGTCCTTCCCTACCCAACCCTTACCTTCATCCATACATACGCTCCCTGCAACAACATCCGTAGCGTACCTACCTGTATTAACCCGGGCTCTGTTGGGCACCTCTCCAGATCTCCAACTTCCGTCTCTCCGCCATCCCTTGATTTCGCGCCTCGAGCTCGTGAAATCTCTTCTTGTCCATCATCGCCATTGGGAACGCCGTCCCTTGCCATCGTTGCCCGTCTGTCCCTCCGTCCGCTCGTCGCCCTTGTCCAATATCTGGTAGAGGTGGGGATCTAATCGCCCACGGCCCCGGGAATCGTTGAAGATGGTGGAAACAGATACCAACTCTCCGACATGGAAGTTCACCCAGTAAGTCGAACTCCTCCCTGACCCTCAGTCTTGTTTTCCACATCCCATCGACTTCTGCCTCGCGAGCGTCCGTCTCTGTGCGATTGCGCTCGTGCCAGTCCCTGTGCCCGCACCCGCGCCCGCGTCTGGGTCCGATCTCCGCTCCACGTTGGCCTACGCCTTTCTCCGTCATCGCTCTTCTTTGCACGAGACGTCGCCTCGTCTTCCTGCGTTTGCCCCACTTCATCGTACTGAGATTTTGTTACAGATGCTTCGGCGACAAGGGAGATGTTGAGGACATCACCGAAGGTACGACCCACCCCTCCTCCTACGACGGGTCCCTCGACCAGGAGCCCGTCAATGCCCCTCCTCACGTCATCAATATCCTCAGCCATGCTGACCCGCCTTTACCAGCCGATATCATCTCCACGGTAGAATTTGACCACACCGGAAACTACTTGGCGACTGGTGATAAGGGTGGACGAGTCGTGCTATTCGAACGGAACGAGACGGTTAGTGGAGTTGCAGAACTCCCCCTTTCCCCTCCGGCCTACCTGCTGGCCCGCCACTTGTCTATATCTTGCTTACCTGTCGGCAGAAAAAAACCTGCGAATACAAGTTCCATACCGAATTTCAGTCCCACGAGCCCGAGTTCGACTACCTCAAGTCTCTTGAAATCGAGGAAAAGATCAACAAAATCAAGTGGTGCAGGAGACAAAATGCCTCCCACTACCTCCTCTCGACAAACGACAAGACGATCAAGCTATGGAAGGTGTTCGAGAAGTCGCTTAAGGTTGTCGCCGAGAACAACCTATCCCATGATTTGACGCCTGCAAACGTGGCCGGCGGTGGAGGCGCACCCCGTGCCTTACCTCATACTCAGTTTCGCAGTCCCGCCGATCTCAAGCTACCCAGGCTTACCCACCACGACACAGTCGTTGCCGCCGTGCCTCGGAGAACATATGCCAATGCCCATGCGTACCACATCAACAGCATTTCCGTCAACAGCGATGGTGAGACCTTCATCAGCAGCGATGATTTGCGGATCAACCTATGGAATTTGAATATCCAGGACCAGAGCTTCAACATTGTGGACATCAAGCCGGCGAACATGGAGGAATTGACAGAGGTCATTACGGCCGCAGAGTTCCACCCTCTGAGCTGCAACTGGTTCATGTATGCCAGTTCCAAGGGCACAATCAAGCTGGCAGATATGCGCGAAAGGGCGTTGTGCGACCAGCACGCAAAGAGTACGTTGAAATTTGGTGAACCGTATTTGGAGAATGTTTTCTCCTCTATCTACCGCTGACCATTGCTTACAATTCGTTTTTCCGATACAGTGTTCGAACAAGAAGAGGACCCATCGTCCCGGTCTTTCTTCTCTGAAATCATATCTTCCATCTCCGACGTTCGATTCTCCCACGACGGCCGGTATATCCTTTCCCGCGACTACTTGACGGTCAAGATTTGGGACGTCAACATGGAGCGGCAGCCAGTCAAGACGATCCCCATTCACGAACACCTCAGGCCGAGACTCTGCGACACATACGAAAACGACAGCATCTTTGACAAATTCGAGGTTGTATTCTCTGGAGACGCCAAGAACGTAATGACAGGAAGCTACAACAACAACTTCATGATCTACCCATCGGATCCCGACAAGGAGGTGGAGGTCGTCCTGCAAGCGGATAAGTCGGCGTTCAAGGCCAAGAAAGTTGGGGTGCCGACACCCATTAACTCGTCGACAAGTCCTACAGCTAACGGTGGTAAGAAGGGAAATTCACGGGCAGGAAGCCCGGCAGCGGCAGGCCAGGGCCAAAGGATGCGCAAAGAGACAGACGCCGACCAAATCGACTTCAATAAGAAGATTCTCCATATGAGCTGGCATCCGTTCGAGGACAGCATCGCCATCGCAGCAACCAACAACGTAAGTTCTTGCCCCGCTAGTTCTTGGTCGCGTCCTCATCTAGGCCCTATTGATAGCTAACCATTTTTCCTATAGCTTTTTGTCTTTTCCGCGTTGTAGGCAGAATGACGAAGGCGGGAGGATGGATGAGATTGGGATTCCCTTCACACAACTGCTGAGGCTATTATGCCTCTCGTTCCACAGTCTGACTGGGAGCGTTCGCGGTTCTGGTTTGTTCGCGCTCGATCTGTCGAGGCCTGGGGCATGGTGGCGTCTTTAGGAAGAGCGAGGCGGATAGTCGGGTTGAAAGACGAAGGGCACGTATAGGTCATGGATGCATTGGGAGGCAGTTTTGCGGGGAGAGTAGCAGTTATGAAGAGCTACGCCCGGTTCGGCACATCGACTTTTTCAAGACCCCATGAAGAAGACAGCGCGGGCGTGTGGAACGAAGCGGAAGTGAAACAGGGGGCCCAGGGAGCCGCCAGCCTTGGGCGAAGAGGGGAGAGTAACTCGTATGTTGAACAACCATCATGTCCTTCTCATTCCGTCTGCAGGACAGAGCGCCGAGTGTCATGTCACGATGGGGTGTAAACGCTTGGCTCGGCATGGAATACCCACCAGTTCCCAGATATTCCGCACAGAACGTAGATGACAAAGATATAAATATGAAAACATGGCTAAGCGCAGGTTTTGGATCAATACTGGAATTCCAGTCTCCTAGTGCGAGTTGGGTTGAATTACAAACAAGGCAAGTTGTCAACACCCCCCTTTTCGTTGTTTCTTCAATGCTGGTTTGTTTGTTAGCTTGGTTCGCGGAATAAGACTCATTACCAACCCGTCCTGAACGCCGTAATGATACTTTGAAATGCATAATTATCAGCCAGACATAGATTATCAGTACTTAATATATTCATACTAACTTAATCCCGCGTCATCGAAGAAAACACATAAACTGTATGTGGAAACGCCTGGACAAGTTGACCAGAGCTAACGGACTTTCCAGGGGTGTATTGTAGATGTTAAGTGGTATTGATACCGGTTCATTTGACGAAATATGCATGACTGTATCTTACGCTGTGTATTAACATGACGCTGCTCTGTCGGTTCCATTTGCACAGTGAATGCGGTGCCGCACAGGGGACACGGCCGGCAAACAACGACCCCCAACCTGGAACCTCCCAGTGACAATTCCAGGTGCGTAACAACCTCTACCATTCAACGCCAAATCATATCTGCTATAACTGCCAATAGTACGAGCCGACAACCACACCTCGACACTTCAAGCAGACGTTATCATCGAATCACCGAATTACAGTACCATTCTCTTCGAACGGCGCACCCGGTACCAGCAGCAGCGCTCAAGCGCGACAACCGTAGCTTGGAATTGGAAGGTTCAGTAGGAGGACTAGAACAGAACAACCCCAACGTCGAAGGCGTCGCGAACAAGGAAAGGAACCCCAGGAGGATCACTGCCGGCCAAACACATCGGCAACTTGGATCAAATCCCATCGCCGTAGCGAGCGCATCATCCCCGGATACCGTCTTTCTCCTCCGGAAAGCCAGCCAGGTTAGCCAGCCAGCCAGCGGCGCGCGCTCCCGTCCCCAGACGACACACCACACCAAACACACACAAGTGAACGAACACTCCCAGAACAAGAATGTCGGACCAACACCACGCCCCCACCTCGCGCTCTAAGCCTCCTCCCCCGGGCGAGGAGGAAGCCTCGGCGGTGCTCAAGCTGGGCGAGTTCCAGGACGTGGACACACTCACCCTCTCGGAGGCTTCCCTCGTCATCAACGCGCTCATGACTAAGCGTCGCAAGGACCGCAAGGACCGTAACGAGACGGACGTGCTCAACAAGACGCTCGACTACCTGGACGCGTTCGCGCGGTTTAAGCAGAAGGAGAACGTCGAGGCTGTGGAGAGGTTGTTGAGCGCGCATAAGGAGTTGACGAAGTTTGAGAGGGCGCAGATTGGTACGTTCTGAGTTTGTCTTTGTCTCTGTCCAGCTGGGTTGGATGGGGGACATTTGTTGAGTGAAGATGTGACTTGCTGACTGTTTTTGTGTTTGGTTATCTAGGATCACTCTGTTGCGATAGTGCCGACGAGTGCAAGACGCTGATCCCCTCCCTGGCGGACAAGATCAGAGACGAGGACCTACAAGAATTACTGGACGAGATGGCCAAGCTCATGAGCACCTAGGAGGGCACACCTGAGAGAGTCATTTTGTAGTACAGCAATTGGTAAATGTGGGTTGGCTTGCTTTCTTTGTCCCTCTCCTCTGTTTCTATCTGTTAAAATGCTTCTTACGACACACTACATAACTTCCTCGCTGGAAGATGATCGAACAGTGGGGGGAACCGGTAATCTGTGTTGAAAAAAGACTTGCGGGCCACAACAAGCTGGATCATCGTCGTTGTCAGGACTGGTCACGGAAGGGGGAAAATGCATGGTTTGGCGTCTAAGGGCCGCTTTTTGATCAATAGACCGTCTATTATTTCTTGTTCACCACATTATTCCAGTCCTTCGCTCGGGTGATCCCATTGAAGTGGTTGGTGTTTTTCCAGGCGAGGTTAGGGCCAGGACACTATCCTGGTGAGTCGGAGTAAGTGTCCTTACCCTCACCTGCGCGATTGATATGCCTAGATTAACAGCTCAAATCACCCATGATGCTCGACCATAGCCCGTTCCTTCAATATCGTCTCGTTCTGGAGGCTGCTTCTCTCGTGGAAGCCTATCACGTTCTTCAGCGTCTCTTGTGTGGCGGGACATTATAGGCCCTCATGAAACCTGTCCGTTCACCGACTTCAGAACCAAGCCATCGTGTCCCCCTACTCACTCCAATGGAGTGCGTTCTCTCTAGTTGTTCGGGCCTTGAGAGTGTTGCGGCGGCCTTTCATTGCCTTCGAGCTCGGGGATTTCGTGCATTGGCTCAAATCTTGTGCCCCATCCACCCTGTTGGTACGCCTGGTTTGTGTCGAGTTCCGAGGCACCTCGCGATGGGAAGTTCGGGCTGGCCGGAGTGCTTGCACTGTTGTGACTCGCTGGTGTCGACATAGTCGTCGCTCCGCTAAAACGGTGACTTTCATAGTCCATCGGCGAGCCTGGCCAGTTCGTGTTGGTTGTGGATGCTGAGCTTGTCACGTCTAGAGATTTGTGGTCAGTATAGAAAACCCCTACTGACTCGCTGCGTCGTGTTGACACTTGGGAGGCGGGGATCACTCACCTTGTCCTCTGTATTCGTAAGGAGCACCGGTGGGAACCGCTTGGTAGCTTCCAAGTGGGAAACGGGAGCCAGCCTGGGACACGTTCTTATCTTGTCCCGTTTCGGCTGGGTTGCGCCTGTCGGTTGGGCCGAGGAATGACGAGACGTTTGCAGTGTCCGCGCTGTCCTTCTTCTCATCTTTCTTCGCTCGGCGTCGACCCCACCACATACAAACTGAAATGACGAAGAAGATGAAGGCGAGAGAGCATCCTACTGCGATTCCCGCTATCGCGCCAGCTGAAAGTTCCTTGTGGACTACAGTGGGCGATGCATCGGGAGTAGCAGTGACCGTGGCGCTGGCGGTTGATGAAGAACTACTGGTAGTGCTTGTTGAGAATGTGTCGGAAGTCGTGCTTATCCACGATGACCCTATGTCAGATTCCGCGCTGGTAGAGGCAGAGGCAGTGGCAGTGGCGGTTTTTGTGATGGTAGTCGTGGCATCTTCACCACCTGGTTTGTACCGATCAGGGCAATCGACCATATCCGGGCGGCAAGGATCCATCGCGCAGCAGCCCGAATAGGGAATGCCTTGGGCCACGTTACAAGTGTACCATTGGTAACCCTTCGGGCAGTTTCCGCCATTCCTCTGAGCGACCATCGGGGCTGCTTGGGGGAGGCGCAAGCGAGGAGGCTTTCTGGACATGTTCGACTCCATGGCTTCCTGCTACTTGGTCGGGTGCGAGAGGCTGGTCGTGCCTGAAAATTGTCGGTGACGGATGGAGGGTAAGGAAGGAGTTTGAGTACAAGAAAAGTCTGACGGAGTTCGAGGTCGAAGTTGCGTTGGAGGCGGTGACAGCGGCAAAAGGGCGACAGCTACAGCCGAGCTGAAGTCTGTTGCGACCTGGAAAGTATCGCCTCGAGGAGGAGGAAATGGAAAGGAGATGTTGAAGGAAAGGAAGAGGGGAGAGCAAACAGCAAGAGGGAGTGGCACCCGTGGACGACCAGCAGTGGAGGGACGAACCACCAAAGTGGGAAAGAACAAGTGAGGGCAACCTGAGGGCAACCTGAGGAAGGAGCGGCACTCGCGTGCAGCCTCGGCCGCGGTCTCCCCGCTGGTGCCCGGGAATTCGGGAGAGGTCCTGGAAGCGCAGGTACCCCCATGGTATGACTGTTAGGATGAAAGGGGCTACACTAGGTGGTAACCCAGTATCTCCGTCAAGTTCAACCCGGCCAACGATGGTAATCGAAACGTCTGGCCTCATGCCTCATGTGATCTCCACGGAAAGAGAAGAAGGCTTTCAAGACTGGCGGAACGCAAACCGAGGACACCCACGGCTGGCTACCCGTTCAGAAACCCTCGTCTCACCTACCAGAACAGCAGATATGGCAAGGCTGTCGGTCGATGGCCGCCCGGTGAGCTGGCCGGTACACGACGATGTACGCGGCCTTGCACGAGTGTAGCCTGGAGGCGGTTCCGTTCTTCCCTTCGATTTCCAAGCGCCACTTGGCTTTCAAGTGACGGTGAACTCGACACATGTTTGTCCTGGCACCACAGTCAACATGTTGCACAGTACTTCGCTTCTACACCATGTTGGTATGGGGAGGCAAGTAATTGGGAGGACAATCATTAGGCTTAAGAGACCTTCAAGACCCGGCATGGCAATTCGAAATATGACGAGAGGATTGAATACACTTACTCCGCTTCAAGCAGTCTTGGGCCGTATCAAACGTCACATCTGAACCATTAGGGAAGTCTGAAAACCAGCTTTTCTCTATACAATCATAAATATCATGTCCAGATATGTAAACAGGGCTATCAGTCATCCGCAAATTACGCGGGGCCCAACACAATCGCATTGACAAAGTAAACAACATAAAAGGGGTATTTAGTCAACCTGTGGCCACCGTCCACTTTTGTCACTATAACCATGAGACTCCAACATTTTCCTCCACTTAGGCATCAAGCTTCTCCAAAAGGAGCTTCGAGCCCTGGTTGCCCTTAGGGGTGGAGGCATTCTTGCCCTTCTTTGCCTTTGGCTTCTCCTCCGTCTCCTCCTTCTTCGGCGCTGGTGCTTCAGTGGCGGCCTTGGTAAGAGCCTTCTTGTTAGCCTTGAGGGTCTTGAGAAGCTCCTTCTTCGAGGAGAAGTCGGAAGCCTCGAGCATAGCCAGCACCGTCCAAGAGCTGGGGCCAGTGGCCCATTGTACAATGTGGTCCTTGATGACAGGATAGAGAAGATCGGCAAAGTTGAGCGGGGGGTCGCACTTCTGGATGCTGCCCGAGGCCTTGTCGAACCGGCCGCCGGCAATCAGAGTCTTGAACATGCGGCCACCGTGAATAGTCGTCGAGATATGAGGGGGGAGGGCTTGGTAGGCATCCTCGGGCGCCTCAGCGTTGGGATCGCCACCAGCGGTAGAGGCAATAGCCTCCAACGCGGCCTTCTTGTCGCCCGTCGCCGACAGCAAAACATCGGTAACAAACTGGCAACCAAAAGAAGTGGCCACCAGGTCAGCAGGTGAGCTTGCGATGGCCGCAAGCAGCTGAGGCGACATGGCCGTCACCAACTCCTTACGCCTAACCTCAGCGTCCTTCTTACTGGTCTTGGTGCGGATTTCGTGAATCTCCTTCAGAATCTCCAGGTCGGTGGCGTGGCTGGCAGGGAACAATGCTTTCGACATTCCCTCAAAGAGATATAGTACCGTCGTGCGCGCGTTGAGGTCATTGGCGAGGAAAACAATGTGCTCGGCATCCTTCTCTTCATTCTTACCAAGAATCTCGGAGAAAATTGTCTTAGAAGTGAGGACAGTGTCGTCGAGGAGATCGTAGGCGACGAGAATGATGGCGTGCGCGTGATTGTCACCACTCATGAGCTGGTAGGTATCCTTGTAAGCCTTGAGCAACTGCTTACGGTCCTTTGCGGTTCCGTGCGCAAGGAGCAAGCACACGAGACGAGCGCCCGACTTGGTGAATGCCATGTTCTTGAGCAAGTCAGTCTCGTCCTCCTTGATAGTCTCGAAGAACTCCTTGAACTCGTCACTCTCGGGGTTAAGGTTGAGGAAGTACTGCAGCAGGGCGTCGTGGAGCATGGTGAAACCAGTCATCTTCTTCTGAATGAGGCCGTTGGCCATGTCGAAAAGGTACTTCATCGCCGTTGTTCTCTTGCTGGGCTCGTCGGCCAGAATCTTGGAGAGATCGCCGGTGACCTCGGTGCCCTTGGGTTGCCTGAACAGAGCAAATTCGGGACCGTACCACTCGCGAAGGAGGTTGGCCTTTTGCTCCTTGGTCGCAACACCGCGGTAGACATCGTCCAGAATCCACGAACCCTCAGCATGGTTGATGAGCTTGCGAACTTTGCCGTAAAACTCGGGGACGATAAGGTCGCGGATCTCCTTGTCGTTCTGCACCAGAAGCTTGCCGATCAGGAACTTGGCATACCTGCTCTCGGCGAGCTGGGCATAGGTTCCTTGAAGCTCCTTCGCGATCTGCCTGCGCTGAGCCGGGGTGGCGTACTTGACGGCGGTCTGGACGGCACGAACAGCATCATGCTTCAAGACAAAGTCCTTGACGCGGCCAGTTATGATGGTGAACAACTCCTCAACGAGCTGTTGGCGCTCCTCCTTGGGCACATGCGACTTGCGACGGAGCTTCTCCCACAGCTTCTTGGTACGGTGCACCTCATCGGCCAGCGGCTTCGCGTTCTTGCGTTCTTGGGCGATTTGTTTTTGCTTGGCGTGCGCCTCCCTAGAGCTTGTGCCTGCGCTGCGTTAGTCAATGAACAGAGCGAGGTTCGGTCATCATGGAGCAGATATGGTAAAGAGAGGCGACATACCAGACTTGGCCTGGTTGGAGCCATTGCCGGACTCATTGGGCGTGGATGTTGTGGTCTCTTCTTGGTGGAACTCGGCGTCTGAGCTTTCATCGGAGGACTCGTTGTCTTCGGCTTCGGCCTTGATGTGTTTCTTGCCAGAGGTGGTCTTTGCTGCCTTCGTGCGGCCATCCTCGTTGTGCTTGCCGAACGCCTTTCTCTTTCCGCCGGCAGCGGCTGCTGAAGACGACTTGGTCGCCATTACTGCTGTGTTATGTCTGTGTTGCTCCGGGGTGTGGATAGTTGATCTCGAATTGGAGGTCGTGTTAAGTTGGATTCCGGGTGGGCGCTGATTCAGAGATAATGGTCGAGCAGGAATGGATGAAAGTGCAGGTATTCAGAATCCAAAACTTTGGAGTGCCCTGTATCTGAAGCCTCTGAATTGGAAATTCTGCAGCATGTTTCCGCTGAAAATTTCTGGATCCGCATCCTGGCATCTGCCGGGCGGTGAGGAGCTCTACCAGGGTCTGCTAGTGGGGCGGATGGATTGACACTGTCTGGAACTGTCCATTGATAACAAGGAACCCAGGCGGGACCCCACCATGGATTGAGCCGCGCTCGCATTTTGGAGTTTGGCCTGCACGCTGCAGTCACTGCCGTCTGATTGCCCTCCTCTTCGCTAAACGCCTGAAAGTCAACATTGCCAGCATCCGTTCTAGAAGGAGCCTTTCGCGTTTTTCGTCGTCCATACGGCACTCAAGAACTGGAAGTCCCATACCGAATTGAACATCATGGGCCGCGAAGAACAAATTGAAGAGAGGGAAGTCCTCGACTCCATCTTCCCAGATGAGATCCAAGGTTCGATTGATCGCCCATTTCGGCTGCCGTTCAGGCATGGGCCTTTCCTAACCCAAGCTCGACTCGTCTAGATATCTCCGATACCGAGTACAGGATTTCTATCACGCTGGACATTCCCGATGACGATGCCGAAGAAGCACCAAGCATGGTCCTTACCGTACGGTACCCCGAAGACTATCCCGACAAGCCACCTTCCCTTGAGCTTGCGCCCGCCCCGAATGCGCCGCCCCATCAGTACATAAACATTGCCGAAGATAGGTTCCAGCTGCTCGAAGGCGTCCAAGAGACAATTGAGGAGAACTTGGGGATGGCTATGATCTTTACTGTTGTGTCGACGTTGAAGGATGCTGCGGAGCAACTGGCAGTAGAGCGGAGGGACGCTGCCATCAAAGTGCAAGAGGAGGCCGCCCGTGCCGCGGAGCGCGAAGAGAACAAGAAGTTCCAGGGCACTCCCGTCAATCGCGAAACCTTTTTGAAGTGGAGGGAGAGCTTTTTGCAGGAGCTGGAAGATCAGAGGATCAAGGAGGAGGAGGAAAAGGCGGCCGAGATGAAGAAGGCAAGGATAAAGGAGCCTGTCAAGCTCACGGGTAAACAACTCTGGGAGAGGGGCTTGGCTGGGAAGGGTGATGAGGATCTGGAAGGCGATGATGACGTCCCCGTGGAAGAGGTCCAGAAACTCACGGTTTAGGACAGTTAAAGAAATCGCAAAGCGCCCCCATCTTGTTTCGCCAAAATTATTTAATTGTTCGTTGGCGGGTCTACGCTCTATTTCGCTGAAGTATACGCGTAACCTAACCCATTAAAGAACCAAACCCGAACAGTACTTTTTCCCTCTTAACCAGACTCCAGGATATGCCGTAAACGATTTGCATGGAAAAGGACGCCTCAACTTAACATGGTATACTTAGAAAACAAACGAGACGAAGTCCTGTTCGGCCCTTTTAGTTCATCTCCTCATCTTCATCCTCCTCAACGTCTGTATCTTCCCAAACCTCATCTTCCTCAGCACCAACAACACCAAGCTCACCCCTGATGGAGTCCAGTAATTCTTGTGCGTGTGCTCCGAGTCTCTCATCTTCGTACTCGATGGCCGTGTATGTCCGGAGGCACTGGGCAAGGTACTTGCGCGAGTAGCGCCAGATATCTTGCCATGTCTCGCCTTCAGGGGCTGGCAGTTCTCCCTTCTTGATCTTCTCGCCCAGAAGATATCTGCCGTAACCACTTAGATACCAGACTTCCACGGCTTGGTCATCTTCAATGATCAAGCGCTCTGCGACGTCTATCGCCTTCTCCTCCATTCCAACCTCGATCAGTAGTCGGACCAAGCTTACCCGAGTAGGGAACTGTGGCACGTTGGGGTCCTCAGGCTCAAGGTGTTCCCACAGCGCCATACTCCTCCTCAAAGCCTCCTTAGCCTCATCCACCCTTGTTTGAGAGATGCGAACGTTGGCAACGGTTTGCCAGGTGTCGGCCAGCTCGGGTGCTAGCATGATGGCCTCGGTGATGAGAGCTTCGCAACGCTGCTCGGCGTCCTCCTCCCAGCTCAGATCGGTCATGTAAACCTCTGCCACGGCGCAGAGGATTGCCGCAAGTCGTCTCTTCTTTTCGGTAATGAGAGCCTCTTGCTGTTCCTTCCCGTGGGGCCTCTTCTCAAGCTCGTCGCTTAGAGTCTGGATCTGGAGGCGCAAAGCAGAGGCACCGCGATCGTACCAGGAAACGCTGTCTTGTCCGCCTTCTTCGCTGAGCTGCGCAAGCCATAGGAACTTCTCAGGGCCTCCAGCAACATCCTCGGGGAGCGTGCCGTCCTCATCTGTTTTGACTGCAGCAAGGAAGAACTCGCGAGCGGCTTCGATCTCGCCGAGCTCGACGTAAATATGGCCCAAGAGGGAGAGGGCGGCGCCAGCCAGCTTTCCGTCCTCGCCAATGGCCTTGTAGGCGGTCTTCGCTGTCTTTGCCGCATTTTCAATGTCGCCGACCTCGAGCATCGCACTCGCATTGTTGAGCAGTTCTCTCGCGTTCACATTCGAGGGTTGAGCGGCGGTTCTGGCTCGCGCCTTCGCCTTGTCCTTCTGGGACTTGTTCTTCGGCTTCGTGGGCGCCATGTTGTCGGAAGGATGTGGCCGGTTCGAGGTAAGGAAGGAGTGGGTGGAGGGTGAAGATGGCAGTTTGTTGTTTACTACCAGCTTGCGGTCCTAGCGAAGTGACGGGATCAGTGGTGTTTGGAACTGGGAAATTTTGGGCTTATCGCAGCCCACGATAAGAAAAATGCCCCACGATACCGTCAGGAACGAGATTCACTGCACTGTGACTACTAGCGCGGTACACAGTGTCCGGGTGAGAGGCCTAGACCAGTTCCCCACACTCCACGGGCGATCTGGGGCATGTCATCCCCGTACAGACTTCAATACGGTCACTTACACAGCATACATGTCAATACATACTTGAAAGACCGTACTCCATGCTTGATTCTCAAAGTCACCATCCAAGACTTCTGAATACCCTCATTTCATTCCCTATTTGGACAAGTATGCTGAGCGATTGACCTACCCTTTGCAAGGTGCATAGGACGCCCTCGTACACCACAATATGACTCCAATACGTATCACTCAGATGAGCGCACTCAGGCTTTAAGTCCTTACCCGACCTTGACGACGTTGCATTGGAAAGCTTGAATGATTGGCTGCCCTTTCTCGAAACGGCAACATCAAGATCTTTCATGTTTCAGAATGGGGGCGCCATCACCAGTGGACACCATCTTCTTGGGCAACGCGCCCCCGCACGCGATCGCGGATGGAAACCCTCGGCACAGTGAGACAAGCTTCCGTCTTCCATGCCAGCGGGCGGCCAAGTTTCCCGCCCATCCAAGCCATCGTGAAGAAGTGCCAGCGGCATTGGAACGTCACTGGGAATTCCAACCGATTCCAACCACCTGGCGGTGCTTGTCCTAACCTCCTCTTGATATCTGTCTCTTCCGCTTGCGTCTGTCTCTCCTTCATCGTCATCACCAACCTCGTCGCCGCTCGTCTCTACGCCCTCCAGGCACCATGAATGTTCTTTAAGAGTTACTACTTGACCTTCATCCTTCTTACCCGCTTCTGAGAGGAGCTTACGATCAAACACACTCCTTCGTTCGTGAAGCCAAACCAAACACACCATGATCTCAAACAGAATCATTCGTTTTGCGCTCTTATGCGCCAGCTCATCACTCCTTTACACAACTCCTGGCCGAGCATCCTCCACATCATCATCATCCTCAACATCACCAGCAGCATTTGCCTTCCCGTCCTGCGTCGAGAGTTGCGTCAATGTTTCCGGCTGTGGCACCGACAACCCGCAATGCATGTGCAAGTTCTCAGCCAAGGGCATCTTCCTCGAGCTAGCCTTGACCTGCATGTCCTACTACTGCGAAGCCGAGCTCCGCCACGCCGACGACACTCTGCTCGATATCATGGAAGCCGGGTGCAAATCCATCCGCCAACCGATACCTGAGGAGAAGCTGGAGATGGCTGGGGCTTGGGCTAGCAGGCTGGTGAAGAACCTTCCGCCATCGACGACAATCGCGATCACCACAGTCCATCAGCCGTTGCCTACAACGGCGACGACGCTGGTAACAACTATACAGCCGCCACCGCCGGTGACGGCGACTACCACAAAGGTCCCCCCACCAGCATCCACGACAAAACCAACAGCACTACCAACAACGTTACAATCGTCTTCATCAACAGGCACTTCTCCATCAGACACCACCACCTCCGCGCCAGAAAGCAGCATCAGCATCAGCAGCGCCACCACGCTCCAACCCCAGTCCTCCTCCACGAAACCAGCCGACGAAGCAGCTACTTCCGCCCCTGCCCCCAAACCACGTCCGGATTCGAGTCCGTATGGACCATTTGTCGGGCCAATCCCCAGTTCTGGCATCAGGGGCGTGATGGTTTCATTACCCTTCTTGCATTGGGTATCGGCACTTGTGTGTTTGGCTGTTGCGGGGGTGGTGTTTGTATAGCTGAGGTGATATCGAGTTTGGGGTTGGGAGGAGTGGGCATTGTACAAAATTATGATGTTATGTGTTATGAGGGAAGAAAAACAAGAACCAGGAAGCGGGCTTTTATGGTTTTGTTACAGGTGAACATAATGATATGTTAGAGAGCGGGGAGTGGAGGTGGAGAGCGGAGAGGTGAGAGGTGAGAGGGGATTGGAGTGGCATTTATGATACCCGGGCGAGAGAAAGTATTGGGGAGAAGGAGGGTTTTGTCTTCGTGATTGTACATCAAACGGTGGATGGTGGTAGAATCTGGACACCTGTGAACGAGTGTAATTCGAGTACTCGAAGAACTCAGATCATGATCTGTTTTGAACCAGTTTCCTAACATTGTTCCTCATTTCAATGGTCTTCTAAGTGACTTGTTCTTCTTTTTTCATCCATAAAGGCTTTAAATGCGAGAGCCACGTAGATAGAGAGCTCAGCCTCAAGTGTCCGATGACTCCAAGATCACAATATTCCATAATGAATAATGAATAGACAGACGTAAGCTGAACCATGAGGAGTGGTGTGCACCTGTGTAACGCAGTCTTGTTGTCTGATGTGATTTAGAAGCATTTGACAACCCTACAATATCCTCTCCAAGTAAATAATCACACTATACCTCTCCTCCAGATCCCAACCGACCCTACCTAACCACTTTAGCACAACCTCCATTCTTACTCCCTGCCTCTTCCTTTATCTTGAGCGTATGCAATCCCCATCTTATCCCACAGCAAAATACCAAGATTCCTTCCATCCTCCGTTCCCTTCCACCTCCTCACCCCCTCACCCCCTCATCCCCTTCCCCTACCCTCCCCACCCCTAATACTCTCAACAACCCCCCCAACCACCCCCTCCATCAACCCAACCCTCACCCCCTTCTCTCTTAACCACCTGTCCTTCTCCTTCTCCCTTCGCCTCCTCTCCTCCTTTTCTTTTTCCTTTTCTTCCTTCTTTCGTAACTTCTCTTCCTTCTTCTTTTGCTTTGCTGCTTCCTTTTGGGACTGGAGTTGAGTTTCTCTTTGGAGGCGGCGTTCGGTTAGGAGTAAGAAGCTGGCTCGTGTTGGTGGTGAATGATGTGGGTTGAGACGGCCGCCGCCGGTTAGGAAGCAGTAGAGGATTGGGACTGTCTCGTTCTGTGAGGGAGGAGGATGAGGTGGTTTTCTTGCTTTGGTCGTGGCCTTGACCTTGACCTTGGCTGTCCTTTGGGGAGCGGAATGAGGACTGTCGTCGTCAGGTGGCGGAGGTGGTGGTGTTGGAGGTGGGCTTGGAGGCGGTTGGGGCCATGGATCATCATCAAGAGGTAGAGGTGTTGATGGACGTGAACTTTCTGGGAGGGAGGTTATTGTTTCGTGACTGTTGTCTTTCGACTGGTCACCCTCGCGAGGAGAAGCTGGTGAGGCAGCTGACGATACGGGCCTGGATAGCGTCGGGAGTTGCGAAGTGACTTCGACTGGTTCGATCAGGTTTGTAGTAGATTTGACTACAATATCTCTGTCTAGAGAGCCTTGGGATACTGTATCTTCAGGGTTTATATCTTCGTCCAAGGCGTTTGGCACGTCAGTCTCTTGGCTTTTGGTTTCCTGGTCCTCACCCTCCTTGTCTGTAGACTCCTTGTCTTCAACCTCCTGGTCCTTTACTTCGTTGTCTGTGGACTCTTGGTCTGAAGACTCCTGGTCTGAAGACTCCTGGTCTGAAGACTCCTGGTCTGAAGACCCGTCATTCGCAGCTGTCTGAGCCGAGTCTCCCGCTCCACTCTCTGCAGTCGAGATTTCGTGGGCTGTTGTATCTCCAACTGGAAGATCCTGGGCTGTTGCACCTTCGGCCCTAGTTCCATCTGGTTGAACAGCGTCAGATTCACCTTCAGGTTTGGTCTCTTCGGGCTCCGTAGGCTCGGCTTTGACCTCCTCATGTTCCGAGTCCTCGGGTTTGGAATCCTCGGATTTAGCATCTTCGGACTTGGCCTCGTCGTGCTCATCATCTTCTCGTCCAGCATCTTCGACTTCATAATCTTTCGCCTCTTGATCTTTCGTCTCCTGGTCTTCAACCACCTGATCTTTAGCCTCCTGGTCCTTGATCTCCATCTCCTCGTCTGTGGATTTTTGGTGTGTAGACTCCTGGTCTGTAGACCCGTCATTCGCGGCGGTCCCTTGAGCTGTGTCTCCTGCTCCACTGTCAGTAGTTGCGGCTTCTTGGGCAGTAGCATCTTCGACCGTAGTTCCGTCTGGCTGAACAGCCTCTGTTTCAGCATCTTCCGGCTTGGAATCTTCGAACTTCGTAGACTCAGCCTCGAGATCCCCAAGTCCCGAGCCTTCGGGTTTGGTATTCTGAGATTCGTCGTCTTGGTCCCTGACCTGGTCGGACTTAGCGTCTCCTTTTCCAGCATCTTCTGATTCGAAGTCTTCGGGCTCGGGGTTGGTATCGTCATTGTTGGTATCCCCGGATTTGGTATCGTCAGACTGAACAGCCTCCGTTTTAACATCCTCAGCTTTTGTGTCTTCAATCTTCGCAGACTCAGGTTCGCCATCCCCAAGTTCCGAGTCTGGGGGTTTGAGTTCGTCAGATTTGGCGCCTTGGTCCTTGGCCTCGTCGTGCTTATCACCATTTCCTTCAGCACTTTCGGATTTCAAACCTCCGGCTTCGGGATTGGTATTACCATTGTCGTCATCGCTGGGTTTGACGTCGTCAGGTTGATTGTTCGAGGCCGTCTCGTCAGGCGGCGCTGCTGTGGTGGCCATCGCGGAGTTCGTTGGCGTAGTACCGGTGCTTTTCCTTGTTACCAATTGCAGATGTCGCCTTCGCATTCAGGTTCTTTTGGTCTTCGCTGACCATTGTGCCCTCTTTTGACTGGGTGATCATAAAACGTCAACTAGTGATGCTGCTGGTACACTCTATCATGAACGAATGTCCATAGACTCGAGGTAAGCATGGGTTTGGGCAAGCTCTTAAGGAAGCACAAAGTATGGTCCGACTCATGGGCTCATGACATGGAGGGTACAAACATGGTGAAGTGAATCATTGTCAACTTTTTCGACATTGTTTGCTGTATATGGGACATGGAAACCAACAAGATGGTCCCTTAGTAGCAATCCGGTGTTACCTGCTGCATATCCGACGCCGTATGGCAGTTCCTCTACAAGAAGGGGTTACACATCTCCCTCAAGGCCATCATCTTTAAGCCACACCTGATGTTTATCCCACTGACCGCCGGAGCGTTTGCATCCTTCACCTTCACTCGTCGATACGACAAACCATTTATACATGCTGCCGTCTTAGAGCCCACTCTATCCCACTCAAACTGCCCCCTCAATGCACCGCGCCAACAGAAACACGCTGGCCAGCAGTCATGTCCGTCAAGCTGAGCCGACATGAATGCCGTCGAGAAGTCATCATTCTCCGCTTAGCCGCCCTACACCTAGAGACAAAGCTCCTAACGATAGCCTGATGAATCGGTTGCTTCATGACATCGCTCGGTCCATAAGTCGGGATCATGGATGCGTCTGCGATGACGGACCACTCGTCTGACCCGAATCCTGCCGAGTCGGTGGTCACCACCATGTCTACTGCACTTCTCCTCACCCCCCGCGGGTGCTGATAGGAGAATGGCATGCGCATCGTCGACATGTTGGCGTCGAAGTTGATGGGCCCGCTATCCCGTCTCCGATCATTCCACGAAACCATCTCCGTGTCCTCGAACTCTTCCACGGTCGAGAAAGCAATATCGACCAGGTCAAAGCCTGGGGAGAGGGGTGTTGGCGCCAAGCTGTCGCTTCCGTCTTCGTCCGAGGGAACTATAAGGATGCTACTGGGCACCGTGATGATCTTCGTAGAGGCGGTCGGTGTGTACCCGTCGTCGTCTTCTTGCCGGCTTCGCTTGCGGGACCGTAGCGTCCGCGAACTGACCCTGAAGGTAGCGCGGAGGGGTGTGGGCGGTGCCTCGCCGGGCCTTCCCAGTGATCGCTCAACCGCCACACATCCGTTAGATGCCTTAGGGGTTGATGTTGCCAGATGATTGGCCACGTAGTAACCAAGCTCGGGAGCGAGTCCTGCGTCGGAGAGTCGGGTCCTGAAAGAACAGGGATCGTGTCTTTTGGCGAGAGCCACGATGGGAGTGGTTGGTACCGGCGACTCTACTGCCCTTCTCTTGTCTTCCTTCTTGCTTCTAATCCTTTTCCGGGACATGAGGCGCCTAAGTCTGCCGTTGATGCTGTCGGGGTCTTGCGAGGGGCTGAAGGAGAGCGCCATGTTTGCTGAAGGTGGATGAATGCGATCCCAGAGGACTTTGAGGATCTCGTGAATTCGATCTGCTGAGATGATGGTGCTGATGGACTGAGGCGACGAATGATCTCCAGCGAATTGTTGTCCTTGATTTCGCTGGCTGTAAGAAGGGGTATATTGCATCACTCAAAGGCTTTGGAAGGTGCTGATGACGTGGTGAAAGGTGCCGGCACCTCTACCTAGTTTGAAGCTGTTGTCGTCTCGGTGTTTGCTTCCTGCGTGACTGTCTAATTTGAAAGAAGGACCGCGGAGGAAATGAGAGAGGAAAGGTTGGATCCTTTATGCAGGCAGTACCTGCTAGTGAATCGGATGAAATCCAAGCTGTTTGGTTCTGGGTATCGTCGTATCCAGATTCCTGGCGGCGCGCGTGGCTCAGCAAGCACAGCTGTGGACAGGTAGCGTAACCGTACGTCTCCAGTTGCCTTGTGCTGCAGCTGAGTGAGGTTTGTGCCGTTAAGTTCGGTGACCAACGCCCAGTGTGCGACCAGCGCTCTTGTGCGTAGAGGTAAGGTTTGTTCCTTCCTTCGGCTGGATGTCTGGGCAGGTGAATAGTGGGAGAGTAGAAGCTTCCGGATGAAGCGGTGACCACAGGAAGTGCAAGTGCAACTGTCGACTTTGTTTCCTAGAGGTAATCAATCTTTCTTTAGGCCGGACGACGTCATGGAACGTCAGACGAAACGTTCCACTGGTGGCAGCTGTCTCTCAGCAAGCTCCGTGCGACGGAAGACGGAAGTCAAGTGGAAGGAGGGCGGAAAAAGAAGCGGAAGGTGAAGCTGCACAGAAGCTTTCCAGACATGATGCCTATCCCATGGGCATGCTGCTTGCTTCGTGCTGACACGCGTCTCTCTTTAAATAACAAGCGACATGGGCACCTGTAACCAACTCACCCCACATGGGAACGTCTGGACCAGTATCCGACGCTTTTAGCTTCACTTTGACATGCTGGGACGCAGGTTCACCTGATGAAGAGGAGGGTGTAGGTATGTTGCGCTGTTGAGCAAGGCGTCGGAGTAAGGACAAAAAGTGGAATGACACGAACCATGTTGAGCTTGGTGCCCGACATACAACCAAAGTGACCACTCGGTTTTACGGTGTGAGATGGGCTATTGAAAGCATTCAACAATACAAGGCGGACCAAACAGAGGCGGCAAAGGCGCTCAGGAAGTTGCAAAGTTGTAAAATCAGCTTTGATAAGCTGAGGTGTAATCACACGTTCCTCGCCTTGACCTTCTGGGTGGACAGAAAATCCACAGAAATTCAAAAGTCTGAAAGCTCGCCGGGCCGGGCCTTTCGCGTCACCGCCTTGCTGTCGTTGGCCCCCGCAGCCCCCCAAGGCTGGGCAACACTGTAGCGAATCCAAGACGGCCACATGTATCTGGGGGCATTGCTAGCTTGCAAACTAGCACCACAGTAGTCAGCATACCCGCGTGCGTGGTTGACTGCGGATGTCTATCATGTGGCTCATCGTGATCGTGCAAGACAGACCTTCTCAAATTCTTGCTGCGCCGTGCTTTTCCGGTCAAGCCAAGAGATACCGGAGCACGAAGCAGAGGTCGGGACCGAATAGTGGGGTCTAGCCAGCCGGAAATCGGTACGTTCCGAGACCCACATCGGGCCCCACACCGGTAGATCAGCCCCGCTTACCCCCACAGACGACGGGGACACGGGAACACAATCCCGGTTATCGATACCACTTCCGTCCATCAGGAGTCGGGACAAGATGTCTGAAACAGCCTTGAGACATCCCAAGCATAAAACAAGCACACTGCAGTGAGTTGGCAAAGACACGAAAGTTCTTGACATGGCAATGAGGCTTTTTTTTATTCGAGACAAGTTATTGTAAGTTGTCACCATTATTGACATCATGATTGTGTAGTCTGCCTGACCACACCAACATATCATGATATCACCACCAAAAAGTAGAGCAGTCCAAAATCCGTAAAGATAAGATAGCGCTCGAGAAAAATACGCTTCCAGTTCCAACAATAAATGAGCCTGATGATCCCAGGCCGTTTCAATAGTTCCAGCGAGAGAGTGACAAGAAACAAAACCCCAACAAAGCATATACCCCAAGCGCCGCGTCAATATCCGTGTCAAGCGAGTCGGACATCAAGCCGCCGTCGTTGAGTTCCCAATTCCATTTCCGTTTCCCATGCCCATTCCCATTACTCATTTCCTCCCGTCTTCCAGAGCTCGGGGTCGGGGTTCTTTTGTTTTCATAACATCAAATCGTTCGTCCTTGGCCGTCAATGCCCCGGTAGTAGGTAGGCAGGTAGGTATCAAACCACACACACTCCTTCACAGCCTTTCTCAAAAGGACCGCATCTGCATCTTCTCCCCCAGACTGCAAAAGTACATATCGTCCGTCGGTCTCGGCTCCAAGACACTGGTGAGCTCCTTGCGGCCGGCCTCCTCATCCTCCTCCTCGGGTTCCGAAGGCACCAAACGGATGCCGAACAAGGAGCTGATACTGCTTCCGGCGCGGTTGAGCGTGCTGCGGCTGGCCGTCGAGCTGGCTGGCGATACGAGCCTTTCCACCTCGCCGTCTGAGCTGCTAGCCCGCGACGAGGTCGACGATGAGCGGGACCGGCGGCTGCGCAACGAGGTCCGGAGACCGTGAGGGGTGAGGCGGGCGGCGAGGGAGTGGAAGCGTGAGTTGTGCATTTTGGGCTGTGATGTCCGGTTGGTTTTGGTGTTTCGAGTCGTTGTCGTCGTGAAAGAGTGCGGAGTAACTCCGGTAGTGGGTAGTGAGTGGCAGCGTGTACTGACGGCTATGTGAAGAGCGAGTGATAGATGTGATGACTTGGAGCAAAATTGCTTCTCTCAAGTGTTCAACAAGTTGTTTGAGGCTGGGTTTCTTGCTGCTGATAATGACTAGACTGGTATATTGGGCTGGGCCGCAGATGGAGGTGAAACCAAAAAAGAGAGTAAGGTGACAGAGACAGTGACGAAACAACAAGAAGCCGGCTCTTGGTTCGTTCTTTTTTCAGTCAATGTACCGGAGATGGGAGGTTGAGGACTTGACGGCGAGCTCGAGCTGACGAGATAAAAGGGCAAAAGCAGGACTGGGAACAGAGAAGTGTGCGAGGGTCTCTTTAAGTAAACCAACTTTGGTAACCGTCTTGATGGAAAGTGCAAGGGTACCTAGACTCTCACTATCTTCGATCCGTCTGGAGCCGGGAAGTCACTCCCAGGGGGTTCCGTTCGGCGTCGTAGACATGCAATTGCTTCCCTCGCTAAAACGGTGCGCAGAGGAAGGGATGATGGATGACAGAAGGGAGAAGGTATCCAGGAACGACAAGGCAAAATGGAAACCACTGCTACCCTGCCTTGTGACTATCGCAACCCGGGGAACTACTGTAAGTCGCAAGGGGATATGGAAAAGTTGAATCGGTCATGCATTCCATGAAACAGGACCAACGGTCCCGGAAAAGAAGGTGATGTGAATGCAGGGAGAAGCCAACCGTTAACCAAGCCAAACAGCCCAAACTCGACTTTCCGGGGGCATAGAACACCAACCTAGGCCATGATACCAACATCGGTCTCTCATATTTGCGAATCGTGATATTATCTGGCATTTCAGTTCTCAGTTCTCTGACCGTTGCGATTCAGTGCTCGTATTGGAGACATGGACACGGGTATGGGGATGAGGACGAGGACAACGACGGGGATAGCCTCAAAGAAAGATGCGCATAAGATGGAAGTCTGGCCAGACCACCCGATGCATCCCAAGTAGTGAAACAAGTTCCGAATCTTCTTCGCCTTTGCCCTGGTTAAGCGGGACCTTTTTGAAACCAGCACAGGGGCTTCGATGGATGGTGATTCAAATCGCCAGGGGGACTTACAACATGGTCACTAACAAACCAGTGATGGAAATGCACTAGGCGATGTTAGTGCTCCCCACACATCAAGTGGGGAGGGCGCACGTTCGAGCGGTTTCAGGGGAATTGGACAGAGCGACGCTAGCATGTGTTTCACAAGGAACATCACAAACCTCATCCTCGCCTCTGTCAATGCTACCCATCCACGCCCCTTTGCCCTCAGTTTCTTGTTTGGTTTTTTTTAGTCTTGCTGCCATCTGATGGGTTGCCGGTGGAATAGTAGAAATCACTGCCGGACATGTTTCCGAAGGCATAACCTAAGCCACCTCCTCGTGGGCGTGCATCACTGCATAACATCACACCTTAGGCATCGCCAAGGACCATTCTTTGCATTGATGGACATCGTCTTGCTTACTGCCCGTGACTCCATGTTTTCCTCCCTGTCTACCTGGATATTGCCCAAGATCCCCGCTCTTTTGTCCCTTTACGGTTGACGAAAAGAGGAAGACGAGGATGAAGAAAACGAAGTCGTCAATGACAAAACGGACGTAAATGGAATCTACTGTATTCAATTCTTTGGTCATCACTTTTTAGAGCCGACTCGGGTGGGACTAACCTATCGAATAACATCCACATCAAGAAACAACCACATAACGCCTCGGCTTGCTCAAGAAAGACGCAACATGTATGCACAAATGAAATAATAATAATCAAAGATTCTTTCCCCATACCCTCTCGTCGTCTTCACATCTTCAAGTCATTCAATAAGCCCCTGAGTACCCTCCCCCAGAAGTTCGCGACCCTCCTCCCCAATCAGTATTATTCTGGCCCCGTCTCATCGTCGCGCTCCTCCTAATACTGGCCACCCACACGGAATCATCCAGCATCGAGCTGAGCTGCGCGGGACTGACGGAGCTTCCGCGCTTGGCACCATCGCCGCCGGGGCTTCTTCCGCCGTTATTATCATCCAGAGCACTTCCGCCGCCCAATCCCATGCTGCCCATCGTCCCCGACCCGCCGCCCCAGCCACCAGGCGAAGGGGCGTTTCCTCCGCCAATTCCTAGAGAATCGTGTAGTTCGAAGCTGTAGGCATGCGTGTTTCGATGCGACGCAGAGTTGGACGACTTGTTTGCGCGAGGGCCGGCAAGTGGATGGCCGTACGAGGTATCAAACGACGAGAGATCGGCGCTCACCCCAGACCAGCTGCGGTGATGAGCGCGAGCGTCGTCTGCTGACAGGAAAGATGCGGCACCGCCGGGATTGAGTGTACTGGAACCAGAGCCGAACGGATTCGTGGGGGTGGATTCGAAAGGATTCGTACCACCAGCAGCACCGCTGCCGCTGCCGCTAGCCCTCGCGCTGTTATTGGCGTTACTGTCCTTGTTTTGCTGTTCATTGTCTGTTTGATTTTCATGATCGTTTTCCACGTAGATTTCTGGCACGCCCAGCTGTGGAATCGCCGTGAGCCGAGCAGACCGCTTGAGCTCCATGTGGCGCTGAAACTTGCGAGAGTAGTAAATCATGTCGAAGAAACCGAGGACGACGCGACGGTGTATTTCCTCCTCAACGCGTTGGAGACGTGAGCGGCGACGAAGGAATTCCTCGAGACTGTGAAAATTTGTCAGCAATCAGTTGCGTATTTGCTCGACTTATGGAGTCTGGTACGCACCGTAAGCTCTTGCTGTCGTTAATAATCTTGTAATGTGCCAGAATCATAAGAACAGTGGTAAAGGAAATGCCTCTCTCTGGATCCGCAGACACCATAACCTCCTCGAAGAAGATGTTAAACCGTCGTCTGCGTTCTCGCACCTTGGCGACATCAATTTGTGATATCCGTTCGTTTAACTTTTTGAGATCCAAGCTGGTTTGAAACTGCGTGGTACTAATGATAGAGGCATGTCTGATGCTTGACGTATCTTCACCACGAACATCTTCGAGGATCTGGCGCACCGAGTCATGACTTTCATAGATGCGCATCTCAAACACGCCCGACAGTTCACCCAAGAGGCGCGGGAAAGCCTCCTTACTGATGAACCCAGTTCCCGAAGGGTCAACACTGCGCCACGCTTCCTTGAAGCGCCGGATCTCGTCCCGATCCACCACGGCAAGCCCGCTTGTCCGCTGGTACACGTACGAGAAACTTTCGTAAATCAGCGAAACGAACAAGTTGACAAAGATGTACATGCTGATGATGTTCCACGCGATGAAAAGAGCACGCGCCCATGCGGTGCTACCGCAATCGCTGTCAGAGAACTCGATGCCCTCAACACAAAGCGGCGGTTTGATCTTGGCAAAGTCTTCCATAACCGCATTCCAACCCTCTCCGCAACTGAACCGGAAGAGTAGGATCAGGGCATTCGGCACCGTGCGGAGATTGATATTGTAATCAGTTTGCTCTCCGAAACGGGTGAGACTGAACGTCTGTGTAAGTGCAATCGCAAACACCAGGAAGAAGGCGAGCCATGTGGCCAACAGGCTTCCGATAGTTGTCAAACTGGCGGCAGCTGTCTTGAACAGTTGGTCGAGCGCATCATTCCGGGGAATGAGCATTAAGACGATCGCTACCAGAAAGAACTTGTGTAATTGAATGTACGTGTCCAGCTTCGTGTTGGTCATGAAAAGAATCGTCGTGGCGAATGCACCAGTAACAGTGATGAGGGAGAACATGTCCCAAGAACTCTTGCGGAAGCGGCTCCAGCCAAGCCCCGCAATCCGAATCACGATGTTGGCGATGTAGATGAGAGTGAAGAGTAAGAACAAAGCGTCTCTGGTGTTTGTCCACCAATCTGGCTCGCTGTAGAATTCGGAGAGAAGGAGGACAAGATGGAAGACCAGAACGCTGGTGATGGCCACATACCATTTCCCGCGCTTCTCGATGGCACGTTTATGGCACCATATCTTCCACTTGTTCTTGCTCTCGTCATATGAGCTTTTTGACGGCGAGATTTGGCGGAGAAGCTTCCGCAGCTCGAGCCAGGATCTTTGCTCGGCAGTCAGGAAAGCTACACCTGTCTGTTCCGTATAGTTTCTCATGAAGACGGAGATAAAGAGCGTCAACACAAAGACTGTCGCCAATAGGTTGAAGACGACCAGGAACAACGCGTTCCCTTGGCCGCTGTAGGGAGCCTCTGACTGTGGCTGCAAACCCCTATCGGTAATGGCTTGAAGAGCGAAAGACACGTCAACCCAGCCCTCCTGGCTCACAATCTGGAAAAGAATGAAGAGAGACGAGCCGAAATCGTCAAAGCTGAAGTATGGGTTCGATACTGATCTCGGAGCAAGAACGGGCCAATCGTTGTTGTAAGGAGTGCTGTTCCATTCACCAAAGCAGTCATCCAGTCTGACTATTCCCTCCGAGCTGTCGTTGCATGCAAGCAGTTTACCGTGGAAAAGGTTGACTCCGTAAATAGCAAAGGGAATAAGGAGGGAGATGGAAACGAAAGCAGCGCTCAAGATCTTCCACCCGCCAACGATAAGGAGCGAGTGGAAAGTGTCCCTTGCACTTTCGCTGATGTTGAGCAGACGCAGGGCCCTTAGTGCTTTGAAGGCACCCACAGCTCTAGACACGGCTCCGTTTCGGGTAAATAGAGTGATGACGTTGATCCAAAGAGTAATTAGCACAATGGCGTCAATCACACCCCAAGTGCTGCGGAAGTATGCATTTGGTGTCCAAAGGAAGCCGTCTGCGATAACCTTGATGAGAGCTTCAAGGGTGAAGACAATAGCAAACCCCGTGTCTGCCCAGACGAACCAGTTAAACGCCGTTTTGCCATACTTTTCGAAGTATTCCTTTTGGTACAAGGGTGTGGTAATGCAAGCCAGCACCACCATGGCCACGATGGCCGCATAAATAAGAGTCGAGAAGGTGTACCATGCATACTTATTAGGCTCGTCTCCCTCAAACCGATCAGTTCCCCGACCAGGGCCGACCAGACTTTGGCAAAGACGTCGTATGGGATTCCTGGGTTTGAAAATGAATAGGGAATTGTTGTAGTTGGGGTGGCGCATCAGGTACTCTCTCTGTAGCCTCTGGCGGCGCTTTGAGGCATTCATCGCCTGGGCGGCCATAGTCCGTGGATCGAGATTCTCACCTAGCCCATGCAGATTGACGGTCGAATAGAAAGGGTTGGGTTCACGGCTAGTAAACAGTGACATGAATTTTCCCCAGACAGAGGAGAGTATCCCGGGAGTGACGCCGTCATATTGCATGGTTGTACTACTACCCAGGTGGTGAGTTGGCTGACCATCGGGAGAGCTTTGCTGGAGAGGGTCCATGTCGTCGTCAAGAAAGTCGTGTACCACAGCCTCTTTCAGAAGCATCTCCATCATAGCAGGGCCATAGTCAAGCGGATCCCTCTGTTTTTTTGACCGGCCAAAATTGAAAACTTTTGATAATGCCAGGTTGCTCGAAGAAGAATGTCCCAGCTCCTTGCGCTGGAGGAATGCCTTGACCTGTTCAAGACGCTTGACATCCTCTCCAACATCGAAATTTTCTTGGATAACGGCAATGAACATGTTGATTAGAATAAAGTAAGCGAGAATGAACCAGCCGACGAGGAAAATGGCGCCAATCCAAGCAGTGTGCAGGTGGTGGGTGCTGGCAGTGACGCTGTAAAGAATGTCGGTCCAATTCTCAGTCGACATAACCTGATACATTCCGAGGAAACAGTTATAAATGGTGTTGAACGGGATTCTGATCTCCCCCCCATTATCATCTTGTCTCGGTAGTTCGCCACGGAACAATTGCGCTGCGAAGATGGCCATCAGAAAAGTGATGAGGAAGACGAACGACATCAGGTTACCGATACCAGTTACGTTTCCGAGCACAAGCCGAATTAATTTCCTTGTCATGGGAATAACCATGACCAAACGGTAGACTCGCAGGATCTGGAACGCGGTAAGCCAATTGTAAACTTGGCCAGAATTCCGGATAGGAGGGATGAGGATAATCGAGGTGGCTACAGCAAGCCCAAGGTCGACAAGGTTCCGTTTCCTACGGTGGAAACCTCGGATGTCGGCAGCCAAGCGGATGATGATTTCGACGTCTAGCAAAAGGGTGACCACAGGCTCTGCTATATTGACGAAACGCTCTCGGTCTGACTTCATCCTGGCGCTGCGGAGAGACTGTGCCAAAAGTCCAAAAGCGACGATCAAGATCCACAAAGGTTTTGTCCTGTTGTATATCCTTTGCAACAATGTGGGTCTACGCACGGCATCATCAACTCGAGATGAAGTCATGCCAGGAGGTTCATCCGCAGTAAAAGCGCTAGCCTTGGACTCTTCTCGGATGACCTGAAACGACGACGTGATGACGGCAATCAGCAAATTGGTCATCCAAAGCATCATGATAATAATGCCAGCACCATAGAAGAGGGCCGACGGGAGGAAATCTGAGCTGATGGTGTGATACATCAAGTCCGACCAGGTGTTGGCGCTCATGATGACAAATACGAGCTCCAGAGAATGGCCGATATCGTCGAAGTTGACCGTTCCATTGAAGGGATTTTCTTGCCGGATGCATATCGACCCTCTCGGGCAAATGAAGCCCTTGGCACGCGAAGTTCCGTTCTTCAAATCAGTTAGGGACTCCTTTTCGTCACTATAAACCCAAGGCATGGTTTCACCAGTCGCGTTGTCGATATGCCCTCCACAGAAAGTCATATCCGGCGTATAAGCTGCTTGGAAGTTGGTGGGATCATCGGGATCTATCCAAAGACATTGACGACTCAGACTTGACTTAAAGCTCTGCACGCCAATGATGGCAAAGAGAAGCCAGAAGAAACCCATCAAGAAGGACACTCGAACGAGCAACGGCGCGGCCTTCTTCAGACTTCGCAAGATGATCAGATTCCCCTTCGTAAGGGCAAGTAATCGAATGATGCGCAAGCAGCTTAGCATGCGGAAGACGTACATATGGTGCTTGCTCTCAAGACCAGTGACGCCTAACACGAAGGATATCCAGAAGGAGACAACGGCTACGAAGTCTAACCTATTAAAGCCATGGCGGAGAAACGCGCGGCGAGCCAGGTGGCGTCGCTGTTGATCTTCCAGCGTTTGGATTTGACTGTGGGCCATGGTAAAGGATCTCGTAAACGGAGCAGGCTCAAAATGTTCTTGTCGGGGTTGACGGACCGATCTTTGACGCTGAGGTCGGAATATGACGCGATACTGTTCGGCCAGCCTTTCGCGAAAGCGGCGTTTGTTCTTGGCTTCTTCATATTCGGGGGCGTTGATGATGAAGCCAGACACAATGATTCTTGCTATGAGTTCGATAGTAAAGATGACAAACAGGACAAATATGGCCCAGTCTATCCTGGTGCTACCCCAGCGCTCAGGCCGACCGTTTCCATCAGCCAACACATCTGGTGCGGCCTCAACAGCTAGTAGGACGGCTTGAAGGACGATTAAGATGAGAATGAATGGCTCAGCCCATGGGTTGACCAACAGATCGCAGAGCCATAAGCGCAGTGGATTGTCAGGGGGGAATATCCCCAGCGACTTGCCCTTGAGCGGATTGTTCCTAGGATTGCGTGACCGGGGCCTGAAGGCTGGGTGCTGCTGTGGATAGACATGATGCGATTCAGGCCGCTTTTCCGTGGGGTTTTGTCCTATTTGTGACGGATAGGAGGTGTCAACCAGCATGGGGCCCGATGCGTGGCCCGGCCGCGGGCGTTCCATGCTCGGCGAGCGTGAGCGGTCTCGTTGTGTTTGCTGGTCAATCAAGTCACCCTCTCCACTGATCATGACAACACGCTGAGACATGGCCCTCATAATGGAACCTGCCCTCGACAAAGCGCCACTCGTTGATAGGGACCGAGAGCGGCGTCTATCATCGGGAACCAAACTGTCTCCATAACTCCGGTGACGGTCCGCGGTAAAGTTATTTTCCAGATCAAAACCAAGCATGGTGTTGCGGGGTCGCGAGGAACCATTACCCAGATCAGAGACAGTCTGGAAACTATCCCTTGGTACAGCCTCTCCTTCTGGTGCGTCCAAGCGACCGATGGGCTGGGCTGCCGGCTTCAGAGGGACTCTATCCGACTCCAAAGAGTCCGTATCGGTACGCTCCTCGTAATAGGGGTGCGGTACACTGTAAGGGTCATTGGCAGCAGGCATATAGGAAGCTGAAGGGGGCGGTTCATGACCGTGGCCAGAAATATTCGGAGGCAGGGCGAACTGAAGCGCCATATGGTCGATTGGCGAATCAGCGGCGCTTCGGTCGTCGTGGCCGGGCGAATAGGGGTGCTCCCAATACGTCGAGAGCCCAGGAAGGTTGGCGGACATGGGAGCAGCCGAAGGTGAGGGCATCTGAAGTCCGGCTCCCGAGTTGCGGACGTTATCATTGGTTTCGCTAGTCCTCCCACCGCCGCCCTCTTGTTCCTCTGGAACCGGTCGTAGATCGCGCAATGGAATGGACTGCTGGTGGGAAGCAGAGGACACTGAGGCCCGTCGGGGCGAAGGTGTTTTATGGTCGCTCATTTTGACAGATCAACGTTTTTGTATTATTTCTGGGCAGCCTCCGAGTCGAGCAACACTATTTGTAAGGCTCAGCGGCAACGCGCCACGGCACTTATTCCATATAATGTCAGGACTTTCGAGCCAGCACATTATATGGGGACCAAGGGACCTTGAGCTGGCGTCGCAGCCATGGACCTGCGCGCTCGAAGTCGGACGTTGATGGTACGGGTTCTCTTGGGGAAAACAGCCCGGGGAAACGAATGGATTGATTGCTCAACGGCTCGGTGGGGGTTCTCGATTGCTCGGTCGGTCGTTCGGTCGGTCGTAGGCTAGTTAAGTCGTGGTTCGAGGAGATATGCGCTGGGCTCGATGAATTGGATATCGCGGCAAGCAGGGCAACGAGGGGCGCAGTCAGGGGGCACCAGCTAGATGTGGTGATCGGAATCGCGGGAATCGCGGGAATCGCAGGAATCGTAAGGATGCGGAAGTGTAGACCAGCAAGTATGGAGTAAAGTAACGAGCGACTAGGAGGATAGGACGGGGAGCGCGGCGCTCTCTCTTTTCTTTCTTCTCTCTATTTGTATGCAACTAAGCTGGCTTGAGTGTCCCGGTTGTTGAACGTGGATATTGTTGAAGAGAAACAAAAAGGTAAAGGCAATAACAAGGTCAAAGCAATGCTTGCGACGACAGGGTCCGTGGTTCTGCGGCTGTTTGCGGGGATGATGTCCTGACGATGTTGATTGGGAGGGTGAGGTCAGCCTGGTGGTTGAGGATAGATGTCGAGGGGAAGATGTTCATCCATTCTAGAAGTCCATGTTCAGCTTCGAAGTGGAAGTCCGTTCCTGTCACGTTCTCGGCCCGGGGATGCCAGTGGGCGCTGCCTGGGGTCGGCGGGCCACTGTCCAGCCGCAGTCTCAGGGCCTTAGCACTTGTCAAGTCAATTCCACTTTGACGTTTCCTGTTCCTGGCGTTCCTTCTCAATCCATCCTAGTGTGTTGCGCGGCCACAGGCGCAGCCCAGGTACAGATACGGTAATAAGCAGGTACCGTCGTGGAGTGCTTTCATCCTGCGGTCGTTCAGCGAACGCTCTCCAAGAAGGAACCTCAAGGTACTTGTGTCAGAGAGTTTCCACTTTTTAACGCGCAGCAAAGTGGAATCTGCAGGCGAGCAGTACGAACCGCCAAGGTATTTTACAATACGCGTACAGTATCCGGTGCAAAGTTCGAGAATCACTAAACTAAGTCAGTGAGGCCCCACCTGCCGAACGTGAAACACGAACGAGTTGATGACATAAGCAAGTGGAAGCGGCCCTCTGCCCTGCGCCCGCTGCGTCCAGCTCCACCAAGTGCCTGCCGCGGGAGATCCACTTTTGAAATGCCGGCCCCGTTGCTAGAGGTGTGGAATCCAATTTGTCAAGATGGTACGTACCTCTAGCGGCGCGTCTCTGGAACCTTTTTGACGTACGTACTGCACGTCAAGCGCGCCCCCCCCTACCTAGTTCCCGGTCCCGCGTAGCAGCAGGCCACGGCAGCGCAGTACTACCCAGCACTTCCATTTCTATTACGCAGTAGACGCGCCGCGACGGGACGGGAATTTCCTTGGACTTGACTTCGTCAACCATTGCTTATCACCAAGTCCACCGCCACAAGAGTCCCCGGCTCTCTCGTTAGGCGACCAATTCACCCTCAAGTCGAGCATGCAATTCCGATTACTCTGGCTTCAGATTCATCTCTAGCGGCAGCTCTTCCGGTTCTGTTATTGGCAGATAGCTTCGACATCGATCCAACTTTCCAACGAGTTGACCTTTGACTTGGTCTTCGAGACCACACCTCGCTTCCGTCTCCTCGACCACGAAACCAAAGAACCGCCGTACCCATTGACGCATATTCGATACCCATCGTCACGATGCCGACATCGCGCAAGCGGCGGGCCCTCCAAGAGGCCGACACTAGCAACAATGCGGAACCTCCAAAGGAGCCATCCGTACTCCATCGCATAAGGAACATGTGGCAGTTTGCCAACCTTTTCCAGTTCATCCTCTTGTTCGGAAAGGCGCTCAAACTGGACGACAGTCTTGATATCGAGGTTCGTCGGGAGATCAGCAGATTCACAAGTGCTGCCAAACTGACATGTCCATCGCGCCAGGACCTCGAGGCCGAATGTCTAAAACCAGGCTCAATGGTCCTCCAAGACATTGGCCTCGGTATCCTCAAGTTTCTCTCGTCTCATCGAGGCCTCACGTACGTCCGCTTAATCCCCACACTCCGACATCTGTTCCACCTCGTTTGCTTACAGACATTAGCCACGATGTGTTCGAAGAGTACACCCGAAGACAGTTCCTTGCCAAAGCGCCCGAAAAGAATCCCTTCGGAACCGAGGATCTGCCTACCAAGTTTGCCGACTTCGACGTCTTCACAAAGGTATGACAGTGTATAACAACAGCCCCTACGACGCCATTCGCCTTGCCGTTCAAGATGATACTAACGATAGGTCCTCGCTAGATCCGTGTACTCCAGCAGATGAGCCAGCTTGTCATGTGCACCCCCGAGCGCCTCCGCGAGAGAACAGAAGAGCAGAAAGATATGGACCAGACCAACTGGGTGCGCAGTATTTCTATATGTTTGACGGGCGCTTTGGTGCTAACAAGATGTATAGCGAATTGAACCATACGGATGGGACAGCGAAGATCGTACGTACTTCGTATTAGATGATAACCGCATCTATCGATTGACCGAGGCCCCGGCCCCCGCTCCCAAACCCAAGAAGAACACCAAGAAGGCCAAGGCCGTCTCTCGAAGCAGCAAAAGACGTCGCGTCTCGGCAGCGGTCAGTGAGGATGGCGATGCTGGCGACGAGGACTCTGTGACAGGGCAACCAGACGAGCCTGAAGATGACGGTCTTGGCGGAATGAAATGGGAATGCCTCGCCGTCTCCTTGGACGAGGTTCGTCAATTCCTAGCCACTATCCAGAAATCGAAGGATCCGAATGAGAAGATTCTGCGCGAACAAATCCAGGATCATCTCGTCCCTATTCTCGAAAAACAAGAGGAGTCCAAAAAGCGCAAACAGCTGCAACGAGAGAAAGAACTTCAGGCACTGGAGAAGATGGCGCACGCAAAACGATCCAGCCGTATTGCCGGCAAGCTAGAGCAACAGAAGGCGGAAGAACAGGCTCGGGAAGAGGAACGCAAGCGGCGAGAAGAGGAGGCTGCCGGGCGAAAAGAAGAGCAACGGCAAGCCAAGATGGAGAGGGAGAGGGAGCGTCGACTCATGTCAAGAGAACAGCGACTGAAAGAGCGAGAGATTCGCCGTCTTCAGGCCGAAGAAGAGCTGGCGCAATTGTCCGAGGACAGCAAATCCGTCGGCTCAGGGCCCGGTCGCATGTCGGAACGGCACCGACAAGCAGCGATTGAAAAGAATAGGAGAGCTCTACAGGAGCTGCAAGACGAGGAAGATGACTGGATATTCGATTGCATCTGCGGCGTCTATGGGCAGGTCGATGATGGGACACATAGCGTTGCCTGCGAGAGGTGCAATGTCTGGCAGCACAGCAAATGCCTTGGTATTGCCGAAAAGGACGCCGAGCAAGAAGATTTCCATTTCATCTGCAGCTCTTGCCGCCGAAGCGAGGCAGATAAATCCCAACAACCCCGGGTCATTAAGCTGAAGGTCAACCGCCATGCTTCATCGTCCCCTCCTCCTCAGCAGGCGGCCAGTGACATCTCCCAGTCTCAAGCTGGCCGGTCACAGCTTGTTGTCGAGCTCGAGGCTCGGGTGATGTCTGGATCGTCTACCGATCGTAGTAGCGAGGAGAACCCGCGCTCTGGGTCTCAGGATAGTCCATCGGGGCAACAAGAGGCAGGGACCGAACCAACCAATGTTCCCGGTGAGAAGGAGGGTACGGCAAGACCGGTCACTGCGGCGGGGTCTGTTGGGAATTCGCCAGGGCGACGGGAGATGAACCCATTTTCATCGCCGCATCCCACTCTGTCTCCTCCTAATCAGTCACCCGGCAAGTTGAGAGCATATGACAGCATATTTGACCATTCTGCCCCCTCTCCTGCTGTTGGTCGCGAAAAGTCGGCGCACCTCAGAGAGGAGGGCTCACTGCCTGTGTTGCCGCCCCCTGCCGGAAACGGTCGTTGGGCCTCGCCCTCAAAGCAACCGCAACGGCCGTCATCGCCTCTGGGAACAAAGAGCTCTCCTGCCGCGGGCGCCAGAATAGTGAGCACGCCATTGCCACAACTGACCCCTGTGCAATCCGATCCCCACGCCCGGAATGGAGTCATCGACCGGTCATCACCCTTACCGCCCTCCCGCGGAGGGCTATCGCCAACCAAGCATTCGCCGCCTGTACCGCCGCGCCATCAGGTGAACGGCTCTGCCAGTGCTGGTGCTTCTCCATCGGGGACTGGTCGCGCCGCTCCAGTCTTCCCCCCTTCGGCAGCCCTTGCCCCTTCCCCTCAACAGCAAAATTTGGCACCGCCGGTGAAGCCGGTAAAGCCTGTTGAGCCGGCGAAACCGCAGCCGCAGACATAGAATGTACCGATGTGTTAGTCATATTCATCGCCAGCTCAAGGTTGAATGACTCCCCTGGTGGCCACAGGTAAAAAAAAGAAAAAGAAGAATCAGATGAACACAAGCTAGTGGCAGGTTTTGCACTGCCATTTGTGCCAAGTCATGGAAGCTATAAAATAGTGGTGTTCGACATTCGGCTATTGTTTCCCTTTGGAGGGACGCCCGAGAACCGCTCAAAGAAGCGATCGAGGGGCCAGCGAAGCCTCCCGCAGACTGAGAGTCCGCGGTGGCCTCTCGGGCCCTTGGGTCGGGACCGATAGAAGTCAATCTTCTTTGAGGGAATTGTCAGAGTCGGAATCGAGGGGTTGGCCCGTCAGGGTCGAACTTCTTGCATAGTATATGCATTCTTGTATCTACACAGGCAGGTATTCTCTGTAAATCACAGGTGAGCAGCATTAGTGTAGATGGATAGATACAAAATGAAACGGACGTCATGAGAAGAGGATCATGGCAGTCCTTGGGATTACCAAGAAAACTGTCATGTCGGTTCCCAGACACCGGAATTACCGGGAAGTGGAACTCATTAGTATGATGGTCTTACTGAGCATGTTGAGACCGCGTATTGAAACGCTGAAACTGTCGTGAAGAGGATGATGAGAAGTGATAGATTGTCCTCATAGCCGATAGCTCGCAGGAACAGCTGCCTTGAGCTGGGTGTGGATTCAGGGGTCCTGACCGGCTAGGATGATGAGATCTCCAAGAAATTTGTTTTGTCGATATTTCTCAACGCTTCGCGATACCATCGCCGTCCCCAGTCCAGACCTACTCAACCTGTAGCTGGGAGGTATGTGATAGGCACTTGCCGTGATGCTTATCGTCCGACTCACGATGCCGTCTATTTCAAACTTGTGTTCTTTTTGTTTAATACCTTAACTCCCGTCCCCCTTCTTTTTTCTGGAATGCATCTGGAGTTAGACAGAAGGGATCGCCCTTGAAATCCCACGTGCTTCCAGCTCCATTGAGTTTGCGTAGGCCGAGCATCTTCCTGAGATGTTCACCTTACCCTATTCACATGTGCTTATGCTATTGGCTAGCTGCCGTAAAATCGCCCCTTTTGGCTCCATTGAGAAACAGATTGATCTATCGCGTGCCCCCCTTCCGCCTTTTCAATCCTCACGTAGGTTTCAAAGCCAAGTCTCTCGCTTCAAGGTTAGCCTTGCCCCAATGATTAACGTTCGCTCCAAACAGAAGCGAGCTAGAATCCGGTGCCTTAGACATGGGCAAGGGGTGGGAAGGAAAATGCTAGTGATGCAGCTACCCGACGCCATCTTTGGAGTTTATCGACATCCCTCCAGTGAAATTGTCTACCAAGTTTTCCTTTGCTTGCTTCCGTGCCCTCCCTCGACAGGGGTCCGTAGCAGAGCGGCGCAAGATATTTCAGATTCCGCACTGCCAAACATGCGCTGTTAGTTGAAGATTGATTTGTGCACGTTGGAAGGGAGGGTGGACTAGAATGCACATCCAACATGTTCCGTGCCTTCGCCCCCAACCGCGGGAAAGCAGGGCAGCAGGTTGATCATCTATCCAACCCACCTACACACCAGGGCTACACACATCATCTACACCGTAGTTTATGGCATGCATACTAACTCCCCTGGATGCCAGATCTGGGATGCAAACTTGGCTTACATGGCTTGCCCGGCTTGCATACATAGTTGAGCGGGAAGGGTCAAAAAAATAGGTAATAATACCACAAATCCTGGTTCTTCTCAGCCTCCATCCCTGGGATTCTAGTGTGTATCGAACCCTCCCTCCCTTCCTCATCTTGGCGAAAGATGCAACTGATGACCGCGCCCAACGCCAGTCATGTGCCAACCACGGGACGTAGATTGGGAGTCGACACTCAAGATAGATAGCAGCACCTTGTTAGCCCGCTCCCCGGATCTGGACGTAACACTTGCTCCGATGAAAGAAAGCCGCAACGCCATGAGGTCCCTAAGTACCTGCTCATGCCGTTTCCGGGAGTTGCCGGCACATTCCAGTCGAACACTTTTGGACCCTCAACCAAGCCGCCCTCTCCTCGGTGAACACTCCCAGTTTTCCCACTTGCCGCACTTGCGAGCGTACTGTAGCATGTAAAAGTCGCACCGTATTCAAGCCTCTCTTCCCACCACTGTATGCCACTTTCAAAATTGGGACACCTCAGGTCCTCAGGACAGACAAGCCCGGGTGATGGTTGCGGCGTTCGTTCGTCGGCTGGGTGCTCGAACCCGTGGAGCAGAACCAAACAGTCGATGGCCAGGGACCCCAGAGAGACTGTAGAATCTAGAGCCTCACTGGCACGAAAAGGGTCCTCCCCCCATCTGCCATCCCATCCCTCCCCTTGGAAGTTTTGCTGCCGGCTCACTAACCCTACAGCTTGTCTGCTCCCCGGAATCCGGGACCGGCCAAGAACAGTTGGTCGAGGCTCTGCGATCCCTGTGACGCAACGGCTCATTGCCTCTGTAAATAGACATGACCATGGATCATTTTCCAGGTGGCTACCGCTCTTCCCATTCAGATCCCTTCCCTAGGCACGGGTACGTCAGGTTTGCCAGGTCTCCGTAGAGCAACAGTCGCTCCCACACGGCAGCCCACCCCCCCTACCCCCTCCCCATGATGTTGCCCGTGCTTGCCCTCTCAGAGAGTTCCCTGGACTTCGCCCAGGTGGCTCTTCCGAAAGCAGCGTTCTCCTGGATGCGGCAAGAGTACGATCGTAGACCAACCGCACCTCCAGCAACTAACAATGTCTAATAAAGAAGTCATGAATAAATACATGCTCGTGGTCTCCCCGCCTTTCTTCTTTCTCTCGTGTGTGCCCCATCAAAAGAGTGCTGCTCTGTCCAAGCCAACAAAGGTAGTCTCTCCTCGCACCCCCTTTTCCTCCATATCGTTCAGAGCGCGGGAGACACAGATCACAGCCGGTCAACAAGCATCTAGCCACTTATCCCATACGCAGCGACCTGTGTCTGTCCTGCGGCCGAGCTCTCACAAACAAAGAAAGGAGGATAGGTACCGCAATCTCCTCCAGCACACAACGCGAACCAGCCCAGAGACACCATCCCAGACAACTGCATCTGCATCAATCTGCAAGACCGGCTAGAGTTCCGGGAGTGGTTGGAAAACAGCGGTAAAGGTGTTCGAACAGACGGACGCACCACCTCGACATCTCCTTCTACACCGGCATCCAAGAAGCCCGACATTTCTTCCAACCTGAGAGGGAATTCCGATTGGGAAGAAAAAGCTTGTTTGTAAAGAGACAGAGAAGAGACAGATAGGAAAGGCATCTCATCCTTGCTAGGGAACGAACAGTTGCAACAACTCTTCGCTCTGCCCATGTCCAAAGCCCGAAACAGCTCGATATATATCACTCCTGTTCCGGTACCAAAGTAACCGGGTCACTTCCTCTTTGGTCATCCACTCCACGAGTTATCCACTAGGACAACAACGACAACAAGCCTTGATATCAACAAGAGCAGCTGGTCTCAGATAGTCCATTGCTTCAGAAGAAGAAGACGACGACGACGACATAATCGGCCCCAGACGATCAGGAACCAAGAGTACCAAACGACGACATCGACCCAAATTGCACATCTCTTCGCAATGGATAGACGCACACCACCTTCACCTGCCCCTTCTGGGATAAGTCTTCATCATGACTATGTTCAACAACACCACTCAATGACCTTTCCCTCGCAAATATTGGAGAGTATGGCGCCAGCAGTGCCCTTCCAGACACATTCGCAACCAGGGACCAGATATGGGACACCGGTCCCCCATCCTTTATCCCACTCTCAGAGTTTCGATACCGGACTCCAACAACAGTATCAGCGTGCCATCAGTGTCCAACCTGTAAGAGAGACATCACATCTTCCACCTTCATGGTGGCCTTGTATCCATGATATGCTGACACTAGTTGGAAAATCCAGCAATATCACAACCAGTTGTACGGGCAAGACAGCAGTCCATATGGCCCAATCCCTGAGGTAAACTCTTTCCCAATCTGGCTTGAACTGGGGTTGTAAGTGGACGCTGACGTTGTACCCGAACTCTTTTCAGCCCTATAGCACTCCCGCGACGTCCCCACCGACACCGGCACGACATGCCGAGTTGATGAACAGCAACCACCGAAACTCTCCCCTCAGGAACCTGACTCGGAGCTCAAAAATCGAGAAGAAGCCGCCAAGGAAGAAGAAGTCGTCAACGGATTCCAAGAAGCTCGAAGGCAAAGTAGCAGCCCTACTGCTCGACAAGCCACTAAGCCAGCAAAAGGTTCCCGAAGACCTGGTGCTGACCAACATGGAGGAATACGTGAACCGAGGGAAGGAAGTGCGACAGCGGGAAGTCGAAAGCGGCAAGAACCCGGGCAAAGTCAAGCGGCCGATGAACGCCTTCATGCTGTACCGCAAGACGTACCAGGGCGTGGCCAAGGGCTGGGCGGACGAGCACAACCACCAGGTGGTGTCGCGGGTGTGCGGCATGAGCTGGCCGATGGAGCCGGAGCAGGTGCGGGAGCAGTTCAAGGCGTGGGCAGAGAAGGAGCGCGAGAACCACCAGCTGGCGTTCCCGGACTACAAGTTCACGCCCACCAAGCCGTCCAAGGCGCCCAAGTACAAGGACGGCAACGAGAGCGACTGCTCGGATCCCGAATGGGACCCGACCGGCAGTATCCGGTCGCGAGCCCTAACGCGAGCCCGCTCGCTGACAAGGGCGTCCAGCGATGACTTTGACGATCATCCGCAGTATGTCATGGGCCGCTTGACCTATCCGCCTTATGGGTACTCGGCGGGTATGCATAACACGATGGCAGCCCTTGCCGGACACCGGTCGGCGTTTGAGTATTCCAACCCGGGCAAGGCCATGCCGGCGCCGTACGAGCATCACACCGGGGCGCTGCGGGACGGGTCGTACTATGAGGCGCAGGTGCACACGCCGCCGAGACATCTCCATCATGGCATGTCGGTTGAGGACATTGTGATGCGTAGGACGCCATCGCCGACCATGGCCTACTCTGGCGGGCATCCCCATGGGCTATCGATGTCCAACGCTGATGCGCACACCTTGAGTCAGTACAGCCAGCCCATGTTTACCGATCATTTCACGGCCAGTCCGGCGAAGTATGACCTCCCAACGCAGCAGTCACAGCTGTTGAAGCAGGAGCACTACGACCACCAACACGAGCAGAAGTATGACCCGCATCTGGAGCAAAAGTACCACCACCATAGTCATGACTCGCAACACGAGCAGAAATACGACCCCCACCACCATGAGCACAAGTATCATATGCTCGACGAACCGCGCATCGATCCATCGCTAGAGAATGTTTACACGACCTCGGCCGGAGCAGGCATCCACAGCATGATTGGCAACGACGACGGCGGTGGTGGTAGTGAGAACAAAAACAGCATGACGCAGGCGACCACCTCATCGACACAGAGCGCATGGCAGCCCAACACATCGGGATCCTCCGGGGGAGCAGGGCCCATGGCGTCCGGGGCTGACAGCGACGGCGGCAGCGGTAGCCAGTTTGTCGACAACTTCATGCTCGAGGACGAGCACATGCGGGTGCTGAGCGGGGGTAACTGGCATGTGGAAAGCGTGGACCCTCCGCTTCCGGACGGCAGCCACTTTGACACGAGCTGGATGATGGACCAGCCCGCTGTAGCTGATGCGGTCGTCAAGACGGAGCTGGTCAGCCACACGCCGTGAATGACTGAAGTCTGAAAGTGAATGATCGTCGTCACGGGTACAGTAACCACCTGGATGGACCCATGTCAGTTAATGTTTTTAGATGATGATTCTATCTTGGGAAAGTGGGCATTGCCACAATGGCGTGGTTAAGGGAGGCCGAACAAGTCCATTTTTCTTCTCTCTCTCTCTTTCTGGGATTCGGAGTTTGGGAAACCGGGTTGCAAGGTCAGGAGTAATGAACTGGAATGAGAACGGGACAGGATCTAGGATGAGTTACAATCATGGGTACAGGAAACGGAACGGCACAGGGAACGGGGTTTAGGATTTGGGATTGGGAATTGGGATTGGGAAACAGGCATTGGATGAATCATGGATGGAGAAAGATACCTTGGATACCACAACCACACCCTCTTGGATAGAGACCCTGTATGTTTACCACACGGCGCAAACACACCATTGTATTTTGAGGCTTTGAGGCTTGTATGCTCGGGACCGAAGTGTGCCAGGCATCTCTCGATCTGGGTTTCTTATTGTACTAGTAGACCGTATGATCTGAATGTAGACAAAACTCACCGAGCCACGGCAGCAAACAATCTATACCAAGCAAAGGTATGTACTGTATGTCGTGCGCGTTATCTTAAACATGCTCATCTGTAGGTTTTCCCGTCCAGCTGCCGTCTAAGCCGTGGTGGTGCCTTGCATCAAGATCAATCTCCAGTCATGATTAGTCAATTCATCATCAAGTAAATAAATAAACATGATGCGGTGGAGGTGGCTGTGGTGCTAGGCGGGAGTTTCCGTGTTGAAAGTGGGTGACGACGACGAGCATGGCGGCCGCGACGTTTCCGGCATGTGGTTGTAAAGATCAAGGGTTGAGACTCGGAGTTGAAGTCATGAAAGCCGCCGTCTCCCTGCGAATCCACTGGAGCCGCAATTGGCACCCTAGCACCGGCTGACGTGCGATACCACCCTATAGCCCCGCTTCACTCGACCGAGCTTGGTAGTAGCATAATCTTATGCATATACCGTTTACTTGTAAGCTAGACTCTGTTTCTAGTGAGCAATCATGCAACTAAACAGACAGATCATCGTTACCATGTTACCAGTTACACACGGTACCTTGTAGCTTCGGACGTCAACATTCAGCACTTGACATCGACATCCATCATCTACATTCCAGACACCTTTACGGCCCAAAGCACCTGCAACCGATTCCGCCTGTCGCAACGCCCCAATTCTCGACGCCTTTTTGTATCATAGACAACTGAACGTCAATCATGACGTGGATATCCAAAACCATCACCGTCTTTGGCGGCCTTCTCCTCGCCCATGCGTAAGCATCCCTTCCCTCACTCCCCCCAATCGCGTCGGACCCCTGTCTGCTACAGTCTACCGTACTCTGGCCGCTTGGGATCTAACAATTGCGCGCAAAATACAGATGCTATTCGGCCCAAGAGCACGCAGCACTGCAGTCCTTCAAGGCGGCGGCCACGAGCACACTCACCTCGTCCACTCCGGTCGCATCGTCGCTACCCGTGGACATTGCCATCGAGACCATCGTCGCGACCCTAGTCATCGTGCTCGGTCTGGTTCTGGGAACGCGCCCGCTTCGGCCGATTCAATGGCGCGTGTGGGCCGGCAAGATTGAGCGGGAAGGGGAGGAAGGCTTCTTGGGCAACAACGGAGAGGTGGAAAAGGACTACATGGGCAACCCCTTCAGCTATCTGGAGTCCAGGCCCAGCTTTGTCGACATTCGAAGGCAGCGCAAAGAGTTTGCTGAATGGGTCAAGAACGGTGGCAGCGATGCCGGTGGGAAGAAGTGAAGAGTTCACGGGATGGGATTCATTCGGAGCCTCACTACGCTGAGTTGGCGCTATATTTTATCCAGGCCATGGGGTACATGCATTGTTGCGGTTCAGTCTGAAGAGGATACCTTATCTGGGCTCTGTGATGGTGGAGTAGATGCTTCATATCTAGAGGTACCTATCTCCACGACTGCTCAAAGTGCTCCTTCCCCAAATTGTCGGGCGTCCGCCAGGATGGTTGGATCGTTCCTTCCTTGGAGCTCCTGTGGGACATGACAAGTCATACACATCGAGGCGTTAACTCCTGTCTTCGCAAAGTTAGTTTTCTCGTCGAAAGAAGTGGAATCTCAGCATACACACTTCTTCAATTTGTCTTCAGATGATGATTTTATCTTAATTACAGGTGCTGACGGCGCTCATTCTTATCCAGCAGCTATAACCAGCATCTGGTATCCTGTCCATTGTTTATTCCCTTCCGCCGTCCGTCCCGAGCTCCGTCTCTCCAGAAAAACGTGTGAGGGGGTCAACCTCCTGACCATGGATTCCTCTCTTCAGATCAGTAGTGACAGTTCTGGCCGCTCTACTGCCTCGCCGGCGCTCACTCCGTCAAGCCTGGTAGCATCCTCAGCGGCCACGCCTCGTCCACCTTCGAGTTCGTCTCGGGCCTCTTTGGGACGGCGAAGCGTCACTTCTTCCTCCCGTAGAGATGTAAGCGGCTCCTCTTTGGCCCATGGTAGAGGAAGTGCTGCTCTACCATCTTCCACGCCATCGGGAACTCCACGGCCTCGGGCGTCATCACAGTCTCTTCCTCGACCTGCATCGTCATCGTCATCCCGTCAAAAACGATATCAAATACAAAACCCACGAACTCAGGCATCTAGACATACTGGCTCCATAAGCTCTGAGAGACGATCGACATCGTCATCGACATCATTCCGATCTACGCCGCCCGGCTTGAATTTCAGATCTCCTAGACCCGTGGAGCCCCTTTTCCCATCTACCTCTCCATCGCGACGCGAACCCCAAAGCTCTCCAAAATTGCCGACCCTACCAAGAGCATCGAATAGAGATCTTCGCCGATCCTCTTCCGCCACGCCGCTGACCGAGAGATCTTCGACTTCTCACCGTCCTACCCAGACTGCTACTTTTTCTCGATATGATGAGGCAGATGAGGAGAGGTACAGGGAGCAGACTTCTGACGCTCTGAACGAAGTCATTATGGCTGTCGATATGAACAGAGATGGAAAGGTCGGATGCGCATACTATGTCGTCATTGACGAGGCTCTGGTCATTGAAGAAGACGTCTCCATGGGCGGAATCGAAACTGTGGCCACTTTGGTGCTCCAAGCACAACCAACGACTATCATGGTTCCAAACAGAGCTCCTCAGACACTTACCGAGTTCCTCGAACAGGATGCCCAAAGGCTCGACGATGACGATGCCACCGAAATTCGAGGGCTTTATATCCTTCGCCATCTTGTCAGTGCAGAATTCGACTACGACGCAAGCAAAGAGGCGCTATTGGGACTTTACAATGATTCCTCTTCCGGCGATGGGATTTCGCCAAGTGAAGAAGACGAAAATGCCGTGCATTGCATTGGCTCGTCGAACCACAGGCGACTAATGCGCTTGGAAAAGACAGTCAATCTCAGTAGCCATCTTTCGATTGGTTGTGCTGGGGCCGTTTTGAGTGACCTTGAGCGTCGCCGCAGCACTGAATATCTCGCCCCTGGTGCCGAGGCACCAATTTCTTTCAGAGTCAAGTCAATCGCCATGAGTTCGCCGTCAGATGTAATGCTCATAAGTGCAGACGCCTTGTTGTCACTACAGATATTGCGAACAGAGCTTCACCCAAACCCGCAACTCCAGTGCCTTGGCGGCTCCGAGAACAAAGTCAAGGAAAGCCTCTCGATTGCAGGGCTCCTCCAAGCTTTGGCGGGCACGGTCCAAGGGAAATCAAGACTCCGTCAAATGCTCTTCCAACCAAGCACTGATGTTGATGTGATCGAGGAGAGGCAGACGAGTATTGCGGTCTTTCTCCGTCCCGAGAACAGTGATATAGTACAGAGCATACGGAGGCAGCTAAAGAAAGTCAAGAACATCAAGGCCGCATTACACCATGTCAGAGGTGGTGTTGACCGAATAAGAGGCCAGTTATCCCTTCGGATCAACGACTGGAGGGCGCTTTTGCGGTTCACAATGCTTACCACCCAACTACGGGAGGACATACGGTCCCTTGTGGGAGGCCAAGATTTAAGCATCTATGCAAAGGTGATTCGATATACCACATAACGGGCGTGTTTGGATAGTCTGCTGACACTTTTCTACCAGCTCCAAGAGGATATTGACACTCAGGGTATCCTGCAGGCCGGTGAGATGATAGTGAACACGATTGACTTCAAATTGTCACAAGACACGGGCCGAACAGAAATCCTACCAGGCGCTAGTGAAAAATTAGATGAGCTCAAGGACGACTATACTCAGGTGTACCAAATTCTTTCTGACGTCAAACGGGATGTTCTGACACAAGTCCCCAGATGGGCTGTCCAATATGTCCAGGAATGTACAATAGTGCCCCGACTTGGATTTCTCATCGCAGTGACCTCAAACCCTGAAACGGGAGAAGGTGCCTTCAACGGAAGGGGGGTTGCAGATGACGAGTGGCACCAGGTGGTGATGGACGAACAACGCGCTTACTACAAGAACAGGACGATGGTCGAGCTTGACGACATGTATGGTGATTTGACTGAAGAGATTGCCGGTGAGTTTCGATGGCATCTACATGTCAGCATCAAAATACATATCTGACAGTTATACAGATGAGGAGATTGAGGTCATCGTGGAGCTCGCAGCGGCTGTTTCAGAGCACGAAAATGCACTGATTCGCGCCTTGGAACTACTGGGGGAGCTCGACAGTCTACTTGCTTTGGCTTTGGCTGCAGAGAAGTACAATTGGGCGGCGCCAAAGATGACATCCGAAAATATTATTGACATCGAGGGCGGACGTCACCCACTTCAAGAGCTTCTCGTACCGTCTTTCATCCCCAACGACTGCTTACTCAGGGGTGGTTGCGGATCGGAAGACGCCGAAGAGGTTGATCTCATAGGCGTCCAGGACGAACCAAAAGAGCCGTCGGCCTTGGTCTTGACCGGTCCAAACAACTCGGGAAAGAGCATCTACATGAAACAGGTCGCCCTAATCGTCTATCTGGCACACATTGGGAGCTACGTACCCGTCACGCGCGCTACGATCGGAGTAACTGATCGAATTTTCACGCGGGTTGCTACCCGAGAAACTGCCATGGACGACGAAAGCGCTTTCATGACCGATCTCAAACAGGCAGCATTCTCCATCAACTTTGCGACCCGGCGCAGCCTCATCCTCGCGGACGAGTTTGGAAAAGGTACCACCATGGAAGCCGGCGCGGCCGTCTTCACGGCCTATCTGTACCACTTCTTGGAGTTGGATGCGGATCGACCCCGGATGCTCGTGAGCACACACTTTCATGATGTGTTCAACAAAGGGTTCCTAAGACCCGAAGAGGGCGTTGCGTATGCTCATATGGAAGTTCGACTGGACCCAGAGGCGGAAGAGAGTGAAGAGCAGATCACGTATTTGTACCGTCTTGTCCATGGACGGGCTGAACACAGCCTGGGACTCATGTGTGCGGCGATCAATAATATTGAGGAGGATGTGTTGAAGAGAGCCGGGGATATTCTCGGCATGCTGGAAAGAGACGAAGACATTGAGGAGGTGTTTGCGAAACCTACTGATGAGGATATTGAAGCACTTAAATCATCGGAGCTTGTTGCAAGGCGGTTTCTTGCAACGGATATACCACAAGGTGGGAGGGATACTTTCAGCGGAGATTGTTCGATTCGGGATATGTTGAGGGACATCTTGTCACCCAAGGAGGATGGGGGAGAAGTAGGTGAGGTTGAATCTGAAGAGTGAATACTGTGCTGTAAAGTGAGTGGATATCAAGCTATAAATCTCAAGTCACAGGGGCCGAGTGGTAGTCATGAAGGCATCATCACTGCCTCGCGGGAAGAGAACATTGTTGGGATTGATCTTCGTTGGGGAACACCAGTAAAAGAGAGAGATCAACTCCTAGAGAGGTTGGTTCCGATATCCAGCAAATTGTTTGTGGCGTACATACATCCTTTTCTGGCACTGTCCCCCACTGACATGGTTATGATGCCTTTACCATGAACATGAAAAGAATATGACCTTGGTAAATTGTCAAGTGACTTGCTCGCTTGAGAGCGGTGATCCTACGCGAGTAGCGCAGTCTCTGTCGTCTCTCGAGATATTCTTCAGGAATGTGTATCCTAATCAGCCCAGTCTTCAAGTAAACAAGAACATCATCACACTGGAATGAGACAATCTCCGAACTGAACAGCAAAGTTCCAGGTTAGAGCCTGCCCGGCTTTGGAATGTCACGCCTCGAACTGGTACTAGGCATCTGGCGTCCTGTTCCATCAAGCTGAGTAGGAATACGCTAACATTGTTTGTTTTATCATCATCGTCTGCCCTCGATAAAGTCATTGGTATCGCTACTGTGTAGAACCTTGATCCATTCCATTCCCGCGAACACCATATTCATGGACAATACAACCACAACGAAGGATCACATCCGCCAAGGCACTTGCTTTATGCTTATGCTTTCCATTCCATGTGCCTCGGACCAAGTAGCAGCCCATACAAATGAGGACTTTGTAATCCGACAGAATGTATGTATGTACAGTAGTGCTTTTCCCCCTTGCCGCCGCCAGGAACCTTGCCATACCATGCGTTCATTGCCTCCCAGTGGACCACCATTTTCGTTGTTTTCTCTTTCGCTAAAACCGTTGCTTCATATCTATCACACAATGACATGCATCTTCTCTCCTTGGATCATACCATGCACCGAGCTTGATCGCGCACAGAATTCGATGTCTAGAAAGAGCAGCAGCAACAGAACAGTGGTGATAACTTCCGTGCCGAACCATGGGGGGTAAATAATGAGAAACCGCAACCTAACCATACCTTTGAAGCCCCCTCTGCACGGAGGACCATAAAATAAAGAGATACCTCTACGCCTCTCCCTGATTTCCCTTGACACCTGGCGCCACCGCAAAGAAAAGTTTGAGCGTGTGAATAAGGAGCAGTGCAAAAACAAAAACCTGCCATGCCGAATAAATGAAGGAAAAACAAAACCCTGCCCATCAGTGCGGGCCAGGTGATTATCCTTCGCCGCGTTTCCTAGAACCAGCTCCCTGTGCATCAAGCAGGTAATAGGATGCTCTTTTGGTGAGAATAGAAAAGTTGGACGAACGCAATCTCCATTGAATTCGGAGATAAAAGGCATACCGTCATCTATAACTTCATGATGTGTCGTCAAACGCCAACGAGATCCAACCGCGCCGTAGCCTATCCTGAGGATATTGCATAGGTCAGAACCCAAATGCTAGCCCGTAGACGCAGGATGCACCCAGACAAGCTTAAGGCAGCTGGTCAATAGGGCGGTCCTTGAGCTGGTCAAGAGGAATCTCGGCGTCAACAACGCCATAGAGAACAGCGTTCTTCTTGGCCCACTGCCGAGTAAGGATGGATGCTAAGATTATGTCAGAATAAGTTTACGAGACAAGCAAAGCCGGTTGGTTGACATACCCTTGAGGAACTTTTTGCTGGCATATTTCTTGAAGAATGCTTCGTGAATAACGGGACGGGCCAGATAGTCGACCATGAGATGGAAAACAGGCTCGATCTCCTCCTCGGTGTAGCCAGCATAGTACGCGATAGTCTCGTCCTGTAATCATGAGTGTTAGCCACAGAATAATACGACGAGTAAGAGAAATCCATATATAACTTACCCATTCTCCGCGGTCCAGGATCAGTCGTGCCAAGTACATAGCAGCAGCAGCGACATGACTGGGGCGGTAAGGCATGAAGCGATGGTCCAACAAGCTGATCTCCATCAAATACTTGCCAAGGGTGCGGGACTGAATATCGTAGTTGTCGGCCTTGGAGATGCGGCGGAGAAAGTTCATGGGGTTGGGGTAGCTAAGGTCGTAGTTGAGGGTCGACAGGATGAACCGCTCAGCGCTAAGGATCTCGGCTTCAGTAAAGCCATCATCGGCGACGTGGCGGAAATTGGCGATGTGAGGGGAGAGAACCTCCTCGTACTTGGAGCCAATGAACATTGCGGTGATACCGACGAGTTGAAGACGATCGAGCTGGACGACCTTTTCGCTCAAGAAACGATCGATGATGTTGACGGCAAGGAACAGCGTCTCGGGGAGCAAATGGAATCGAGTATGGACCTCAATGAGCCAGTCGATGAGAATGCCGCGAGTCTTCCACTCGAGGTCATCCTGGTGGCTCATGTACTGGGGGTTCGGCACGGATTTGCACTCGAGGTCGCGGAGGTACTCGAAAATTTCCGTCGCATACTCGGCAACCATAAGAGGATCCTCGAGGTCTTCAGTGTCAAGGTCCTTAACACCTGGCGGATACACTGGCTGAACAGGGACGACATCGCGGACGACAGGAGCGGGGGGCTCGGCGATCGGCTTCGCAGACTTGGTGGGAGCATCGTTCTCCTTGGCCTCAGTCTTGAGAACCTTCTTCTTCTCGGGCTCTTCGACGTGGAGCTTTTTGCGGGTCGGCTCACTTTCAACGGGTGCCGATTCCTTGGTGGGGGCGAGCTTGGATGTGGACGGAGGAAGCTTGCGCTTGGCCGGAATGGTGCCAGCACCCGCACTGGGGCCGACCGTCTTGTTGGGCTCTTTGTTCGATAACGCACGGCGGGCGGTAGTCGCAGTACGGCTCGTAGCAGTTGTGGTCTTCTTCTGGATACCACTCGGCTGGGCCGCCTTCGAAACTAGGCCGGGCTTCGCAATCGCTTTCTTCGCTCCTGCAACTTCGACCTTGGTGACATTGCTGACATCGCCCAGTGCGTTCCGCTTACCGACAGTACGAGCGGCAGTGGCGGCGGTGGTTGTCGAAGTTGTCGTCTTCTTGGTCTGCATGGTTTTCGCGGGCATGGACAATTCGTCGACGTGGAGAGTGGCCGCCTTGGCCCTCGTCATACGTGTCGTGGCTGCTGTACTGTTCTCGTCATTTTCGTTCGCGAGTGAACGCGGGTTCCTCGTCCGCTGCAGGGTTGGGGTTGAGTTAGTACAAGCATACCATGGTGTGGACAACCAATTACATGAATGAACGACAATGCCACTGGGCAGGAAAACTTACAAGATTCGGCATTCTCGCCTAATCCTATGCTGGTACAGGAATTGATGTGAAATGTGTCTACTGACGAGGAGGTCAGCTAGCTGTTTGGGTGTTTCGTTATTGGCGAAGTTCGAGGTGGAGAGGCTGGGTCTTATCGAAGGACCGATCCCTGCCACGGAGGGAGGGTTGACGCGAACGACGAGGGAATTGTGAACACGGACAGCAATAGGACTAGACGCACCGACTGCAAAACCCAAAGATGTCGGGAAGGATTGACACCGGCGGTCGGCAGTGATGTCGCTGTCGGCACGTTGTTGAAGCCGGAGATCAACCCTGGGTCCCGCGACAGGAGGTTGGCTGAGACCGTGAAGGATGGGCTGTTGTTAATCGGGATGTTGCCCAATTGGCGACGACGGTCGAGGGCAAAGCACGCGATGGCGACGTCCGAAAGATTAACTGATCGAGGCCAAGGGTTGCCGTCGTGATGGCAATGGCCTTGCGGGTCCAGGTGATGCGGAGTGGGAAGGCTATTTTGGCGGACGGGAAAGGGAGATATGTATGATGTTTATGAGGTGCAGAGAAGAGTGGAAGTCTTGTTTTTGCGAGGTCTTGGTGGAGGTGCCAGTGCCAGTGCAGCCCAGTGGATGGGGCTGGAGTGCCAGTGGACGGAGCGGGCGTGTGGACACCCACCCAGGTACCCGATCGGACGTGCTGGGGCTGGGACAAAGTACCCTTCACTAGTGCAGTGATGCTTCTGAACCTTCAAGTCCAAAACACCGGAAAAAAACACCACAACAAGTGATGACGCGCCGTGCAGTATGAGCCTGTCAGACGCACGTCTTGCTGCTTTCTGTACCGTTAAGTTGTCGAATGGTTAGGATGCCGTGCTGTCGAATAAGCAAGTCGAAAAGGTCGTATTGCCAAAGAAATGCAGACTTCAATGACCGGAGTCGAAAGTTGCTGTTGTTGCTGTTGTTGAATGTCGATTGTTGTGCGTCCAGGGAAATGGTTGTAAAGTCGGATGTCGAGTTGCAGAATCCGGAGTCGAGAAAGCGGCCAGGAAATACTTGGGCCTGTGTTTTGGAGCAAGCAGAAGGTACAAAGGGTCGCACCTCAAATACCGTGACGCAGTGAAGGAAGGCAGGGCCACCACGGGCCACGTCCCCTCCCTTGCTGTCATCCACCGTCAACATTGGCAACCGCAGGGCAACCGGCCGAAGCCAGCTTCTGATTGGCGCAAATCGCTCAACAGGCACCGTGTGAGCTCCAGCACCAACACTGTCCTGGTTCAGACCGCGAACCTTGGGAAAGAACGGAGCACGATGCACGCTCTTTCCCCGCGCCGCGCTTTCTTTCAGGCAACCAGGCCCCTGCACTGAGCCTTCACGCGGTGGTGACTGGTGCCTTCCTCCCGCGCCCGCGTTTTGGCGCGCTGTTTGCAGCACTTCGTTGTCCCCTGGAAAGAAACAAAGCTCTTTCACCAAAGGCCAGTGGCTGCACCACACAAGCCACACTGTCAACAGCCACAACAGTCCGGGGTCGCAACCAATGCAAGGCTGTGATTGGCGCATCAGCCGAGCAATTTTCCACAAGCAGTTATCGACGACAAGCCGACGACGGGAACCTCGACGAGCAGCCTGCGAGGACGTCGCACTCCGGTTGCTGGATATCGCAGCAATCGTCCCCTCCAGCACCCCCACCTCCCCAGAGCTCACCGCCAGGAGCTTGGGATATCCGACAGCGATCGAGCAGCCATGCTGCAGCCTCAATTCCGACCCCTCCTCGCGGGGACAGCTTCCTTTGCCCAAACCGTGCTGGGCCGCACCGTCGCCAGATGCTATGCCACCAAGGCCGCCACACAATCAGGAAGCACCAGCACCAGCAGCACCAGCACCAAAAAAGATGTCAAGGCCAAGACCGTAACTCCCTACGTCCGGGACGCCGGCATGATGAGAACCTACAAGCCGCACACGCCCGGTATCCGTCACTTGAAGCGCCCGATCAACGACCACCTGTGGAAGGGCCGGCCGTATCTTCCTCTTACCTTCCCCAAGAAGGGTCAATCCAAGGGTGGTCGTAACCACAGCGGTCGCATTACTGTCAGACATCGCGGTGGTGGTCACAAGCGAAGAATCCGCATGGTCGACTTCGAACGATGGATCCCGGGTCCGCACACAGTCCTGCGCATCGAGTACGATCCCGGTCGCAGCGCGCACATTGCGCTGGTGAAGGAAGAGGCCACAGGGAGGAAGAGCTATATCGTCGCGGCGGATGGCATGAGGGCTGGAGACGTTGTGCAGAGCTACCGGTCCGGTCTTCCCCAGGACCTGCTCGATTCCATGGGTGGTGTCGTTGATCCTGGTATTTTGGCTGCGAGGACATGCTGGAGAGGCAACTGCTTGCCCGTGTCCATGATTCCGGTCGGAACCCAGATCTACTGCGTTGGCTCTCGTTCGGACGGCAAGGCTGTCTTCTGCCGCAGTGCCGGAACATATGCGACCATCATTTCCAAGGAGGAGGAGACTCGTGAAGATGGTACAAAGGTCATGACGGGCAAGTTCGTCAACGTCAGACTGCAGAGTGGAGAAATCAGAAGGGTCAGCAAGGACGCTTGCGCCACCGTTGGTATTGCCAGCAACATTATGCATCACTACAGACAATTAGGCAAGGCCGGTAGAAGCCGTTGGCTCAACATCAGGCCTACTGTGAGAGGTTTGGCCATGAACGCAAGTGAGTAGACTCCCGAAGCATTCGTTTGTCAAGCAAGCAGAACCAACTAACGGCTCGGTAGATGATCATCCTCACGGTGGTGGTCGTGGTAAGTCGAAGGGTAACAGGCACCCTGTCTCTCCTTGGGGCACACCTGTAAGTCTTGCCCCTTTAGTTCCTCTCATTGCTCCGAACAGACGCCTTACCCTCTTCTTCTCTAGGCCAAAGGTGGTTACAAGACACGCAGAAAGTCCAACGTCAACAAGTGGGTGGTTACTCCCCGGGTCCGCAACATGGGTGTCCGGAGGAACAAGAAGACTACATAAACAAATTAACCTGCTGTGCTCAACTTGGGCTATATACCCACCATCTTGTACACTATGTAGTAAAACGTATTCATTTGTTCGCAGGCCGGCAGTTCGAGGGCTCAGTTTTATACCGGAAGGACGCCATATGAGGTCGCTTGGCCGAATAGCATCGGCTGTGGGAGATCCGCCGTGTTGTTTCTAATCTTCACTTCCGACCAAGCACACTACGAGATGGCGATATGGTCCAGGGCTCGGCTAAGACCGTAACTTTGCCTATAAATCGGCACACGACTTTTTACGGATATACAAAAGACTAAACATAATGTCTGTTCGACTCGGTTGCCGTGGACCGACCACAAACTGACAGAATGTGCTTTGGTTGGTTATGGCTAGGGACAATGGCTATGAAAGAAAGCCGTCTGGTCATTGAAGTCGGTCGAGTTGTCCAATCACATTTTGCGTTCATCCCTTATGTAGGGAGCAGGACAAAAATGCCGGCCCCCTTCGCCCTTTCAGATCTGTCGCCGGTTCTATGAAGGCCGCCCTGAGTGGATTGAGGGATAGTTAACAGAAAGAAAAGGGTGTAGACAGCCACGTGCGCAGAACTGAGCGCAGCGAGATTCTTATGCATTCCAGCGGCGGGATCGCGTCTCGGTATGCGTCCGCAATTCGGCCGAACATACCTAGGATCGCAACGCCATGAAGGGATGAGGGTCAACAAAAGGGAAGCATGGTCTCATCTCTATATACCACAAGATCAACGGAGAGGAAAGGAGCATACTGCACATAGCTTGGATATCTCGATCCCTTGGTGATGAGTATTTGAAGAGTCTCTCCGGTAGTCTCGGTAGAGTTTAAGGCGAGGTTACTTTGCGACATTCTTTTACTGTTTCCAGCGTTTCGACCGTTCAGGGACCAGGGCCCCGTCTGATATTTTTGGAGATTGAATGGGAAGGGATCCACGCGGTAGTGAGAAAACTGCTCCACCATGTCTTGTACCTCGGACTCCGACTGCGGTAGATACATCGTACTTCTCTGCAGTGCTTCTCACCATAAATGAGGAGATGCACTAACAAAAGCTGGGGAGCAGTAGTTTCTGATGGACCGCAGCATGGTTCCCCAATGGGCGCTCTCCATGCGTCCATGCAGCGTTACGCTGGACTGGGGTTGGCCAGGCCCGCCACTGCCCCCTTGATGGATTTGTTACAGGATCGTTGGTTTCGGTTTTAACCTCAACCGGCAACTCACCGAGGAAGCTGCCATCATTCTCTTGTTTCCCATCCGCTCTTGACGGTCATTCATTCACCGTCGATAATCTCGTTTAAACATTCATTTTTTTTTTCTTTCTTGTACGGGACTTACTGCATTGCCGCTGGGAGTAGTACTGACCTGTCAACTGACTTCCAGGTTCAGGCAGACGGCAGGGCAGGACCGGGAGTGCGGACTGCGGAGACCAACCAGCAAGTAGAAACAGGCATCGGGATTCTTTGTTAGCGTCACACGCGCGGTCTTAGAAAGAGGCTTAGACGTCTTAGGTAGGAAATCGTGGACGTTGATCGCTGGGTGAAACTCTTTTTCTGTCGGACAGGTTCGATACAAGACTGAACTGTTCAACCTCTGCCGTGCTCTGCACATTACATGCACGCGCCAGGTCTCCGGCTTTACCGTATACTGCGTACTCCCGTCACGACATCTTTACGCTAGTCCGGCTAAGCTAGGTACTACTTTCCCCAAAGTATCATCTCGGTTCTCAACCACTACAGCCCTAGGTTTGTATAGCCTGGTCACATCTCTTGTCGCTTCATCCTTACATTCAGCTGCGGTTTGCGCCTATTGAAACATCCCCTTATTACCTACCTACGCTCTTTCCGGCCGGCAAACGCGACCCGGCGGACCGCTAAACGGACTGGACGCACAATCACTGGACGCACCACCCGACCCGAACTTGTCGCTTCTGACCTTTCGTCTTGCCGTCCCTTTTTGCTCGAGGTTCTCTTTCCCATCCGACTACCCCTCGGATCATTCTTAGGTCCTCATGCCCGACGATTCAGAAGACCTCCTCATCCCTCCCGCACACGCTCGCTCGTTTTCACCATCGCATACCGGCTATACACCAACTTCGACGACGCTGATGATGGACGACCTAAGGCACACCCGGGCTGGTGGGCCAAAGAGGAAGAGAGGAGGATGGGTGGTGGTGGTCTCGTATGTCTTTGACTGGGTCATTATCGCTGTTGCCGGAGTCATTGGCTATATTTTTGGGGATAAAACCCCGAACAAGAGACCCTTCTCGCTTTACGATCCCAATATCTCGTATGTAAAATCAAAGTGTTCTCTGACAGTTTCTGCTTGGTCCATTTCATGGCTGTGATGCTAAGACGTACAAACCCTCCAGATTCCCCTTTACAGAACACGAAACCGTGCCTGTCTGGCTGGCCGCATGCATCAGCGTGATCGCCCCCATATTCTTTATCGCCGTCATCTCGCTGATATTCGTCCCCGGCGCTACCGTACCTCGGGGCACGCCGAAGGCCTTGATCTGGAAGCGAAAGTTATGGGAATTACATATTGGCTGGCTGGGGTTGGCTCTGTCGATAGCGTCAGCCTGGCTGATTACGAATGGTATGAAGAACCTCTACGGAAAGCCGCGACCGGATCTTCTCTCGAGATGCCAGCCCGATCTCGCCAATGTCGCCAAGTATATCGTTGGAGGTTATGCCAATTCTAGCATGAATGGGCAGCTGGTTAGCGCAAACATTTGCATGAACACGGACAAGGCCATCTTGGATGATGGGTTCAGGAGCTACCCCAGCGGTCACTCCAGCTCGGCAGCAGCCGGTGAGTACCAGACGGTTCCTACCCATAGCAGAAAATGCTTGGTAGTCCAGTACATGATCGACTGACTAATATCCTACCAGGTCTCATCTACCTCTCGCTCTTCATCGCCAGCAAGTTCGCCATCACAATTCCCTTTCTCGCCTCCGGCACCAACGTCGACGCCGCCTCTTTCTCCGCCTTCCCCTCACGGACTCGCCAAAACACCGCCATGTCCCTGGGCGGGCCCGAATCGTACGAGATGGCCTCGCGGGGCCCCGCAGGCTCGGGGAGCGGACGGACCTACACGGGCGGCAGCATCGGCGCGGCCGAGGAGAAGCGTCTTGCGCGGCACACGCGCGCCGTGGCCGCCGTGCGCCGCCAGGCCGCCGCGCCGCCGCTCTACCTGCTGCTGATCTGCATCATCCCGTGGTTCGCGTCCATCTTTATCGCCAGCTCGCGCTGGTTCGACTTCCGCCACCACGGCTTCGACATCCTGTTCGGCTACCTCATCGGCTTGATCTGCGCCTTCTTCTCGTTCCGCTACTACCACCTGCCTATTTCGCAAGGTGCTGGGTGGGCTTGGGGTCCGCGCAGTCGCGACAAGGCGTTCTGGGCGGGCGTCGGCAGTTATAGCTACTCGACTGATCGCAACGTTGGCGAGTACTATCGCGCGGGAGACGAGGAGGAGGCGCTGGGTCCTGATTCTTTGGATCATGGCAGCGGCTATGGACGCCCCGTGGTACGGGGCAATGGCACCGGTTTGGAAAGTAATGTGGGACCGGACCAGCCTGGTGGGATTATCACGGGGAGGAAACCGCCCTCGCTTGATGTTGATCAACGAGAACAGGTTGATACGGCTTATAGGGGGGTTCATGACAATCAGATATGAGTGAGGAGTCAGGTGATACTCCAGCAGAGTTACAGTGCATGCATTTCAGGGAAAGGGGGACCTGGCCCGGGTGGCTGGGCTTGTTATGACAAAAAGCGGTTCTCCCTTCTTTGTTTTGAGGGTATCTGGGGATTGGCAAATGGTTATGTTACAACAGTTACCTATATGGGGTTTTGGGACAATCTCATTGAGTTCAGGAGGCGTTTTGCAGTACGGGGAATGAGGGACCTATTCATATATATCATCAATTCCCAAGGGAAGCCTGTGTTCAATGGTCTTTGGGATTGTCCACAATACTCTTTTTGTAGTAACAGTCTATGTATCGAACAAAGTTCATGTAACGGCAAGATATTGCTTGGGACTTTTCCCTAGTCGGACGCTTAGATAGATGGTCTGGTCTTTTTGGATTTCCATCCCCCATGAAACAACCTGTTACTAGGTGATCTGAATGCTTTCCCGTTTGGGGTATTGGTTTGAGGGGCTTCAAAGAAAGGTAAGCGAAGATCCGTTGTTGTGAGGGGGCGGCTCGGCATAGACGAAGAGAAGCAATCCAGACGATGTGAGAAGAAACCGGTGGGTAGGAAGTAAAAAAGACAAATAGCTAGACCAAAGAACATAAACACTCTATCAATGGCTCTCTTTCTCCCCTATTCACATCGTTTCCGAGTCCGCTGTTGAATTGCCCCATGGGATGCAGAAACTAGAAAAAAAAAGAGACATCCTGTACTCATACTTTGTTACTCAATACTGTATGGTATATGCATTCCACCACCTCAAAACATCCCGTCCCTCGCCTGTTCCATCTCCTCATCAAACTCCACTTCAACCTGCTCTTCATAATCCTCCCCTAGCCTGAGACTCCGTCGCAGCCTCGCAGCCGCAGACATGAGAGGTGTTAGCCAATGGTCTGGCTCGTTTGGTAGCTCAGCTTCGTCGTCAGCTTCGTCGCGCGCTCCAATCGTGGCTTCCGAGTTCCAAAACTCTTCATCTACTCCACCTCCAGTAGCAGCAGGCCCCTTCTAATGGACGCCTTCACCACCGGCGGCAACGCCTCCCGTCGCCGCACCTGCGCCTAGCGCTCCTGCCGCTGCCGCCGCCGCATGTTGCTGTTGGGCTCCCTCCACTTCTTCCATGGGAGCCAGCTCCTCCTCCTCCTCGTCCTCCTCATCCTCATCAAGCTCAGCCTCGTCCTCGGCATCCTTAAACCCGCTCTCGACCTCGAGCTTCCTCAGCCGCCTGCGCATCTCGTCCCGCTGTCCGTTCTGCCAGCGCACCAAAGCCGCGGCGGCGTGCACCTTGAAGCCGTAGCAGCGCGGGATGTAGCGCTCGACGCTCTTGGCGGGCACCAAGGTCGGGTACACCTGGAAGAAGATGTTGTGGAACGAGGTGCCGAAGTAGGCGCCGTCGATGGCGGCGTGGCGCGACGACTTGGGGTTGTAGATGTCCTCGCACCGCGCGCAGTACAGCTTCACCGGCTTGGAGTTGGGCACGTCCGAGAGGCCCATGGGCAGGAGCGGGTGCGAGGAACACATGACGCGCGGGCACTTGCCGAAGTCGGCTTTTTTGTACTTTTCGAACTGGATTGAGCGAAGGGAAAGGGTTTGTTAGTCACGGATGATACGCTGGATGGGCGATGAGTGTTGGATTGAGGGCCGAGTACTAACCATCTTCTGAAGACCCCTGGTCGTGACAATGTATCGAGCATGGACGAGACCGTACAGGTGCCTAGCAGACTTCTCTATTGTTTCCCGCATGTCATCGTCGCAGTCGAGGTCGAAGACATCGGTGATGAGATCGAGGGCATATTGGTAGTACTGGACCTCGGTGTTAAGACCGGTCAAGTTGAACCTATCAGTGATGTAGTCCTCGTCGATTTCGCAAAAGTATTCATTGCCTCGCGAGGAGATGAACTGCAGGCAGACGCGCAAATGTTAGCATGATTGGAACTTTTTACTGTAGTAACGATAACAACAATTGCTAGAAAAGCATACCCAGTCGCGCCAATAGCTGGCATAGTCACTCTCAGACTCGCTCACAAAGTCATCCATGGCCGCGACACCAAGTCTATGCTCGGCGCATAAAAAGAAGGGAGAGGGAGGGTGGTGGAAGGGAAGTGGGCGCGAACGACCGTCGGCTGGCGCTTCGAATCAACGAGGCCAAAATTCCGGGTGCCGGGGTGGGGTACGGCGTTTGAAACTTTTGTTGGACCGAACTGGAGAGCGCCGGGCCGTAGATGGGGAGTGGGAGGTCCGGGTCGGATGAGATTGAGCTGGCACAAGGCACAATGACGACAAGATGTTGGAGGCAGAAGAGGATTGTGATGCTTTTTGCGACGGTTTGACGGGAGTTCCTCAGGTGGAATGGGGTTCAAAGCCGTCCGTCGTGCAGGGCAGTGCAGGTGGGGGGGGTCTGGACTCTGGAGCCAAACAGGCTGACAGTGACAAGGGACTCTTTTTGGTGGGGGGTTCATCGCCGTTGCGGTGGTCCCCACAGGGCAGATTGCAGCACCCCTGCTCCTCGCTGTCTGTTTATCAGCAGTGCCTACAGTATCGTCGGCCTCCAGTCAGCCCAACGGCCCAGCGTGTAGAAGTGAAAATAACTTGTACGTAGAGGTATACACTTGGTGAGGCATGTGTTCGTTACTATTCTTTTGGGCGCCATCATGATCACTGGTAGAGTTTGCGCCTGATTTTTGAGCAGGTATATGGTTGGAAAAAGGCAACCTCAGTTGCCTGTGATTATAGCTGTTCTACATTATCTTGAAACCTCCCGGCTTCTATAAAATCCGTTTTGTCCTACTGTTTGTGTATTCCCATGAGACAAGTCGTATCCGCTTGTCTCTTGCTCAGAACCCGTTTTATCATAAACCGAAGTTCTAGGAGGATCGTGAGCGCCGCGGCCATGGATATCCAATAGTCCAAAAATCAACTTTCCGCTTTCCAATTCCCATGAACTCGGCTTTCGTAGAGCCACTCACTCCCATTATCCCTCATACCGATTAGCACTGACAACGCTGCCGGCGTCGCTGATGGTCCGCCTGTCAGCATCCCAGTCACTACCCGTGATCCCCTTGGTATTCGAAATCAACAAGCTGGTGCTGGAAGCACCATTAACGCCGCCGCCCTGAGGAACTCCAAGCATTGTGCCCAGCCCACTGCCTACGCTGCCATGGCCATCCTCCAGCTCACTTTCCTGCTTCACTCGTATCTTTGCCAGCTCCATTGCTTCACGCAGCGTGTCACCCGTTTCATCGAGCGCGGCCAAAAACCGTGCCAATTCTTTGCAAAGCTCCCAGTCGCCCTCGCGCATTGCTCTGCTTAGGAGACGCACGCTCTGCTCGCTTGCTGTCGCGAGTTCGTCAAAGGTGTGGAGGATGAGCAAGTAGCCGCCAGCAGTCTTAAGGCTGCCACGCTGTAAGCTCTCCTCGAACAGCTCCTGAGGTGGAGGGAGATAGGCAAACAGAGTACGCCAGGAACGCACTTCCGTTTTGCGGGTACACTGCACCACAATGTCCAAGTACTGCTTGAATGATGAGAGGAGTGACAGCACGCGTGGAAGGATGGCATGTTCTGGAGCAGGTGGAGGATGGGCATCCACCTCTTCGTCCAAGACGTGGTGCAGAAGAATCTCCAAACCATGTGCAAAGTACTCGAGGTGCTCATATTGCTGTGCCAGTCGCAACGCCTCAGCCGGTCTGTTATTAGTCAGGTAGAATCGTAGTATATCGGGTAGAAAGAGGTGTGTCTATTATTGTTAGTAAGAAATTCCTTGTACTTGCTGTGTAGTGAAATCAAGGGGCTTACCCGTATCGAGAAACGGAAGAAGGAGAAGCTGACATCACGGCGTTGGATGAGATCGGACTCCACGCCAAGTACTATGGCTTTGCTGAGAAGAGCGGATAGAGGATAAAAGTCGATAGGGATAGATGTCATGGGTGGAAGCTCTCTCGTGGCTTCTCCAGAGATGGCTCTCAAAACTGGCTCGACATCCGTCCAGGCCTTGATTTCAGTACCGTCAAAGATCCAGAGTGAATTGCGTAAACTGTCATCAGCCGCAGCCGTAAAGACCTGTTTTTCGTGCTGCGTTAGGACGCCGCCCGCAAATGGCTGGTCCCTCATGCTAACGTAGAATTCGAGGTTGTTAGCAATGACGCGCATATCGTATTTGAGGCCGCCTTCATTATACGAGGGTCGAAGGAGGACCAGTTTGCCATCTACCAAGAACAAGACAGAGGCATGGGCCACGTCTTGGGATGGGTCTCCGTCTAACAGCTGGCTCTCGGGCAAAATCCAGCTTAGACCCCGAACTCTTGCGGGTGATCGGATGATGCCATGGAAGGCTATGTGGCCAACTTCCACCAGCCTAACGGTGCCACCGAATGGTGCAAAGATGAAATGGTAGAGGAGGTTGTCGTAAGTATAAACGAGCAGCGAGTCTTCGCCAGAGGGAGTAATCAAAACAATGGGTGCTGACATCTCCTGAGTATGCAACACATTCGAGCTATCGAGTGATGCCTCCCGCGAGTAAAGACGGAGTTCGAAGCTCCTATTAGCCTCCACGGCAGCAACCAGGATATTCTGGTACCAACACATGCCACCCTTCACATGGAACTCGTTCTCCGCATCCGCGTTCGCGAACGTCTTCCAGCGGCCGCTGTTAACGCTATAGTGAGCCAAGCCCCTCCTGCCCGCCACTGCAACATATCGACCATCGCTGGAGATGGCAGTACACCTGATTGGCCAATGGTTCATAAGATAGCTGGCTGGTATCCTAGCTGTATGCCACAGCCCAGGTTCGGCCGAGATCGAAGTAAGATCCGGTAGGTCATATCCCCTATAGACCATGACACTGGAAGTGCTCTGAAGCACGGTCCTGAAGAGATTTGCAGAGTTGTAGCATCCGGTTACTGCGCTTCGTGCCGTCTCTAGCAGCCATATTGATTCATGGGATCGGCCCACAAGCAGCAGTTCGCAGCCACCTCCAATCCAGGCTGCGTCGAGGACACCGGATATCCACTCTTCCCCGGTTGTGCTAGCAATGGAATGATCGGCCCCAAAACTGTTACTTAGCGGCTTGCCGTACACACTCCATGTTGCCCATCCCTTTTCATAGCCAGCAAAAAGGCAATAACCATCAGGAGAGTAGCTAAGAGTAGTAAGTCTGCCACAGGTGTTGGTTGAAGCAGGGAGATTGTGGACGTGAGAAGGTGGAATGTTTCCGGAGTAATCTCTTGCCGAAAACACGCGAATGTTGCCATCTGCACAGCCTACAGCAATTAGGGAGAAGACCGCGTTGACGACGCAACGTATGGCTTGTTCACCAGGTGTCTGAGGTGTATAAAAGCAGTAGCCTTTGAAAAGCTTCTTTGGGTCGGCCAGCTGGCTCGTATCGGGATCCTGTTGGCTGCCAGTGATGCGCTGGACGGCGTACGCTTTGCCGTCGCTGGTCACCCATGTGGACAGGTTCATGCGCCTATCATGTGTCATCTCGCGAACCATAACCTTCTTGTCGACCCAGCCCATGCGGCTCAACAGCTCTGTGCTGGTTTGACTTCCGGAGCTGTCTGGGGTCCATCGGATGCACTGAACTGCCGCAGGTTTCCGTGTAGCCACCACCAACTCGTCGTCCAAAGCCAAGGCACTCTCAATGCCGGCGTCAACTTTGATAACCATGCGGAAACGAACGCTGACATCCCTAACTCCCGATCCCTCACCGGGTCCCCATAGTATTTGGTCGGGGGCTATCGCTCCCGGGCCTCCTGCATGGGTCTGCCGCCGTTTCTGAACGTTGGTATGACTGGAAAAATGGGGTTTGTAAACTCGAGAGTCGGCATCGGTAGCCAGTGAGTAGGTGATCAAGTAGCCCAGGCTTGTGCGCACGACAAATATGGCGGCATCCGGACGCAGCATCAAGCTAGTGTTGGTACCATAGGATTTTAGTGACGCTTCGGATCGAACAACAACAGCGAGAACAACCGTCGGCTAACACATGAGTTAGCAGGGCGGAAAGCCAACGGAGGGAGAAGGGGATAGTGCTGAGAGTATACCTTTGTCTGCCAGATGGTCATTGATGTTGAGGTGATGACGGCGAACAAGTGGCCAGCTCTAGCAACCCGGAGAGCCAGTATTGGTTCCCTGGGCGGAGCATTGGACTGCGAGGGTTCTGGAGGAGGTGGTGATGGTGGTTCGGACTGCCCGTCATCGTAGTAGTCGTGCTCGACGGACTTGATAGCCGGTGTGAAGGGTGTTACCGGAGTGATCGGCGTAGGGGGGACACTCGAGGAATCGTGACCGTCGGCAGCGGCACCTGGGGATAACAAAGAGTCCCTGGCAGGCCTCTGATCGGCGGCTGGCAACCCATCGTGAGCGTAGAGGTGAGGATGGGATGGCGGGCAGCTGGCGCTTGTCGCATATATCCGGGGAGTTCCAATAGGCCAGTACATGGCTTTCTGAAGCCGATGCCTTCACGGCGGCCTCATGCGCATCAACAGCCTCGGTGCTTGTTGTCGATCGTAGAGTCAAATCATGTCGAGCCTAGAGTGGCATACTGGACGGAGGGTGGTCGTGGGCTCCGAGTCCCGTAGTGGTGGTGATGGTGCCGAGTGAGGTCGTCGGGTGTTGATGGTGTTCTGGTGGACGTTTAAGTTGGGGACGGGGCGTTCCGGTGAACAGGGGATCAATAGCTAGTAGGTGTCGAGTGGGGAAGTACCTCCACGTTGTACATGCTGTAAGCGGCGGCTATGGTGCCGCGCTAGTGTCGGTTGAGGGCTCCAGCGTCCAACATCACGTCTTCTTATCTCAGCGCTCAGACCTCAAAACGGGGCGGGTGCACAGACCAGATTACACCACAAAAATTAATTTATCGATTAAATGCCCAGATTACTAATTCGGGTAATATTTTTAACATACGCCCCAAGAGGTCTAAGTGCAGAATGCAGTCAACATCGTAAACCACACTACAAAACCGCCCAATTATTACTAAAACCACTATAATTTCACGAAAAGTTGTCGTATTACTAATATTTTAAATATATTTTAATTATATAAACCAACGTATTATTTTAATATTCTTTAATACTATAGCCGATAATTCCCAAAGTTATACGACCGATCCTCCTTTAATCCCTCTATAGCTAGTAGAATAATTAATTACGCGTCCAATCCGAAATCTTCGCCTATATTCAACCCTTCGACTTCGATTAGAATCCCCCTAATTAACCTAATTAACCCCTATACCGACTTATACTCGTAGTATTCGTAATATTCGTACTATTCGTAATACTCTTCGCTCTCGTAGTATTCCTCGTAGTACTCCCTATAGTATTCTTCACAATATTCTTTATAGTACTTAAAGAATTTAAAGTTGTACTCCGTCTCGGTCTCGAAATAAACGAAGAGTTTTTCAATTAATTCTAACTTTAGTTAATAATCTATTGGAATAAGATTTCGATAAAGAATTCAATAATCCTAAATTTAGTTAAAATACTAACTATAATATTATTAAAATTATATTGGTAGAATAGAAACGGCGTAGATTAATATAAATATAAAATATAATTCGGTTAGAAAACCTATCCCTAAAAAACTATAATTTAAAGGTATTTATTATCTATTAAATAAAAGATCCCTATAAAATAATTATATTTACTAAAATTATAATAGACGAAAATATTCAAGAAACTATATTAGGAGCTAAATTTACTATTTAATAAAATATTCTACGTAGGCCTAACTATTATACTATTATTATACGTAAAGAAATATAATCTCTTCTTTATAAACCTTCTTTTAATTATTTCAAGCCGGAAAAGGTTAACGAAGGTTAGGAATAAGCATATATATTCTAATTAAATAATTCCTTTTAGTTAGAGGATATTTTCAAAGGAATTTAGCTAATTATTTAGAGACTAGTACCTATTCTAGTCTTTTTACTCTTATAAATAATATAAAATTAGCGGAAACTATAGGAAAGAATCGAGAAAATTAAGGTTAGTAAATAGTATAATAACCGTATTATTATTATTATTACTATAATAATAACTAGCTATACTAAGAACACTAGTACCTTCTTTCGTCGTATATTTAATTTATACCTACTTTCTAATAATACTCCTCAACGAACTATCTAAATATTATCCGGCATTAATATTATCTCTTTATATATTATATTCAACCGTATATTCAATACTATAACCGCCAAAGCAAAATAGGACTTCAAACGTACTACCTTAGACCCTAACGGCATTATTATATATAATAACTTCAATTTTAAGAATACTATTCGTAAAATAGTAAGCAGGAAGTAAAACAAAATAATTAACTTTACTACATCTTACTTAGTTTATTATCCGGAATTATATAGTCTTCTTCTATAATTATCTATCCGACGTATATAATTATTTATATTTAAAATAATTATTAAGCATTTACTCCCTAAGCGTTAAAGTATTTTTAAAAGCTTAAAATAACTATTAAAATACATTATTAAACATCTTTTTATTAAAAAGAGTAATAAATTTAAAAAATTACCTAATATACCTACTTTCAAGCGGGTTAAATATTAAGAATCGCTATATCTTTAAATTAGTACTATTTACAAAGATAAAGGCAAATTGGAAGGAGTCTACAAAATTTATAAAGAATTATTCGATAATCAATTCGGTATCGACCGTTAAAAATTTATTAACCGTTTCATTCTTATCTACGGAGATCAAAAGACGACGTCTTTTATTCGTCGTATTTAATACAAAGAGTTAGAGTCTAGTATTTAATAGGAATAATATAAATAGATACTCCTAATTCTAGCCTTTTTTTATATTGAAACTAATTTTATTAAGATAATTTTTAAGAATTTTTAAGACGACGGTACTCTTAGTCAATCGAATATTACTTTATTTTCTAATATTTTCTTTTTCCAACGCTAAAAAAAGATTACTAAGAATAAGGCTAAGTATTATTTAACTATACCTATCTTAATATATAGTTTTACCGCTCGTATTCTCGCCTTTATTATTAATACGCTAGTTTAAAAGGGCTTATTAATAAATGAACTATATATTATATATATTGTCTTATCACGCTAAACTATATTATATAGTCTACCCAGTGGGTATGCGGTGCAGCTTCCTTTCTTAGTCTAAGGGGAAAACCGTGTTGTTGAATACCGGATGAAAACCCTTAGCTTCTCCATTTCCAACCCTAACCCTTAACCCGAACTTTCATCCCGTCTTACCAAGGGAGCCCGGGGGAGCCTTGGTTGCTTCGATGTTTGTCGTCATTCTTATCGTTATCTCTTTTCGTCCCGGTGGACTTCGTTGCTTCTGATTGGCTTCTCTCAAGACCCCGCCCCCCTCCAGCCGGCATCGGTGCCACGGTGTCGGGTTTGCTTCTTTTCATCCTATCTTCAGGGTATACTTGGCGGTAGAGGGGCAAGGTCTTACTTCTTGAGATTTCTTCGCCGATTGGCCGGTCGGCTGCCGCTGTGGGGCGTTGTAGGGCCGGGATTGGTGGTGAGACCGGAGATAGCGATTCGATTGGTCAATTGGATTTATTAAGGTTCCAATTCCGAGAACCCTTGTTGATTGGCTACCACGAAGCCCAAGGAAGAGATTTTCTACACGTGCCCAGTCACGTGCACCCATGCGTTAGCTAAGGACCAGGGTGGGCCCGACGTCATCTTTAGCGCCTTAACGACTTAGGAAGGCGGGGAAGATTCCATCCGATTTTTTGAAAAACCGGATGGAAGTGAGGGGAGCGGGATTCGAACCCACGACCTTTCGGATGAAAACCGAAGGCAGCCAGACTTAGATCTTCCCAACTGAGCCATCCCCCCGAACTATATATTAATAGTATTTAAAAAGTAATAGAAGAAATGTTCGAGAAAGAAAAGGAAGGAGCGACCGATTTGTAAGATATATTTATCGATATTTGGAATACTATTTTTATTATTAAAGGATAGATTAGTAAATATAACGACGATAACCCTATCGATATAAAATTCCGCAATTAGTATCGGTTAATATAAATCGTTAAGTTTCTTCTATTTATTTATAAAGCAATCCGAGTAGGGGATTATAACTTCCTTTAAAATATTATTCTATTATTCCCGATATTTTTTTAGGGCGGCGGATTAATAAATTATAGCCTAAAAATATTATATTTTATATAGTTTTTATATTTAAGCGTTACCGACGATAATTTTAAGGAAACTTTTATAAAAGGTAATCTAATCCGCTACGTTATAGTTGGTAATCGATATAAGGCTATTAATATTATACTTAAGTATTAGAATATAATATATACTATAAATATTAAAAATAATAAGAATTCTACCTATAATATTAAAGCAACGCTATTATAACTCGCTCTCAACTCGAATCTTTTCGCTACTATTCGGAAAGGTATAGAACATCTTTAGGGACGTACTACTAAAAGTACTTATATAGTTAGTAATCCCTTTACTAATATTATTTTATATACGTTGAAATTGTATAAAAATAGTATAATAAAGAGGAAAACGAGTACTAAAGAAATAAATACCAAAGCCTTTAATACCCTAGATCTCTTTACTTTAAATTAAACTTACCTCCTTAAAAAGTTAGATAAATAGAATAAGGTTATTCCTATTCCTACTAATATTACTAATTAGAGATATCTACCTAGTATTGTATTATTTATTATATAAGATAGTATACTAGATATAATTAAGGAAGGCGAGTACGTTTTTAATAACGATGATAATTTATAGAATTATAAGTTTAATAAGGATGAAGATAATATTTAAGGGCCTAACTTTAATAGATTAAAATAATATTTATAATAATAAATATAAAAAGTTACTTTAATAAAAAAAAGAGTTTAGTCAAATATAAACCCTACCCTAAATCTCTAGAGCGTAAAATATTTTAAACCTACTCCGAAGGATAGCCCGTCTTACTTAAGACCTAGTCTCTTACTTTATATTAATATTATAAGATTTTTATAAATAATTTTTCCCCAATTCGGTCACCCTAAACGGATAAGATTGGAAAATTAGAATTAATACGGTCTTTAGAGATTAAAAAGCTAGAATTAGTATAAAAATAGTAATTATAAATAGGATTCGAATAGAGAGTCTCTATACTATTTATACTAGTAACGGCTATATATATCTACGTAAACCGCTATATTACGAACGTCCCTATAGTACCCCTTATAGGGCTAATAATAATAAAAAGGAGAGATAAATATTATAAAGATAATTAGAACGTTATTTAGGATTATTTAGGATAATAATAAAAATTTTAAGAAATATCAAAAAAATAATTAGATCTAATAATATTTTAATTAGTATTAATAAGAGTCGGCTACTAAAACGGGAAATATAGGGCCGTCTTAATATATAGGTCCTATCTTAATAATCCATTTTTTTATATTATAGTTAATAATATAGTAAGATAGAAATTGAATTATTATTATTATATTATTATAATAATTATATTTAATTTATCTACTTCTTCTTATACGCTAGTAAATTAATAATAGGGGTTCTTATATTATTAATTCGCTTTCTACTTCCTAAAACTAAAGTAGCTACAAGTATTAGCGAAGTAGCGCCAATAGTAGTAATAACTCTTAGTAATACGAATAGTAATACTACTATTTCTATTTTGTATCGTTAAAACAATTTTTAAAAAGAAGCTATTAGAATAGTTTATTTCTTAGGAGTAAATTCCTCTATTAGCTATTAAGCCCCAATATTAAATATTAAATATATTATTAGAGTAGTAGGGGTAAGAATAGCTAATTAAACTATTATTCTAGCTAATACTCTCTTTCGTTTAGGTTTAGGAATAGATATTAGTACTAAAACTCTTAGTACGGGTATAAGAATAGGAGTAACCTATAAAATATAAATTAATACAATAAAATCTCTTACTAGTATAGAAGGTTAAATTTCTTCTTCTTCTCTATTATTATTATTTACTCTATAAGCTTTAATAGCTTCGTCGAATTAGGCAGCGGTAGTAGTAGTAACGGTAACTCTTTCTACTACTCTTCTTATTTCCCTCTCTATTACTTGCCTTTACTAGTCTTTAAACTTTATAGGCGGAAGTATAATTATATTACCTCTCGAAGGACTAAAAGAAGAAAGGATAAATAGGTTAGCGGGGACGGAAGTTAGGCTATTCTACTAAGGATTAATAGTAATAGCAGGGGTATTTAACTTTATTTTCGAAATTTCCTATTCCTCGTAAATTTTAATAATAGATTCTTTATAGAAGCTAATTAATCCTTTAATATATTAATAATATTACTACTATTAAGTCCTAAGCTTTAGGAATTTCTTATCTAATCCAGTTATATTATTAAAAAGAAATTTTAATAACTTCCTTCTACTATTTACTAATAGTTATACCATTGTATTTTAAAGCTTACAAAGTATAAATATCTTTAGAACTATTTTAAAAGCTCGGAATTCAATAAGAACTAATACCTATATATATTCTTTATACTATATAAATAAATAAGTAACTACTATATTAATAAAATTACTAGCCGTTAGCTTATTAAATACCTTATTTCTACTCTATACCTTAGTTAGTATTAGGGGAATTCTTCTAAATTGTAAATTATATACATTATAGCATTTTCCCTCGGGAATAAGGCACTTATACTTTAAATCCGGGTTATAATACAACTCTTAGAGGTAGTTAAATATTACTTAATAAAAGTATAATATATTAAACTATTGTAAAACTATAGAATCCATTTTCTTCTTCTATTCACTTTCTAGTTTTAAGAGTTTAATTTTGTACTTAAATTTATAAAAGGAATAAAATCCTATACCGTCGTCGGGTTAAAATTAAAATTCAACCTCAAATAGGTCTATATTACTTACGTAACTAACCGTATTATCGTTATTACTATTATTACCTTCTTTATTATTATTATAATTCACTACGAAATTTATTAACCGATTAAATATATAAAGTATATACAGCTAACGAATTTGAGGCCGTTTGGATTATTTTTCGTTAGACCCTAAATGATCAAATAGGTAAAAAGGGGTAAAAAGGTATACTTATCCTTAACTAATTTTTTTCCGTATCGCTCTTCTAAAACGTTATTAGAAATCTAAAAGGTTTAGATTCTTAGGTAATCCAAACTAAACTACCCTATTAACGTTAAGAATATCTATACCTATACTAAGTATAATAATAATACAAATTATTCTATAATTAGTATCTTCTATTGTAAAATCCTTAAAAATAATATTTTTATTAATAATTCTAACCAAACTATTATAGAACCGAATAACTTTACAGCCTATCTCTTTACTAAAACTATATTACCTATATAAATAATTAATAATAGTATAGCGGGCTATAGGGAGCGTATTCTTATTATCGATATAAATAATTGTCTTTAGGATCTATTGTCGAATTTTAAGGGTAGCGCCTTCGATTAAGAAAAGAAGACGACGGAAATCGCTAATACAATTGCGTAGTAAAGGCTATACAACGATAGAAATTTCTAATCGATTAATAAACGTACGAATAATTTCCAAATTATTTTCGTTAAAGCCAGCCTTTTTAATAATAAAGTCTTAATATACGCTAGCCAACGTAGTAGTATATCCAAACTAGGGAATATTATGTAGTAATAGAGGTTATAAGGTATAGAAGTATTAGAAATCCTTTTTAAAATCCTAACCCTATTCTACTACAATATATAGTTCGTCGATAGTAAAAAGACCGATTTTTTAATAGAAATTAAGGGAGCGAAGGATAGTTTTAAATTGTAAATTAAATACTTATTCTAAGCTTATAAAGATATATATATATTTGCCCTACTCGAATTCTTCCTATATATTCTTATTCTACTTTATAATTAACGTATATTCTCCGAAAGGATTTAATAAAAGGGGTAGATATATTATATATACTAACCTTTTTCGTTATATCGATATTAATTTATATAGGCGTCGAACCCTCTACCTTCTTTATAATATTATTATACTAAACTTCGCTAAATTTTATTAAAAGTATAATTTAAATAGTAATCTTATTAAAAAGCGCTGAAAAAGTATATAAAATAATACTTTTCCTATAGCCGGTTGCCGTTATTAATATTGTATCTTTCTATTTATAAATAAGTCTAACGATTACTTTAACTTATCCTTCTCTTAATTCTTTATCGCTAATAATCTTTTATATTATACGTAGTACGCGCTAGGGGTCGATAAGGCCGTCGTCGTCGTCTATAATATTAATAATAATTTAAATCTTAGAATATTCTATATACGATGTAATAATAAATAAAGGGTATACTAATATTATACTATATTATAGATTATATATAGAAAATTTCAGAAAGTTGGGATGAAAAATAATATAGATATAAGTATTAAATATAAAAGTATATTATATTATTTAGAAAGAAAAATTACCTTTTTAATATATATTCGACTTATAGGCATATTAATACGAAAAGAAATATATTATAATAATCTCTATAAAATTCTCTACCTCTAAATATATTTATATTCTTCAATATATTTTGTTATAATTTGGTTATTATATAATAAAGATATTAGTTGACATCGATTTGTATAGGGCATATTATTTAGAAAGCTACTTTTCTATATCGAGGACTCAAACCTCTTTTTTGGGCGTTCTCAATCAATACCGTCAAATATATTGAAAGAAACTAGAGTACGGACTACAAATAGAAATATTAGAAAGATTCAATTACAATTTGAGAACCCGTATATAGTACGGGCCAGATGTGCGCGCAGCGTACGGGCCGCAGGCCCCTTGGCGGCCGCAGGTCGCCCCCTGCCCAAAAAAGAGGTCTAAGCGCTGAGATAAACGTCTTCAAGCTCCCTGCAAGCAGCCACCTCCAAGGTATCTAATGTACCTTGCGTTAGTGCACAGACAACAACGGCGATACAAACCATTGACGACCTAACGACTGGACAAACAACAAAGCATCTCGACCTCTCAAGATTTCATCCAGGCATGACTTCCCACCTTTCTCACTTCCTTTGAGCCTTTCATTCTCATACACCGGCGGCTTTACATCCCGTCTTCATCTTCCTACCCGCGAACGATCGTCTCCAAGCGACTACCCAGCGGGACTTGAAATGCGTTGACTTTAGCCTCACTACGTGCCTACGAAGCCAGCTAACCATACTAACAGCTACCTTTACCATCTCGGCCTTTCACACATATTCAGAAAGTCACACTAAATTGAAAGGTCGTCTTCAAGACAACCCGAAAAGACGGCAGCATGGCTCCGCTCTTACGCCCCAGATACAGCTTGCCGAAGGAGAAGTTTTCGGCCTATTTTGGACCCCTCAAGAGCCAGTCCTACAACGACACCACCTCCGGGCCTCGGGGTGGTGGTGGAAGTCATCACAGGTACCACGCCTATCTCATTACAGCTTATTCATGTCACCGTATCTCGGTCAGCCACATATTGTTCTTCACTAACGGTGCCTTCCTAGTCTAAGCACAATAGCCTGGAACCCATTGGGGACTCTTATTGCCACTGGTGCTGTTGACAAGACACTACGTGTCTGGAATCCCGAGAAGCCCAATGTCAAATTCTCAACCGAACTCAAAGGTCATGCTGCTCCGATCGAGAAGGTCGCGTTCAACCCCGTCAAGGATGCAGAGCTTTGCAGTGTCAGTAGCGATGGCGCCGTCAAGATCTGGGACGTAAGGACCAAGGCATGTGTCAACGAGGTCAAGGTTTCTGGACACGCCACATCCCTGGCTTGGGCACCTGATGGATCCTCGTTACTCGTTGGTAGCAAGGTAGGTGTTCTGCAAGTTCCAAAGTAAAGTCCACAGGCTAACCATTGTTAAGAATGGCGATTTGTTCCATATCCTGCCCTCTCAGTCTTCCATCGTTTCGACCCACCATCAACCGGTCGGTACTAACCAGATGGCCTTCTGTTGGAGTGGTGACAAGGTGTTTCTGCCCACCAACGAAGGAAGGATACGCATTTTGTCCTACCCCGACTTTGAACCTGTCCTACATGTGAACCACGCCGTCCCAGAGGGCGAGTCAACTGAATTCACGCTCAAAGGCCATACAGCATCTTGCCTAACGGCTGAGCTCTCCCCCACAGGCAAATACCTGGCAACGGGAGGCGCCGATTCCATCATTGCCTTGTTTGATACCAAAGACTGGATTTGCCAGCGGACAGTAACCCGCATGGTTGGGCCGGTCAAGAGCATAAGTACCTTTACCCAGTTTGCTCACCGGAGTTGTTTCGTTACTAACCATATCCATAGGCTTCACATTTGATGGTAGTTATGTGGTCGGTGGCTGTGAAGAAGGTGCGTCGGCTACTCTTTGGTCATCCACTTGTGATTGAGAATGCTAACTCGCTCGATAGGTGGTAGCTTGGAAGTTACTCATACCGAGACGGGCGAGCATGTCCACACCTTCAAGACAGCCGGTGCTTGTGAAGCAGTGGCATGGGCACCTACAAGATACTGCCTTGCTTACAGTGATCTAGGCGTACTCCGCATCATCGGCGTGGACACGGATAGGAAGTGAGCAGTCTCTACAGAGAGTTATGCTCTGGAAGTTTTCCGGCGCCTAACAGTAGAATGAGCGTGCTATGGGCACCGTGCAACAGAAAAAGGCCAAAAGTCGTCCTCAATGCTGTCTTGTCGGATTGACCATATCGATAGCATACAGCTGACTGACTATGCCATACCCCACGTATGCAACAAGAGGGGTCAATGGGTGTCCCATAACGGATCCAGCCGGTCTCGGCTGAGTTTATCGAAAGGAGGCTTTGTTGGGAGACATACCGCAATAGGCAGTCACAACGAGGCTCTACCTGCCAAGCGGGAGCTGTGACGGAAACCACCGGACCGCCAAATCTCAATGATAGAAGAGTCAAGGCAGTTCCGTCAATGGGAACCAGTGAGATATGCACATGGGTACATATTCACACCTAGCAAGGCAGGGGAGAACAGAGACGGATGCCCAGACTACGCCATGGGTGCAGGCCCACTGGGCTTTGGTGAGTTTCGTGATTCAGATAGCTAAAGAATCATCGTTTCCCTGCTTTGACTTTCTGTTTTCGTAAGCGATCGTGAATTATTCCAGTGTCTTCAGAGAAAGCTTACAGAGTCCTCGGAGGCTATAGGTAGCAGAAAGGGTAAGCCGCAGCGGATCCAAGTCCCGGATTTCGACACGTATGGGGGGAACTCCGTCGAACTGGATTGGACAGAGCTATTAATAATCTAGCCACAACAGGGATGATCAGACGGGGTACGCAGGTGCGCTAATATCAGGGGTCAAGTACACAATTCCAGCGAAGCACGCCCTCAAGCTACACGCGACGAGTGTCCCTCACATACAGTATCTCCGAGTTTCGTATACTCTTGGAGAGTTATTGGACGGATTCATCTGTGATTATTCTTCAACCACAAAACATTGCCATCATCAGTGGCAGAGCCTCAACGTCCTACCTTTCGGGACACTGTTCATCTCTGTTAGGGACCAAATCCGACTTCGGTGGTCAACCAGCCTGAATAGGAAGTGTCAGTGACCAGCTGAGCCACTTCCATGCCTTGTACGACACTCTGTGAGAATAACGCTGACCTTGGCAAAGGCATGCCGACGAGGAGACCACAGACTACTTTATAGTAGGTAGTAGCCAAAGGTGCATACCAGCTGGACATGGCTTCGGGGACTGATGTTAACGTATTGCCAAGCTTCTAGGTCCCGTCCCTTAACAGTCATCCACATTTTAGTGTGTAGACAGGGTAGCAGTTGAGGTACCCATTCACAACAGCCAGAGCGTTCCAGAGGTCCAGTAGGTAAGGTATTCTGTACAAGCGAACGGAAGTACCCGGAATAGTACCACTATCTGGCTCTAGATTGGCCTTGACGTGCCTGGGTCTAGGTGGCCTAGGAGGTTACGCTCCTTCATGGTCAACGGCCGCGGCCAACCATCCACTCAAACGACGGAACGTTTGGTTTGTGAGTGATCGGTGGGGAAACTTCCTTTCTCTGTCGAACCAACATTCACAAGCCATTCGACTACCTTATCAGCCCGGACACACAATAGGTAGCCTCGAGGTAACTACCCAAGGTAGKTAAGCTTCTCGTACTCCAAACCCTAATTCCTACCCTTTCAACCCACATCAGCCGTCCACCTGCCGACCTATCTTCGTTTGCTTACTTTCCCATAGCTCTAACACCTTCCTGCTCAGAGGCAGGACCATTGAGTGTGACCGAAATTTCTATGCCTCAGAACGTGGTTCAAAGACAGCAGCAACAGTATCAGTCGTTCGATTGACTTTGAACCTTTGCCTTTTCGAATCAGGCTTGACTGGATTCTCATCACTACGTATTCGTCTGGCTGCCTGGACTGAAGCAGGTGCACTTGCTGTACATTTCCCACAGTCAGCAATGGGTTTCCCTTAACCAGTTAACAGAACGTCGAGAAACTCGCTGCTCCTTAGACGACCGGAGTCTTGTTCGCCTCATATCAAGTAATTTTCGACATGGCGTCCTCCTCCGCCAACCCTACGGATACGATAATGGTCTCGGACACCCAAAACGACAAACCCACCAACGCGGAAGGGACTGCAGGGGATGCGACTGCTGGGGCGAACTCGAGTACCCCAAAGCAAAAAAGACTGGCATGTGAGATATGCCGAAGGAGGAAACTCAAGTGCGATGGCACAAAGCCAAGTTGCAGCACTTGCTCGCGTCTCGGCCATGTATGCGCCTACGATGAGAGGAGAAAGAAAAGTGGTCCCAAGAAAGGCCATCTCAAGGCCTTGGCGGAACGATTAAGTGCGCTGTTTTTTTTACAAACCGTGTCCGGTCCCCTGGCTTCAGTCATGAGAGCACGTTTGCTGACTCATCTTTTTTGCTCGCAGAGCAAGTTGAGACTTTGCTGAAGACGCAGGAAGCGCCGAGACTGGGTGCAGACGGTACCCCAATAGCACCGAATATCGTCGATGGTGGCGGACCCAGCCAACCAAGTCAACATGCTGCCGCGGCCGCCAACTTCAACGTTCCGGACCCTTCGCGTGGAATGGCGACTGGGGGAAGTATGGATCAGTGGCAGTTCCACGGCGATCCGAGCAGCGCAGGATTGGATGACTTCAACTTGGGCAACAACTTGGGACTAGGCATGAACAGTATGGGCGGCGACTTCACCTGGGAAATGATAGGTCTGGGACTCGAGGAACCACTGCCGCCCCAGGAGACCATCGACGAGCTGTAAGTCCATCCCACATTGTTCACATGGACCAAGTGCCTTGTTACCTTGTTAACTTTGCTAACGAACTTGATCTGCGACGTAGGCACCAAGTATACTTTGACAAAATACATCCTTCCCTCCCAATGATACACCGCGCCCGCTACTTCCATGCGATGAATCTGTAAGACACCTTACCCATCGCTCTCTTTGGCCAACCACTATGGGTGTCCAACAACTTTTGTTTTGTTTCTCTGCACTGTGCAAGGTTACCTACTAGGCATGGGCTTGCTGACCACATATATATGGCAGAGCCCCAAATCAGCGGCCACCAGTCTGTCTACGCTATGCTATGTGGACACTAGCCTGCTCGGTTACAGACCGGTTCCTCGGCCTAAAAGAGTTGTTCTACCAGAGGGCCAGGAAGTACTTGGAGTTGGATACCATCAAAGGCTATGGAGAGCACATGATAACTGTGTCACACTGCCAGACTCATGTGCTGCTGGCATCCTACGAGTTCAAATGGATGTATTTTCCACGAGCATGGATGAGCACAGGCTCGGCCGTGCGCTTATGCCAGATGTAGGTCAAAGTTCCAACAGAAGCCCTTACCCCAGCCTGTATCATATACTCATACTCTTCTAGGATGGGTCTCCATCGAGTTGATGGTGGTGACTTGGAGGTAAAACAGTGCTTACCGCCCGCACGAGATTGGACAGAAAAGGAAGAGCGTCGACGGACCTTTTGGATGGCCTTCTGTCAGGACCGTTACGCCAGCATTGGGACTGGGTGGCCGATGATTATCGACGAAAAAGATATTCTCACCGACCTTCCTGCCTCCGACGAGGCCTACGACTTGAGTCGCCCCGAAGAGACCCAGAGCCTGAATGACGTGGCACTCCATACAGGTCCCGGTAAGTTATCGTCTTTTGGCGGTGTCATCCTTCTGGCATACCTCTTTGGCAGGAACCTCATCCATCTCCACCGGCCGAACGAGGACGATCGAGATCACGACCTCAATGGCGAATTTTGGAAGAGACATCGACAGATGGACAACATCCTCCTCAATGTGTCGCTCTGCATACCATCTGCCCTTAAACTGCCACAGGGCCTGGGCAATCCAAACGTCGTCTTCACAAATATGTGCATCCACACGTCGACTATCTGTCTGCATCAGGCAGCTATATTCAAAGCGGACACAAACAACTTACCTGCCTCCGTTGGTACTGAGTGTAAGATGCGATGTATCACCTCGGCTCACGAGATTGCAAGCATCATGAGGATGGCCTCTCACCTTGACTTGGATAGGGTACGTTTCATCCCGCTAGGGCATCATCAATGGTTTGACTGACTTTATCAACAGATGAATCCGTTTATCTCCTTCTGTCTTTATGTTGCGGCAAGAGTATTTGTCCAGTTCCTCAAAAGTCGCCCGGACGATAGCCAGGTAGCCGACTCTCTTCGGTTTTTGCTATCAGCCATGAACGCATTGAAGCGGCGGAATCCTCTCACCGAATCCTTTGTAGTACAGCTTGATGTAGACCTTGAAGCACTTGGTGCCAAGGTTCCCAAGCTCAAGAACGCCTTTCAGCGAAGTGCCGATGGTGTTAGTCTTGACATATGTCTCCGCTACATGCCCCTAAACATACTAACAAAACACGAACTTCAGCATACATCACGAGCACATGTGAATCCCAGGACCGGACTCGGGACATCGACAACACACGAAAACATCTACCGTCAGGAATGTCATTTCCTCCGAACCGTCGAAGACGACGGCAACCTCGCCAACGCTCCCAACCTAGTCGAGCCCGTCGATCTCAACGACCCTCCCGTCCAGCTCCCAGGCTCAAGCAGGAACACCGCACCAGACTGGTCATCATCAGCCGAGCAGCGAAATCCCATTCCATCCCCCGGCGGCCAACACGGCGGCGGCCCTGCCAGGACCGACGGTCTACCCTTTGCCACATCTCTCCACGGCATGATGCCCAACAATATCTCCCTACCTCCCAACTACCATACTCACCCTCCCCTCGATACGGACACCGGTGGAAGCAGCAATGGCGTCCCTTTGTCTACTCCATCACCAAACTCCAACCAGCCCACGCCCAATTCCAGCACGTCTTCTTCGGATCATCATCAACATCTGTATCACCAAATGCATCAACATCATCAACATCCACACCATCACCCTCATCCGCATACTCATCATCAGCAAGGACAAGGACAAGCACAAGGACTAGCACCCACCAACAGCAGTCGACACATGAGCGGATCCGGCGGCTCTTCCTCGTCCATGTCCTTTGACAATAGCAACAACAACAGCACCACCAGTCCCGTGACGCCCGGTTCTTCTTCACATCCTACCACAACTGCCGCTACCACAACCACTACAACGGCAACTACCAGCACTGCTCTGGACACCAACCCAAATCCCGCCGCAGCCGTCGGTTTCTTCCTCGACCCAACCATCTTTGGAATGCCGGGCGTTGGTATTGCGCCGGGGAATACGACTAACCCGGGGTTGGCGAGAACGGGGAGTGATCATCAGCAGCAGCAAGGTCACCATCACAATAACAGTGATCCCAGCAGTGGTAGCCACGGATTGCCCCCCGGTGTTGGCGTCGGTGTTGGTGTTGGGGTAGGGATGGGCATGAACATGAACCTAAGCGGTGATGGAGGAGGAGGAGGTGGTGGTATGACGCCGGATAGTGTGCTGCGGTCGATCATGGCGATGGGAAACATGGAGGGTATGGAGGGCATGGAGGGGTGTGGAATGGATTTGGGGTGGGGGGATGGCAATACCGGCCATGGGCATAGTCATGGTCATGGGCATGGACATGGTGGAAGTCTTTAACCTGGTACTTATCTGTGGTTGGGATCCCCGCTCTCGAAAGGAGATGACGCGACTTGATGTTGGGAGGGGAAAGAAAGATCGGGGGACGGTGAACGGGAACTGGGGAAGGAGCACTGAGGGAGGAGATGAGGTTCCCTTTTTAGAAGGACCGGGAGTATCTGGAGCAAGCAGGCAGACTCTTCAGGCAGCAACGACCGATTCGAAGGTTGCCTGCAGTCTTGCCTAAAAATCATGGTGATGACATTGGTTGGGGGTTTCTTTTTCTTGTTATTCTCCATTGTGTTCATTCCCTTTTCGGTTCTCTTCGTGTTACTTTGTCCATTGGACCACTCTGTTAGGAGCAAGGAAGTCCATAATGTCCAAACAGCGGTTATGAATCTTGATTTTTGGTGTGTAAAACCTGTTATATTAGCAGCAATTCTTCTTTATATAACTGTCTATATGATATGCATACGAACACCCTTCCATTTCTAGTACTAGTTCAGGAGAGTTCAGAGAAGAACAAAAAAAAGGGTTACCGACGACTGCTTGGTTCGAACGCACCTCCTCTCCTCCCCGGACAAAACAAAAAAGAGCAGAAGATAAAAGAAAAACAACAACCGCTCGTGTATTAGAGCAGTGGTGAACCGCTTGAGCCTCAATTGTATATTACTGCTTCTGTCGACTGGAGTGTTCCCAGATACCACATAGGTAGACCAGCTACCAAGTAGGTAATTGAAGACCCCTCTACGTGTTTTAGCACAACATACCGTTCCCGATCCGGACAGGTAATAAATAGATCTTAGATCTTTGACGGAGTTTTGAGGAGTCAAACAGTAAACCACTGTGCCATCTCACCAACAAGCGGTTGTTAGAAAGAAGGGACCAACCAGGTCCCTTATATGCCCGGTCATTAGCTGAGGGGTTGTCCTTGATATCGGATGAAGGACGGGAGTGGCATGGCAGCCGCGGGCCCGCGGCAAGCAAAGACGGGAAGGTACGGTCCGGCTGCTGGCCTTACACAGTAGAGGTACAGGACTCGGAGCTCGAGTGTTTTATTAGTTCAGGACGTGGTGATGGACTGTATGTACCTACTTGTTGCATGACTTGTTGCTGTTCACGACTTGGTGTTGAAATGTTCTCGCATTTTTTATGGTATCATGAGGGAGGATGGTGGAAATGATACTCACTCCTACTTGTAACTGTCACTCGTGGTATTTCGATTCGGCATGTGCGCTTCTGCCAGTCCTCGCTTCAAGGTAATTCTGTCCGTTTCAGCATCTGTCTTGCTCCCGCTCTAAAAGATGAAGTTATGAATGTAGCAAGATATGAAGCCCAGGCATCAAAACTCCATAGGCCAGCAACAGGAGGGGAAGATAGATAAAGATGGATGCGCCACACATCTAAACTTCGTGATTTATTTTCCCATCCCTACATCACGGTCACCTTTATATATCCAGAAAAAAAATAAAAAAATAAGAAAACCACAAAAACTCCAGTCAAATCCCAAGATCTCCCCATGACTGCCGCGAGGACTGCCGCGAGCCGGAAGAGGAGCTACTAGAAGAAGAATAGCTTCCAGAATACCGAGAATTAGTGCCCTTGGCCACTAGCGGCAGCGCCTTCTTCGCCGTTTCAACCTGTCTCTGAAAGTTTCGCGAAAGCCGTTCTTCCCAATTGATGCGTGCCTTACGCTCCTCGGAATCCGCGGTATCCGGCCGGTACATCTCGTGGAGGGGATGATACTTCTTGGTTCTCCTCTCGGCGTCGACGCACACCTCGTCCAGCTTCTTGGCTACCTCTTCGCTCACCAGTTCTGGCGTTTTGTGTTCGGAAGACTCTCGGCTGGATCGACTGCCGCCCCAGTTGCACTCGAAGACGACTTCGATCTTGCTGAGGGTGCCGTCGTCGTTGGGATCGTTCCAGACGAGGATCCTGTCGCCGTTGTAGAGTCGCATCCAATTCTTGCAGATGCTCTTTCGGTCACTGGGCTCGTTCGAAGGTAAGTGTTTGCCGTTGACATAGATCCCGTCGGTGGCCTTGGTGGCGATGTAAAAATACAAGTCCTCGCTGTCGCCATAGTATTGAATCCAGGGCACAAGGCGGTTGGAGGGGTCGAAGTTCTTTTCCCTCCAGACCATGATCTTCAACGCGCATTCCGGTATCCTCGTTTCATGCTCGTCGGTATAGCGTTCGGTGTTCTCTGGTGACCTGCCCCAGGTGACTATCGACTCGCTTAGTCTGATCGAAATGTCAGGTAGTATGGACTCGTCTGATGACCATAAGTAGCCCCCCTGTAAGATTTCCATTGATTTTCGTTGAGATGTCTCTGTCACAACCCTGCTCTCCTTTGCCAAAGCCCATAAAAGGGGTTGGTCTGTCTCGATCTTGCTCATGGGCGGAAAGTATTTCTCGGCCAGAGCCCATAATGGGCTTTTACCTGGTTCAAACTTTTCATTTGACCGATCTCTTTTTTTCCTGTCTTCAGCCGCCATACGGAAGGCGTTCCATTGTGCCACTGTCATCTCAGGATAGTTCAGATGACAGGTAGATGGGTTCTTGTTGTCCCAGTACACTGACTTTGTCTGTGGTTCCGTGACCTTTGAAGAGGGCATGATCTTGGGCACCTGGGCGAGCAACTCATCTTCGTTCTCGATGGGTGCTATCTCCCGGTTCAGAATAGCACCGACCCCCCTGTTAGATCGACGCTTCTTAGAGACAGGCTCATTTTCAATCGACGACCATGAATTGGTGTTTGTTGCGAAGGAAGATTTCCGTTTGCTCCTATTCGAGTCAGTCCCAAACGACGGTGTAACAAAGCCATGGCGGGACTGCATATCGAGTTGGCCCATTGTGCTCTCAGCACCCTCCAGGCTTTGCGAATTGCCTCCCAAGATGACGTTGTTCATCACGTCGACTGACCTGCTCGCGTCGGACGAAGCAAAAGAACGTAAATCACCCAGAAGCGGCTGTGGCCACTGCTTGTGTGGTTTATCTTGACGAGGAGTGTCTTCTTCATCTTCAGAGTTGTCCTGACTGTCCGGAATCTCAACCTTGGACCTGAACCGCTTGGGAGTTTCTATGCTTATTGGCGTGGCGGGCAGATTCAAGCGTCCTACGACCACATCCCCCTGGCTTCCCAGCGCCGACTGGCCAACTTCACCATACAAACGTTCGGTCTGGGTGGCCGGCCTATAGGCATAGTTCTCTTTGTCCTGCTCAAAGTCGCTGACATGCTCCTCGTCATCGATCAGCTCTTGTTGAAGCAAGTTGTCATCACTCGCAACGGTGACATCTCCTTCTGCATCTCCTCTCGGTGTCGCCGCCGGTCTGTGTGTCAAACTCAGCTGAGACGCTCCAGCTTCCAGCAGTTCGTCTACTCCGCCATTTTGTGGGCAAGACGGCGCGACATTTGAAGGATCTTGAGAGGTGCGGATCCATTCATGGTTCAGCAACATTTTTGCTGTTGCCCGGTTTTCAGGTCTTTGACGGAGCATCTGCCTCAAGAAATCGCAGCACTCAGCCGAAACAGGCGGATCCGCCTCAATGAGCGGGGCGTAATTGGGTACAGTTGTCATGACCTGGTGCAGGAACTCAGTGTGACTGACACCGTTTCTAGCAGGGAACGGTGGCTGGGTGGTCAAGGCGAAGTATAGAACACCGCCCAAGGACCAGATATCGACGTTGTGATCGTATCTCTGACTCCGGCGAGGTTGACGCGGGTAGCTGGGACGCACATTTCGTCGGCCAAATTCGTCGTACTCTTCGAACTCTGCATAAACTTCGGGCGCACAGTAGAGCAACGTACCGCAGAACGTCCTAAGGAATGTTGCGTCGTGGTCGATCATTTTGGAAAGCCCAAAATCTGTGAGCTTGACGACTAGCGGAAACCGGGATTGGATGAGGACGTTGTCGGGCTTAACATCGCGGTGAGTAATGTTCATATCATGCAGATATCCAAGAGCGTCCACCAACTGCCTCGCTATCGTCTTGGTATCTGGCTCTTTAAAGGGACCTTCTGCGCCGATATACTTTCCCAGGTCACCTTCACCGACAAACTCCATGATTATGTAAAGGTGTTTATCATCAGGATTCAGATGCTCCTTGAACTGAACAATGTTATCCTGTAGATTAGGACGTTAGCCGTATTGAGTCGGGTTGATGCAAATGAAGTGTCAACTCTAGCCTCCGGATGATATAGTGACTTACATGAGATACTCTTTGCATGATCTTCATCTCATTCTCGACCTTTTGGTCAAGCACACCATTTTTCACGAACCTCCGTTTCTCGAGCTCTTTGGCGGCATATGGACGTCCATTCATCTTGTCGGCAATCATATACACCGTAGCGAAGGCACCCTGCCCGATTTTGCCTACAAAGTTGTACTTGTCAGACCCCTTCCAAGTCCTCACGCCGCTAGATCCAAGCATGGACGATGGTGACAGCTGACGCGTGGCAATCACAGGGGCGCGGACTGTGGACTTCTGCGGAGAGTCTCTGAAGAGATCAACCTGTATTGTGAAGTGTCAGAATATGCATTTGAAGTTGGATCTGGACATTGCCTTACCCGCCCCCCTGGTCCAGGCACGATCGTCTTGTTTACATCCACCTCCCTTCGTTGCAAGTATTTGATTAAGTTCTGGTTGTAGGCCTCAGCGTGTCTGTCATGACGGTTTGGAACCCTAACCAGGAAGACAATGTCTTCGCGATGCCTTTCTTCTTTACTCTTCGCTGCATGGGAATTGAGAATCGTTATCACCGATCCGCTCCCCAGTGTCCACATTTTAGGACATTGCTCTGCTCCCTGGGCCTTTCTTCCTGAATGGATCTTTTTCCCGTTCATATACGTGCCAACTATTGACAAGTCTTCAATCATCAGAATGCCATGCTCGTTGAAGTATATTTTGAAGTGCTTGTTGCTGACAGATTTCAGCTCATGGCCGACTGAAACATCGCACATTGCGGGATTCCGTCCAAAAACAAAGCCTTCGAGGGGGTTTTTGAGCTCGGACGAGAATCGAAAGGCGAGGTGACGTTCCGAAGGGTCTGTAGGCGCAAGAGCGAACGTGTGCTCGTCGTCGTTGCCGACGTCCATGTGGATTCGGTGTGTATCATTCCGCCCCATGACGAATGCGGGGGCGACATCGGCCACCACTTTCATTGCGGCAGCGGAGTACGGGATAAGGATGCATATTATATCAGCTAGGACCTCGTCAGAAAAGCCCGAGTGTTGCTCCCCATACCGGCGAGGGTCGAGGATCTCTTGAGTGGCTGCCAGAACAAGTCCCAAAGGTTAGTTCAAGGAGATACAGCATCAGACATGCTAGAGGGAACATGGGAACAAGCCCACCTTGGGTAGCCTCCAGCTCGGAGTCTGAAATTTCATCCATGATGGTAGCTTTGGGGAAGCATCCAAGGCATCCGTATCCAAGGCCAATGTCCCGGCACACTCGAGCGTGGTGGACAACCCAGCTGGTTGCCAACAAATCGGCAAAGGCCGTGGGACGATGGGGAAAGCTGGAGAGGGGGAAAGCTCAGTCGCGGGCTTGTGTTGGGGAGACGATGGCCGCTATCGTGAAGGCATATATTCGATACTACTCCGTGAAGGTAGTGCAGTCGTTCCGTTTCTTCGTCCGCTCGTGAGAGCCAGCGGTGCACAAGTGGTTGGAAAGCTAGAGATAGCTTGTGTGGAGCAGAGGTAGAGTGGTGTTTCCGATGAAGAAGCTGTGCAGAGCACACGACGAGAATACCGGGAGGGGTCGCGAAAGCCGTAAAGCGTGAGAAATGCGACGGATCGGGGCAGGTCGAGGGAACTCGGAGTGTCTGGGAACGGAGTAGTGGGCGTGAGTAAACTTTCGGTTCTCCCGATGTGCTTTCGCCGCGGGACCGTCGAGGGCGTCGGGTGGTGCGGGCAGTAACGCGGACAGCTTCCACGGGTAATGGCAATGTCAATGTTTGGCCAAACGGCTTTCTGACTGGGCGCGTCTAAGAGAAGGAAAGAAACTGAAAAAAAAAGAGCCAGTCGTGACGACGGTTGCTATGTGGGCAAGCGTACTAAGGTATGCGACAATACAGAAATTATACCAGATGTGGTGCAATATTGACTCTAGCGCAAACGTGAAGTATACAACAATGCGTCGTGCGTCGTGCAGTGCAGTGCAGTGCAATGAGGTTCACAAATGCGGTGCACTGCGGTGCAAGGGAAAGTGCGTGACAAGACGCGTTAATGACAAAAAGTGTACGGCGCGCGGGGAGATGTACCTACTAGCGTACCGTAGAATCTCGGGGCATTCGTTTTCAGGGTTTGCTCAATTTCTCTGCTATAACCCTAGTTCTAAGGCAGCTGATGCGGAAATTCTCACAGTTAACCCTGGAACCCTGAAAACGAATGCCCCGAGATTCTACGGTACCTATATTGTAGAGGTACGGGTCCACTTCAGACGGACGGGCGGGGGCGACACGGGACTCGAACGGAGTCCTGCCGTACGGTTCACGCTCCGGCCACACGGCGAACAAACACTTTCAACACCTGCGTGTAAGATCCTATCGCGCCCTCAACTCTCCCAAAGCCCAAAAGTCACAAAGAGATGCACGCATTCGAATCCGACAGACACACCATCTTAAGAAACAAACGGAAACCCTTGAGAGCCTGCCATTTCGGAGAATGAAGCCGCTAATAATACGCCCGCATTGACCCGTTTGCTGCGAGGTTTTCATTGTAAACACACAGTGACAATCGCCTGCTTGGCCCGCCACCACAGAGAGGGCGAGAAGCTGGGGGGGAGAGAGGGCGGGGAGGAGGGCAAGAGGGGCACGCAGCAGGCATTGAGAAATGGAACCTCGAGGAAAAAGAAAGGAAGCATAGAGGGGATCTGCTGAGGGGGGTTCTCGAGACCTATCAAAAGGACTCGATACAGTCGACCTTTATTTTTATTTTTTTTCAGCAGCGAGGAACCGCAAAAGTCGTTTGCAATGGTCGCGTGAGAACCGTCCATGGGGGTGTGCCGCACGCGCTTGTTCATTTGGTCCAGACATCAGCATTCCGCCCGTCTCACTTTGTGCCCGCTGACCACTATCCGGACCTGACAAGCCAGAGATTTTGACCAGTCCCCGAATGCCTTCTTCTATGTAAGCCCTCCCTTGAGAAACCCCGAGCAAACAGCACGCAAAGCCACCTATTGCTTCCTTTGATATTACTTACTCATCTGCATTTCATCACGCCTTCGTGGGCAATTTGCTCCCCAATGGTGATCAGTCAGTGAAGAGTCGGCAGAGAACGAAACACCATATCGGGACTAGCACAAAGGTCACCATCATCCCTTGCTTAACTGCATGCTTGACCTCTGCTTCGGCACGAAAGAGAAGGCGATCGTCGCAGCCCGCCTCTCCCATGGCAAGCCCAGTCATACGCGAATACACCGCCCATGGCTTTTTCAAAGAGGAACGGCCTTCGGTTCCTGGAGTTGTGGTTCTTTCGATTATGGATTTGGTTATAGCTCACGGAAGAAAAGCGTGGAGGCACTGCCATCAGTCCTGTGGCGATGGTTCGGCTTGTCACTAGTGACGGGTTCTGGGCCTCGTTCAAACACTTTATGCCGATTTATGAAGGAAAAACATCGATGACCTTCCTGTCAACAGACTCATAGCCGTTGGGCTCGCCATGGGAGCAGACAGGTCCTGCAAGTGCAGAATCTCATCTCAACAGTCCTTGGACACCGACGAACGAAAGCCTGGGTGTTTGTTTGCGCCACGTCAATGGTACGGAGTTTAACCCTAGGAAGCTTCTTATCAACGAATCAAGGGATGAAGAACCGTTTGCTGCGCTCAGAGAGCTTGGTATGTCGAGTGAGTGAAACCGCATCATTTGTTGTACAAGCGGTACCCCCAAGCCGTTCCCTGTGGGTATTGATCTTGTATTAACACACCACAGTAGTCTCCATCTTACCGTGAGAACACAGCTGCTTTGGTGTCTGCATTTCACTTACTGTACTCACCACTTGCCTAGCTTCCTACGTGCGGCTCTCACTCGGTTGTCTGATGCTCCAAGAAACCACAAGCCTTGGGGTAGCTCGTCCCAAGCAAGTGGCCTGGTTCGAGTAATGAAGACTCGAATCCAGTAAGGCTTTGAGTATCGTCATAACTGCTCTTTGAAAGTTGTGATTGGGTTCTTACAAGCCTTTTATGTATTGGGCAATCCCAAGTTTAATCCGTTGTGACACTGCAGGTGGACACGGCTCAGTCAAGCCTTCAACGTCAACGAAAGTTAGAAATCGCAAGAGTAACTTCCGGGCTCGTGTCACAGAACACACACAACATCTTTCAACTTCGGTACCTACCTACAGCCTCTAGGATGCTACCTCATTCTGAGTCGGCTTGATGGACGGGTACGCATATTACAAAATAATACTGGTTTATTTGTTAGTTTGGTTCTTCGGCTATGGGTTGAACAGGGGAGAACTAGAGCTCTCATTGGCCTTCTTAGAGAGAAAACTAGTCTTCGTTTGAAGTAACGGACAATGACCAAGGCTTAATACGCCACAGAAGCCTCTTTTTTATGCCTCTATCCGTCTCCTTCGAGATGCTCAAGACCAGAAGATATACAATCTAATGCTGGTTTGTTTGTTAGCTTGGTACTCCTGGTATATTGGACGAGATCTATCCCGAATTGTCCTAAACTTTACAAGGATAAAATGAATGGTTAGGTACGGTTTGGAAAGCTATTAACAAGATCCAATATGACATACTGAATTTCGGAAAGAGTATATTCAAGGTAAGATTACGCATTAATCATGGAACGAAACGAATCAATTAGATATAAAAACGCCTAGGGAAGTTGACCCGAGGTCTCGAACTAACAAACAAACCAGTATTAGACTGTAAGAGGGTACCGCTTTTTCGCAGTCGATGTGGTTTTGCTCAAACAGGTATAGGGCCGGGACCATCTGGCAGAAGCAAAGCCTAACAAGGGGTTCAACCAATCTGTTACTGAGTTGATGCGGGTCACAGTCGATCACACGCTTGCCAACGTGGTCAGTTGGTTCCTCGGAACAGTTCAGTAACAGACATTGGTGGGATTATCGGTATGACCTGCATCCCCGTGTTAGGCTTTGCTAGTCCGGACCTTAGCGCAGTTTGAGTAAAACCACATCGACTGCGAAAAAGCGGTAGTCCCCTACGGCACCCATCCGCTAGAAGCCCGAATGCTTTTCCACTTTCAGTGAAAATGGGCGTTTTTTGTACCTAACTAACAAACAAACCAGGGCTGGATTGTACAGGCAATGATCTTGGTTTCATCCGCTTCAGGTGCACGTGTGTGTAGGGTGGGCAAGTACCTCTGTGAACCATGTGCGGATCACCCGTCCCGGCTGGTTGGTGAATGTACATTGAATCATGAGCACTTGAATCGGTCATGGTGTCTTGGGATATAGGTATCTGAAATCAAGGTTCAGTCAGTCTGCGATCCGGACAGCGTGAGTGTCATCACGATGAATGGCTCCATGACTGGCCAATTGCTTGCTATGGGCTATGACAGCAAACGCATCCAGACCAAGGAATAATCTGATAGTGTTTGTGTCATGCACCAGCCTTTTCTCTGGATATAAGTCATTGAAAGATCTCTGGTAAAAGTTCCGATCATGTATCTGCGTGCAGACTCGAGCATCAAGTTCTAGATGACGTACGTACTTGGGCTCTTGAGACTTCTCCGTATGTGTACAGTCCCATAGTACTGGTTGGATTGTTAGCTTAGTACTCTCACTGAGACCTATCCAACCTGCCCTAAAACACAACAAGGACACCACCTTGAAAGCCTAGGTATGGACTGAAATACATCATCGATATCAAGATCGGTCTACTCACGGCGAGATTATGTTTTATCATCGAACGAAACACATCAGCTCGATGAGAACCGCCCAGTGATGTTGACCATAGGTCTCGAGCTAACAACCCTTCCATTCAGGGTTACATTCTGTTTTGCATGTCTTTAGCTCAAGAGAATTCTCACAATACCGAACAGCCAGAAGTCATGCGTCGTGATGCTCTCACTTGTTGCCAGTGTTCAAGACGATGTCTTCGCATGGAAGCAAAAATTGTTCCGCGTACACATAGCTTCTGTTTAGGCGAGCGAAACCAAACAGTTGACTACTGAATCTCACTGCGGAGTTAGCCCCTACACTATCGAGCCGTATAGCGTTGTTATAGAATCGTATTCTTGTCTTACACACATGACTTGGTCGTTATGAAGGTGGTAGTGTTGCAACTGTACCTTAATAAGCCCTAACATGTGTTAGCCATCACCTGTTCAATCGAAGCCTCGTATTCTCTCTAGTTTCTGTTGCCCACATCGCCTGCGAAACATGCTACGGGCTGAAACCTCCAAGAACTCCAACCCGCGTATAGATGTTAAGAGGGTTGCACAGCCACTCTTGAGTCTCTTGGGCTAGTCAATCATTGGAGTCAAGAAGACAGATGCCGTGCTTGGAAGGCTTGGAAGCGTCTATCCTCCCTGTAGCGGTTAGGCGTTGTCTAACCGCCAAGTCTTCACGGCGTCACCGATGAAGCGCCAAGCGCCTCAGACACGGAAGTTTACTTCTAAGCTCTTGACATCGCAACCTTCCGTGAACGTCTTGATGGTGTCTTTTATACTCTGATGTTCAACTCTGGCCTTCCGCCGTTCTCTATCTTGAAGAGACGGCCAAATAGTCAGTACACAATGTCAGTGAATCAAGCAGGAAGGTCCGTGATCATTATTCTGTAGCTTCGGTACATGGATTCTCGTCATGAGCTCCAACGTACTGGACCGGCACATGAGCCGATCACTTGGCTTGCAGGACGGTGTACTTGGCGCTATTAGCAGACTTGAGGCTCCCGCCAAAATCTAGATGGGGGAAAGCCTGCTGGATTCCGATATGCGACCTATCCACGCGTATCGCGTTTGATCTCTTCGGCTTTGCTGAGAGAGTGATAGGTAGTTATGCTGTATGGATGAGAGAGGGCTTCTGGAGTTTGGGTTGAAACTGTACCAAATGAGACACATGCAATTGCTGCAAAGTGCCTGTGGTGATGCATGCTTGCGCGCATGTTACTCGGGCCTTGGAAGTTTACCGAGACGGGAGGTTTGGGTACCTCTAGAAGTCTGACTGTGAAATCTCGGTGGACTTTGATAGCGGGTGCTTTGTCGTTGTCTGTAGAGGTAGGCAGGTCCCTGCTCCGTTCGTTCTTGCCCGGGCCTCCCCGGACATTCCGCTTCGTGAGCGATGCAGCCAGGCACTATTCCAGGAAGGCAGCATCCTCTTTCCTTTTAGCCAAGCAATCCTGACTGTCTTCCCGATCCTTGGATTCTGTTTTCGTTGGCTTTCGGTCTTTTTCAGAAAATTCAAGAGCCTTGTTTACCGCAGTAAAATCGGCAAATGTCGAGGACCAAGAGTGTCGGTGTCTCTTATCAACTCTGATCGCCCAGGGGATTGATTCCGGTGCACTGACGCCAACTGAAAGCATTCCCTGCCAGATAGGTACGTACCCCAGCTGCGAGAGAGCTGGCCAGACTTGGCTGGTCTTTATCCACTTCGCATCGCCAAGCCGCCATGTGACGACGACGACATCATCCAGAGAACGAATTCGAGGAATTGCTTGCTGACTGTCAGTGGTTCAATCGAGCCATACAGGGACACGCAGTGGGAGGAGACATTCCGACGAAAAAGTCGACAACTCCATGCTGACTTGAGCTGACCGAAGCGCCGACGTTTCGAAGTCGAGGCCGAGCAGCGACCCTGAAAGCGGCAACAGGAGCAAGCAGGGCCTCAACACGGACCTCAACACCCGGACGGTCGGGTCCTGCAGTTTCGAGCGCGGACAATCGATACGCAATCAAGCTGTCAAAGTAGCCGCCGGCGAGCTTTACACCCTGCACACTTTACCAGGGTTCTCCATATCGGTGCTCCTAGACTCGGAGACGAGCCCGTGAAGCAGAAGCAGACAGAGCACAGAAACAAACAACGTGGACGGGAGACCTCCCGCTCTCGCTGCTGACAGGCACCTAGACGTCACAAAGGTCAGGGCGACAGGACTGAACGGGAGTGCCAGCTAGAGTGCACACCACAAGACAAGTGCCCAGAGTGCGTACGCAATCAGGGCAAGCACCATCTCCATCCGACGATCCCGCATCCCCACCCGCCAACATTACCAATGGAGTTACAGTGGAAGCAGAACAATCAATGACCTAAGAATACCGAGCCTCCTCCTCCATCCACAAGCATCGAATCCCTCCGTACATTGGACCCTTGGCGCAGCACGCCTTTTTTTCGATACGAAGCTCACAAAGCATCGATCCATCCATACAACTGTTAGCAAGCAGGGCCGCCAAAACAAAGAAATCCCGTTCCACCTCTGCTCCTTCAACTTCCGTCCGGACTTTCAGGTTGTCAACGTTTTTCCTCTTGTTTCATTTTTGTGGCCGCGCGTCCGTCCCAATTACCCCGAGATCTCCAGCTCCTCTCGTCCTTGCTGGCCAGCGTATTCCCGACTTTCGATTATCAGATCACCTTGCTCGCCGAATCGGCTTGACGACAACCCCGGGATATTTTTTGGACAAGAAATCCATTTGCACTCTTACTCTTTGGAGACCCGTGTTGCACGATCATCGCAATCGGAAGTTTTAAAATTATACGACGGAGCAGCCGCAACAAACTTTGAAGTTGTCTTAGGTACTAGCTTCGTCCCGAGGCCACAAGATGGGTCGAAATCGAGGTGTGTATACGTTCCCCAAATTGTCATGATTCAGCACCCCCAACAGCAGCCCCTCAGCTGCTCTCCCTTCATCTGCTGCGGCCTCCACCACCACCACCACCACCACCACAACACCACCACCTCAACCCTCGCAGGGCAATGATACCCCGTCACCCGCTCGCTAGAGAGGTACCTCTACGCAGCTCCCGGACCTCCTGTTGTCCATGTTGCCCATGCCATTCCCATCGTCACCACACCCACCACCACCTACCTCCTTCGGCCTCCGGCACTGCTGCCCGTGTCGTTCCTAGCGGTCACACACGCCCATCAAATGTCTCGTCGTTATCCCCCTACTACTTGCACCTGCGGTGGAAGAGAAGCGGGAGTACACGAGGGCATGTGTCCGTTGGCCAGCGCCAATCTGGAACCCGGTCACCCGGAAGAGTGCTGGGCACCTTGGTAGACTTGGTTAGACTTGGCTACTCTTCCCTCTTCGCCCTACCTGTCACCCGGACTCGCTGGATCGCCGCTGTGCTCTGTACATCCCACGGCGTTTGCGTCAGGGCTGATTTCCGCTCCCCCAGCCATTACTACAACTGTACATGGGTGTCTGGATGTGCAAATCTCGTACGTTATTAATGCTGACTACTGGCACGTCATACAAAGTCCTCTCGTTTATATCCCAATTCTCGGCACCCCACAGGGATTCAAAGACCCCGACGCCTGCACCGTCACCCCCTAACGATCTCCGTGTCCGTGACGACCCTGACCCCAAACCGGATTCCCCGACCGTTTCCCTCCCAACTCCCGCTCCATCACCACCTCAACTTCGAGACTCCGGCGAGCCCTCACCCGATAGACCTTCGCCTACCTTTGACAAAGGACCAGAGCCTGCCGTCACCAGCTCTACCACGCCTGTTAACGACCCATTCACACAAAGTCCTACGGGGAGACAACGGAGCAATTCACGACCCTTGTCTATGGTATTGCCCTCACAGCGGCCCCTCATGGAAAGCAACGAGGAAATCATTCCGGAGCTCCAGCCCATCTTTGCTTTGCTCAGCAGTCATGCGAACAAGTTGTATCAGGAAGGATACTTCCTGAAGCTGGATGATCAGGATATAAGTGCGTTTACTTCACCTTCGCTCCATCTCTGTCTAATTCCAGCTAACCCCGATCAGAGGGGAGACCGAATCCGGACCGAACATGGACAGAGTGCTTTGCCCAATTGGTGGGCACAGTTCTGTCTCTTTGGGATGCTGCCGAGCTTGATGCCGCCGGAGAAGACGGCGAAGTCCTCCCCAAGTTCATCAACCTCACAGACGCTTCTATCAAAATGGTACGTAGAGTTTTGCTGATGCGCCCCGGCCGTACTGTCATCCTAACCAAGTATGTAGATCGAATCACTTCCGACAAGATCAAGCGACGAACAGCCCCTCCAGAACATTCTCAGCATCAGCACTGCTGGGAGGAACCGATACCTGCTTCATTTCAACTCGCATCATTCCTTGATCCAATGGACGTCCGGCATACGGTTGGCCATCTTTGAGCAATCAACCCTCCAGGAGGCTTATACGGGGGCCCTGATTGCTGGAAAGGGGAAATCCCTGAACAACATCGGCGTCATCATGGAACGAGCGAGAACACCCGTCCAAGAATGGGTGCGGGTCAGATTTGGAGCTGGCGTCCCTTGGAGACGCTGCTGGTGTGTCATCGAGCCTCCAAGCGAGAAAGAAGTCCAAAAGGCCCAGAAGGAGTTCAAGAAGCGCTCCCCTTATGATCGCTCTCACGGTCCAGTATTGAAGGGCCAAATCAAGTTCTACGACTCGAGAAAGGACGCAGAAAAGAAGAAGAAGCACTCGAAACCCATTGCATCCATCACCGACGCCTATGCAGCGTATGCCATTTACCCACAGGCAAAGGCGTTGATCGACGGGTCGTCACTCGTCAAGATTGAGGGAAGCATCACCATCCACTCGGAACCGCCATCGTCGACAGAAGGCTTCGTCTTCATCATGCCTGAGGTCCACCCCGCGGTCTCCGGTTTCGAGATGCTACTCCGGTTCTTGTTTCCTACCTGGGATACTTTTGCACTATACGGCCGCCCTGGCCGCCTAGTCGCTAGCGTGCTTGACCCGCGCTCTTTGATGTTTGCCATGCCTAAGCACAAGCGATACGGGTATCTGGAACTTCTCGATGTTAGCGGTCTGATTCTGACTGACGGGAGCTCGGCGTGGACCGAGCAGCAGTGGAAGAAGAAAATGAAGGAACTGACAGGACAGCGTATGAATGCCGTCGAAGATGCGCCTAGGAGTCACAGTCGAAGCGCGAGTCGCAGCAGCAAGCGGTTAAGCTTTGGCCAGAATCCAGCGTCCTCTTCTAAGCCACGTGTAGGTTTTGCGGAGGAGGGCGGTTCCGTCAGATCATCTCGGTCTCTCTCACTGTCCAGGCCCGCCCAGAGGACGGACTCGGCGCCGCCGGACCCCAATCGGGAGCCCGTACCATCGACAATGGCTGGACATGCTCGCCATTCCCGCAACATTTCTGATACACAACTTGTTAACGCCGCATCTGCCCATGGATTGGATGGTCCCGGAGCCCCGCAGCCCAATATGCGAGGCCCCGAGCGTGCCAGGACTTTTGCTAGCGATTTGGCGTCTACTCCCGAGAGAGTCAGCTCAGAGGATGAAAGCCCAGTGAGGAGCCAGTTAACCAACGACCTCCAGGAGATTCAACGGATGCAGACACCAGAGCCGGTCAACGCTCCACCAGCCTTCGCGCATGGTGCAGGCTCTCGACCGCAACAAAAACCGTACCACTCACCCGAGATGCGCAGAGCACATAATCGTTTGTCAAACACGACTTTATCGCAGATAGCCACAGCAGGCGGTTTGCCTTCGGATGCGGTCCCAAACGAATTTAACAGATACCCTGAACAAGGCAGAGGCCAATCACAAGGGCAACCAGCGGTACAGCCACAAGCCAGCGTCAAACCCATGAGGATGAATGCTAATCTTATTGGAACTCGTGAAGCTCTAACATCGCCTTCGCCGACGAACAACGGCCCCTCCGGTCCCTCCCCAGGGCTTACATCGCCGCACATGAGGTCGCCTCAAAACCCCTCCACGGCTTCCCTTACTCGTTCTTCCGATAGTCCAGCCAGCGGCCGTGCCACTCCCCCGATGACGAGTTACCAAGGATCAACAACTGACGGCCGACGTACCCCACCCCATAGCCAAGGACCACCGCGATCTAATATGCCAGGAAGATCCCCACCGGTAACTAGGAAACCTCTCCCTCCAGGATCGCCAGTCCTCCGTCGCTTATCTGAAGACTCTGTCTCGTCACTGCCCGTTCGGTCGGGGCGCGGTGCCGGAGGCTTTGACCAGCAGATTGAAGACGCCAATCTGTGGTTAACTATGCTTGAACGGCAAGACAGCATGCGAAGTTATTCGGACAGCCGTTCCATTGACGCCGCATCTACAGCGAGCCCGGACTACGCAAGCACCCACAGATCCACGGACACACAGGAATCGGCAGACCGAGAACGGCCACGTGCTGGAGTTTTGAAAGTCGTCGGTGATAGCTCTGTTTCTCCAGATGACGGAAATGGCAGCAGCGGTGGGAAGACTGACCTTGGGATTGACATCAATTTTGGACCGACTTTCAACTATTCGGCCATGAAAACTTCTTCTGCCAAGCCCACGGGATCCAGCGCACAGCCAAACCGGTCCTTTTCTCCCAATACCGGCAGAAAGTCACCGGGACCTGGTGCTTCGTATGCTCACTTCCGGCAAGACTCGGATGACACTATCCGTAGAACTGTTCCGTGGCAGCCTGGTTCTGGTCTGAAGGCTACTGCAGCCCACAATGCTGTTTCTCCCGAACAGTTTGTTCAACAACGCGCGGCTGCTCCTTCCACTCCCGTCTTTGTACATCAACGTAGCCCGTCGTCTCAAACAATCACCGACTTCAGAGCAGCAACCCCTTCATCTCCCTTAAGACGACCCGGTGCCCACGGCGGTAGCCACTCGAGGCACAATTCAGCCGAACTACTCTCGTCAGGACGCCCGGCAAGTCGTGGCCCTGCCGAACTACTTTCATCGGGACGTCCAGCAAGTCGTGGCCCTGCCGAACTGCTTACACCGGGGCGCCCGGCAAGTCGTGGACCGGTAGCCATTCTGTCGGGCGCTGAGGTCTCGTCTCATCTCTCTGCTCGTGAGCAAGAATATGTCGCTCGGGTCACTGGAACTCCATTGATTGCGATGGCTGGGAACAAGAATGATCCCCAACCGAAAGCCGGCCTCGTAGGTGCCATACAACATAGAGAAAGAGAAAGAGCGCAGATGAGGCAAGGAGTAAGTGGTCAAGCTGTTGCGCACGCCATTGACCAAAGACAACGAGAGCAAAACCAACAAGCACAACGGGCAGCGCAGGCCGCATACGCCCAACAGCAGGCAAAGCGTCTTTCTGGCCATTTCAACCCAGGGGTGGTGAACAACGGTGCTGCTTCTGTGTATGGATTTGGCACGGGTGGTTTGGATAACGGGCACATGAATCATACGGGGCGCAGTCAACCTCTACAGCCCAACACTGGTTACGGATCCCGACAGCCTAGACCTCGCTCCCAGCTCCTGGCGCAGCATAGCTCATATGCCCTCGGTGACCCCATTGCCGCAGGATACGGAGCAGGCAGCGCCGTGTGGGCAAGTCCTCCTTTGGATATGCAGCATAGCTCGCACCCACTTCAGTCTCCTTCGAGCTACAATGTTGGTGTTCAAAACAACCAGGCTCAAGTTTTTGGGCTTCAATCGACGTCGCATGGTCAATATGTACCAGGCGGAATGCCCGGCAGGCCGGCAACACCAGGTCACATGCAATACTAGGGTCAGATCTTTTAGGCCGGAAGAACATTTGAGTCTTTGGGCGGGACGGAACAAATTCTATCTGGGTTCAGAAGCAAACGGAGGCGAGTACTCGTTCCAGGATAATCTGTTTTTAGGTGCATTGTTTGGCGTAAGGTTGTTTTTGAATGGCTGTTGCCAGAATGCGCATGGGGTTTTTGGATAGTGATAGATGGCATGGGGATTGTACAAGTCACTGGTTTATTACATGTTGGAGGAATCCTTGGCAGTTGGTATCGTTGTCAGATTTGCATAAGTCATGGCGTGTTGGTTAAGGTGGGTTTAAAAACCTTGATAAAGCCGAGTTGAATACATTAATAATTTGTTGTTGTTATCTGCCATACGCTGTCTCTGTTCCAACTTGCTCTTTGGAGAATTTTGGGTTAGCATCATCAGGAAGCATCGGAGCCTAGTCGCAAGCTGTCTTTGGATAGACTCTAGTTATCTCGTTGGGGGCGATCAAGGGAACTCAATCTTAGACTTTTGGAATCCCACAAGGCGCGTCCACCATCCGGGAATTGGAGGTATCCAATGTCAAATTTTAGTCGGGAGAAGTCGTGAATATGCCTTTCGTCTAATGTCGATCAGGCGAGTCAGGTTAACGGGCGTTCCCGATCCCAGGTGCAAAAAAAATGGGGATTCCATCTCGTATGAAGCCGGACTTATAACATCGTCACGCACAAGATGGCGACCCTGACTGAAATGTTTCAAGGTATTTTTTATAATGTTACCATTCACAATCGGACGATATTGTACGAGCAGTTCCGGCTTATTGCCCGAGTCCCCTCCTTGTTGAGCATCACCAACTGCACCAGGTAACGTTAACAGTGGGGTCTCCCGTCAGAAACGATCCGCTCGTGCCTCGTACCTACATCCTACGCGGTACACGGCGACGGCCCACGCTCCGTACAGATTTGGATTACATGGCTACCTTAGAACCCCTGGAAAGATTCCCGATGTTCCGGTGAATAATGCCGTTCGGTGGTATTATTAGCATGGCGAGAATCTTAGTAGGCTTTTAGCTACACATGCTCACGCAGTAGCGCAGGAGGTGAGGGAGGCTTCATGTGCGATAAGATAAGGACCCCCTGTACTGTTGCAGTAGTGCAGAGTCCTGCCTGCCGAGCCTGTAATCGTCCCTCCAGGCGCCTCAAAAGGGCAAGAAATCTGGGAACCACCAGTCCTCATCAACCTGAAGTTTCCATGCCTTCTGGCCCAGCCGCTCTTTTCCCTTCTTTTCGGTCGTCTTTCGACTTGTCAGGTCAGGAGTCTTCCTTGACATCAACGCCGTGCACACTTCGCTTGGAGCCCTTCTTCTTCCTTCCTCCTACCCCTCCCCAGGGCCTCTTCCTCTCTCCTCGGATGCTGCTCCTTAGCATCACCATAAATCAGTTCGATCGCGCGCCACTGGAATGAGGAGACTACCTCCCCGACTGCTGGCCTCGATACCACACGCAAGCCCGCGGGGCGCTGTGCCCGTCTTACTATCATCATCTATCGCCAAACCCGGCCTTCAGAACCTAAGGGAGGGACCACGATTACGAGTCATTGCGGAATGGCAATGCCACCCTCAATGGCAGCAACAGCGTGCCGGCTTCTTTTCAGGGCTGGCAACGCTTCGTCCCGCCGACAATGACACAACCCGCGCCAGTCCCTCTCCCACGATCGCTCAGGAATCCTCTACGGCGCCAACTGCAACACTTCCTGGCCTTGAAGAAGCTGGTCATGATGAGCAGTCACCTGTTGGACTCCACGAGGACGGAATCGCCGAGGAAGAGCTCCCTAAGCTTCCCTTTCGCTTCGACACGGGCATTGGTCTATACGCAAAGCGACCGCCACGTCCCTTCCCACCACCATTTCTCTCGCCACCTTCCGGTTCTTTTAGCGACCCTCTCAGTACGCACGATCGCAGTCGAGATCGCCGCGCGGCTTATGTCAACGGGAAACTGATACGAGGTTATACCAATGGCGACGATGCTGTATTCGCCAGCAAATACTTTGTCTGCGCAAACGACGGCGTGGGCGCATGGAGTACACGACCCAGAGGGCATGCTGGGTGAGTTCTATTCCTCGAATCCTGCCCTCTTTCTCTTGTCAAACTTTTCTTTCGGCCCTTTTTCCCCGTTGCAGTGCTGGGAATTCTTTTACGTCACTTGCCGTCCCGGTCGTCCGGGGTTGGAAGAGTCACTTACAGATTGCTAACCGACATGAACCCGGTTGCGCATACAGCCTCTGGTCCCGACTGATATTGCACTTTTGGGCCAGCGCCGTGTTCGAGGACGCCGTACGACAAGGCGACGCCTACCGTCCGGACCCGATCGCATATCTGCAGCAAGCGTACGAACAAACAATGGAAGCGACGGCATCACCGAACGACTGGCAAGGCACGACGACGGTCGCGGGCGCACAGCTGCATTACCGTCGCAAGCTGGGAGAACCCAGTCAGGACGCCGCTGAGTCTGACAAGGGTTCCGCAAGTGGAGGTGCCACGAACCTGACAGATGGGGATCGGTCATGTTATCAGAGCGCCGATAGCGCTGGTCACGCTAAAGAACAGGGGGAGACTGAGAAAATGGACAACAGCGGAGGAAGCGATGTGGAGCCCCTACTTTACGTCACCAACCTTGGCGACTCGCAGGTGATGGTTGTGCGGCCTTCGACACGCGAAATCGTCTACAAGTCGACCGAGCAGTGGCATTGGTTCGATTGCCCGCGTCAACTGGGCACCAACAGTCCAGATACCCCCCGTACGATTGCGGTGGTGGACGAGGTACCAATACAGGAGGGAGACGTCGTACTAGCCATGTCCGATGGTGTTATCGACAACCTTTGGTCGCATGAGATCTCGGAGAAGGTCTGTGAGTGCATAGAGAAATGGCGGGCGGGTGAAGTAAAAGTGAGCAAGAGCGCTCTACGGGGGACCGTGCTGGACAATGATGCTGGCATGATGGGATTCGTGGCGGAGGAATTGATGGAAGCGGCAAAGGCCATTGCTCTGGATCCATATGCGGAGAGTCCATTCATGGAACATGCTATTGAAGAAGGTCTTGCCAGTGAAGGCGGTAAGTCTTGAATCCTCCCCAGCTCTACAAACTCGGCAGACGTAACTAATGTGGGAAACCATGACAGGCAAGCCAGACGATATCAGCGTCGTTGCAGCTATTTGCAAAAGGAACGATTGACGACCATTACTGTTTGCGCATTTTCCGTTGCCTTTCTTCATTTTCCAAGCAGAATTATAGATATGGGTTTCTTTTGTTGGGTTCTTCGGAGGGGCGGGACAAAAGGAAGATGGCTGTTTTACCGGAGACGACCTACACAGCATGGAGTTTCCAGACAGGTTTTGGTTTGCTTACTTTTGAGCGGCTTCTCTTGGGTTGTACGTTCATCATCTTGCAATTTCTACATACATATTGGTTTCTGAGGATACAACTCAAGGTGTTGGTTTTCTAAGCGGGAACCTCATGGTGGACGGAGAGGAGGAAGGCAAGCGACATCGAGGATGGGTTAGGGGTTCTAAGGGCGGCGTCTGGTGTGGGTTGACAATGGCACTTAAACTTTATAAGAAGCTACATTACACTTCTCGCTTTCCTGGGGAGCGTTTCTATTACATAGGGCGCGAAAGGAAAATATCTTGACCTTGTGTCTATCTTTCTAGTTACGCTTGCCCTACAACAGTGGGTTGTGTTTCTGATCGAGCTGCTAACAAAGGTTTTGTTGATCACGGACGACATAATCTGACAATCCATCACCACTCAAAGGTATCTAAACCTCTAGTGCAACCTACCGAACTATCGTACCCGGCTTGGGAACGGGGGTGTGGTGTTTGCACGTGGGATGGATGATCTCCAAAGTCAAGGGTCCAGTGCGGCTGAGAAGTGGACATGTCTGGCTTTCCAGCTCAGCGTTGGGGCTGCAGCTTGGAGCGGGATGTGGGGCTTTTCGATGCTTTTCCACGATGGGGCCGCACTAACGCTCGGACCATCCAAGCCTACCTCAACACCCTGGGCCAATTGCCTGCCTGGAAATTTTTCTAGGAAGTCAATTTGAAAGTTTATGAAGAACTCGCTGTGAGAGGCAGATTCGACCAAGCAACAACGACTGACCGGGTTTTTCGTGTCCTTTTCTGAGGACGACTTCATTATTTGACTAGAGACTATCTAAGCATCCTTTTTGGGGTTTCTTCGTTGGGAGACTTGGGTCATTTTCAGATCTCCTCTTGTCGCCTCTCGGTTTTGCCTTCGACATCAAACCGACAGACGAGGGTGGGCCTTCATCAGAGGAAGCATCCGATTTCACTTCACCACTGATACAACATCTCACTTTCCATTTTTCCCTTCATTCGCTTTGGTTGTCCATCCTTCCCGGCGACGATCAAACCCGTCATCGTCCAACCTAAAATACCCAACCCGACCACAACCACGGCAACAGTCTCACAATGGGCAAGAGCAGGAAGGCCTACAAGAAGCTGATGCGCTCCTTCGAGCAGCTCGGCTTCCGCCAGCCCTACCAGCTTCTCCTGACCAGCGACATCGTGCTCGACACGGTCAAGCTCGACGTCATGAACCTGTTCCAGAAGACGCTCAACACCAAGGACATCAAGCCCATGATCACCCAGTGCTGCATCCGCGCCCTGTACGCAAAGAACAAGCCCGGCCCCGACAGAGACCCGAACGTCCCGGCCGCCATCGAGCGCGCCAAGACCTTCGAGAGGAGACGGTGCGGCCATCTGATGGACCAGGACCCCCTTACCGAGCGCGAGTGCATGCTCTCGGTCGTCGACCCCAAGGGTAAAGGGGAGAACAAGTTTCGTTATGTGGTGGCGACTAATGATGAGTGGTTGGTAAGTTCATTGATGGGTTGGAGAACACGATGTTCTTGGAATGAAAGCTTTTTATGAGCAAAAAAGGGCGTTTGTTAACTTTGATTGCGTTCAACAGAGGCACAGGTTGAGGTCGGTGGTGCCCACGCCACTGATGTATTGCCGCAGGAGTGTCATGATCCTCGAGCCCATGTCCGACGCATCACAGCAAATCAGAGACAGGGAGGAGCGTCAAAAGTAAGCATCACCAACCATCACACACCCTTCCCGAACCCTCTTTATACTAACACACCTCTACAGGTTCAAGGATGGTATCATCAGAAGGCAACTGAAGAGGAAGAGAGAGGATGACGACGAAGGCGAAGAAGACTCCGAAGGCGATTCCGACAGCGAGGGCGAGGAAGTTAAGAAGGAAAAATCGACAGATGCTGCTCCAGATGCTGCGGGACAGGCACCGGAGAAGAAGAAGAAAAAGAAGAATTACGGCCCTAAACAGCCAAATCCTCTGGCTATGAAGAAGGCCAATAAGGAAGAAGGCCAGAAGAAGAAGCCACAATCAGACCAGCAACAAAAACCGAAGAAACCCGCGGAGACGAATGCGGATTCGACAGCTGAGGGCAAGGCTAAGCGGAAGCGTCGCAAGAAAACCGCCGGCGGCGCCGCGGAGGGTGGGAACGAAGGGGAGACGGCAACGGCCACTGTTAAGGAGGAGTGAATTCCCCGGTTAGGGGTTTAAATAAACGGTATTGCAGTCGACTATCTCTCCGTTTATGGGTGCGGGTGATAGGGCTAGAACAAAGACCGTTGGAATCGACTCTCGTCAACCCGTGCGCCACCATTATCTACTCCTACGATACTAGCATGCAGATATCTATTGACGCCCAGGCATGTCTTGTTCACTACTGTTCGGTTTACGGATTGCCGATCATACGACCGTTAAACAAGGACGGGAAATCTGACATTCCCCAAAGCGGGCCAGAAGCAGGAAGGGGGACGTGGACGGAAAGAGCTACTTGTTGGTATGTATGTGGTGACGGCAAGATAGGTGAATGGGGGAATTCTCAGGCCGAAGGGAGAGAGGGTGTACCTACATACATTGTATGGTTCGTTATGTCCACATACATATGTGTATCTCGAAGGCGCTTTTCGTAAGTAGGTAGGGTTGGATCAAGTAGAATATTTCTAATAATATTCACAAGGTCAATGCAGGCTCTGGGTTGGGTTGTTAGTTGTGAACGGACGGAACGATCCTCTGCCTTGCTGGCGCTCGCTTAGTACACCAGAGGAGGTCAAGCGCTTTTCGCTATACCTACCAGATTGAGGACGTATATTATGACTGAGAAAAAAAGTGGTAATGAGGATGCGATAGCCAGATGTAAACTGTATGCAGGTGTCACGGCAGGAGCTCAAACATGGTTGCCGGTAAGTGCATTCCTACCCCTGATTCTGCATGTAATTCAGATTTCGAAGTATTATGCACTAACTGGCAGATACGCAGTTCTCGTACCACACCCACAGCCGTCTTACAGAATTCAGTAAGCAAATTAATATGCACTAATTGGCATATGCAGTACCTTGAGTAAGCGCCACAACGGTACTTTTTTGAAATCCGATATGTCGTTGGGTTATGTTGCATAGCACTGGGCCATTCTCGAACCCGGGTCCGTGGAATTGACATCCGCCCGACGGGGAACGATGTGCGCGCGCGGGCGGTTAGAGGTCCCCGGACTCGCGCTCCCGCTGCAGGGGGCAAATCCGGGGTGCTACTTTGTTCTGTGTGTTTTCCTATCCTCCAACCTTGAAAGGATAGTTCACCACGGCCGAGGCGGTAGTTATGAGTAAGCCCAGAAAACCGTGCAGATGTCGTGATGATAGGACTGGCTGACACTGGATGATCTCTCGGAGCAGATGACCTAAAGGAAACATTTCTTCGAGAGCTACTGCGTAGTAACCACGGAGCCAGTCTCACCAGTTACTGGAAGACACGCCGCGAGGGATGGCAAAACATCGCCAACAACTTCGTCTTCGTCAAAGACCGCTATGGTCTTTCCGACTAGCTGCCATATCTACTGTGTGAGAACTCCCGTCATGAATAACCTCAAGACCAGACTTTTCGACTACGTGAAGAGTTTTGACACCGCTCTGCTTTGGGCTGTGTGAAGGTACCGCTTATGCCCATGGATGAAAGGTATTGAGGTACAGTTCAACCGATCACAGCCTCAAGTTGATCAAGAAGTATTCTAACTGAAAAAAAAGATATCAAACTCTTCTCAACAAGCCGCCCAAGGCTGCCATTGGTGCAAACTTTCATATCAGAAACTCATATAGAGAGTGGCCGCGGCTCACTCGATAGTGGGTAACACTTCCCGTCCCGACAGGCAAAGGGCGGCCGATATTCATGCGCAGACTTTCAACCAGGCAATATCAGGCTCTTTTGGGATTCGCCTGCCACCGTTACCCATGCCTCTAGTAGACAGTCCAGATGCCAATACTTAGCGTGTTGGTGACCGTTGTCAAAACGCTCAGACCTCTAGAGGCGCTCTACAACCCTACGCTTACCTACCTTTTCTTGTCCCTTTTCTCAAGTCGTCGAGCTATTCCCCAGCAGTAACATGGCGTGGACCATACAGGACAGCCTCGAGCGTGGGAATAGGCCGCTAGCGGTTGGTAGGATCATGCAGAAATAGCTTCGCGTCTGCATAGTACCATGGCATCTACCCACACCGAATGCCTCCTTGGCTTCCTGTCGGCCCAGGCCGCGAACGACTACGAGATGGGGCCGGGCCGACCTGATCGGTGTCGGGGCATATCGGCTTTGACAGATCCAGTTAATCTATGTATCTCGGCATATATATAAACAACTGCCAGAGACAGCATCTGCCAGTGAATGTCTCCCTTGGTCTCCCCATCACCTCTTCAAGACTTCAACTCATCAGAGGTTAGGTCGCCCATCATGCATATCAAGTCCGTCATCTGCGTTTCGGCAGCTCTTGCCGGAGCCGCCTCTGCCTTGAACCTACCAAAGTTCAGTCAGCATGACATTGACTCGGGATCGGCTCTCTCTGCTCTCAACAAAATTGCTACCCAGAATGCCATGAAGAGCTTCAAGGGAAAATGCAAGAAGTCTGACTACAAAGTTAGGCAAGAACGGTATGTACTATCATCATTCACCCCAAAGAACTCAACTGTGGATTTGCCTAAAATCAGGTTACTGACGGTTGAGAACATAGGCGCACAATCCCTCCCTGCCAACGGAGAAAGTACATCGCCGCCGTTCAGTGCTTACAGAAGCAACCGAGCGTCTTCCCTGAGATTGAGGGATCTATGTCGGCTTTTGAAAACTTCCAATGGATCCATCTCAACAGAACCTTTGAGGTTCATTATTCGGTAAGTCAGCTTTCTGAAGGGTATAACTGATCACTTTTTAATCGTACCTTAGGTATGTATGAACAGGCTTTGTTCCTCCCGTGGCATCGCTACCTCCTCCATACCTATGAACAGCAACTAGCAGGCTGTGGTTACAACGGTATATTTACTTCCATTTTGTGCCAACCTACCTATCACTTCCATCGGTCACCAGCTTGTAACCTCCTCCCACACATACTAATCCTGAATCGTGCTCCTCAGGTCCTATCCCCTATTGGGAATCGGGTTTCGATATCGAAGGAGATCTTGCTAAGTCGCCCATCTTCGACGATTCGGACACTTCCCTTGGCGGTGACGGCGACCGCGTCCCTCACGATAGCTACAACATCACCCTCTGGCCCGGCTTGTACCCGGCTGCCACATACATCCTGGCAACGGTAGTGGCTGCGTCACAAAGGGCCCCTTCGGAGGCCAGACGACTTCCCTCGGCCCGGTACTGCTGACCGACTACGGAACGGCCACTTACACCAGCGCGGAAAACCCTACGGCCAAGAACACGCGCTGCCTCAAGCGTGATCTGAACAGTGTTTTTCTTCGTAACCACGCGAATTTCCGCAACACCACGAACCTGATTTTGCAAACTGACCATGTTGAGATCTTTCAGGCTGCTATGGTACGTCCAGTCTCTCTCCCTCTCGAAGCACTCACTCGCTCTAAAACTTGAGCAATGCAAATATGGTGGGAGGACCACTGGCTAATTTTATCACTTTCCCCTCCTCATAGGCAAACGATGTTCGCTACGATAACGACCCGCGCTATGCGCCCTTCGTCGGCGACCAAGGCGTGCACTTTGGTGGCCACTTCTTCATCGGCGGTGATCCCGCTGGCGATGTGTTCCTCTCCAACGGCGACCCGGCTTTCTATCTCCACCACGGCCAAATCGACCGTGTATGGTGGATCTGGCAGAACTTGGATCCTGCCAACCGCTATAACGTTGCTGGAATTCATACCTTTCTTAATAGCCCACCTTCCGCGAATGTTACGGTGGACGAGTCTATCGTCGTTCACCCTGACTTCCCGGCGGTGCCTATCAAGGACTTTATGAATACGCTTACTGGAGAGCCGTTGTGCTATATTTATATTTGAGGTGTTAGTTGGGATTAGCGGAGAAAGAGAAAGGATGTGGGTGCTTGGGAGAAGGAGGTGATGAGACCAAACCAGCCCGGCTGTACATAGATAGTTGGTCATTGTATGAGCTCATGACGTGATGAAGATAAGACTTTGAATGAAGATGAAACAAGTTCCCATACAAGAGCCGTGCTAGGTATACTTTAGCGTGTAACGAAACTGACTGCTTATTAGATGGGGCTCGGTGGGCATCTAGCCGACCCGACTTTAACGTCGTCGACTACCGCTTTTTTTCAGTCGATTTGGATACCCTTAGGGGGGACGCTAAGGTCAAACAAGCAAAGCCTAACACAATCCCACCAATGCTGTTACTGGATTGCTCCCAAGGAACTAACGGATGCACGTTGGCAAGCCTGTGATCGGTTGTCACCCGCATCAGCTCGCTAGCAGATTGGTTGAAGCCCCTGTTGGGATTGCTCCCAAGGAACTAACGGATGCACGTTGGCAAGCCTGTGATCGGTTGTCACCCGCATCAGCTCGCTAGCAGATTGGTTGAAGCCCCTGTTGGGCCCAGATATTGCCGACACTAAGGGTATCCAAATCGACTGAGTTTTAGCGGTAAATTGCAGTGGTCCTCGGAGTTCAAACCCGGCCATCGTCTCTGCAGGTCCGAAACGAAGAATTGACAATTCGGACAATATGTACCTGAGAGCCGTAAGGAAGCCCTGGTTGTGATAGTCAATTCATATCAACATTACGTAAATCCGATGGATGCTTCTATACATCTCGGTATATCTTGTCCGAGGTTGGCGTCCGTGTTGTTGATTCTCTGGACATTTCAGGCGACGCGTATCAACCAAGAAATATTTCAACCCCCCTGCCCCGTACTAACTTGAACCTGAGACAGGGGTAGCTACAGCGGGTAGCATGTACCCCCACTCAAGCGGAAGTGACAGGCCAAAATGTCGATGTGTGCAGGTGCCTGGTTGTTGCGCCCAGTTGCTGCCCATTCCTTTGAAACCCGGTCTCAACTTTCCCCTCCCATCATCCGACATATTGTGCCTGTCAACGGTTGCTCCCAATTCGATCCGAATATCGTCTTTGGACTCCCACCAAAGCGATAGCCCAACAAGCGCGTTTGGGCCGCCACCGATTCATCACAGTGACCGAGTACGTTAAAGACACACGCCATGCCGGGACTCGGTGCAGGCCCGGCTGGCGACGACCACCAACAAGCCTCGGCAACTGGGGTCAACGCCGGGGTTGACTCGAAGCAAGAACAAAAGAATGCCGCAGCCGTGTCACAACCCGGCAGCGTCCAAGAACCGCCTGAGCTCGACGACTTCGGCTTGCCCATCCGGAAGTACCATGCCCCTGTGATTGCAACACCACAACCAGACGCGATTCCGGAAGCGACGGCCTCAGTCAAGGATGCGGCGCCCGCAAACGACGACGCCCAAGATGTCGGGAAGACGACGGCGACAGAACGAAACATGGCATTAAGCAGCAGCCACGATAATGACAAATCCGACAAGCCCGATCTGGACCGCGAGAACAGAAACAGCGATGCGCAGGCGCCGCAACTCTCTTCAGGTGCTCGACACGAACATTGTAAACAACAAGGCGGATCCTCGACAGCCCTACCGGCCTCCCGGAATCCGAGCATATCCACTTCGAAAGCTCCGGAGATGCCGTCCGACCCTCCATCAACAGAGGCCAAGTCACCAGGCACCCAAGAACATACAGTCGCGTCGGAGAAGAAGCCGGTAGCAGCGAATGAGCCACCCAAGTACCAAGATTTGGCCATAGCCGAAGTCAGGAAAGATCAAGAGCTTCCTCCGGGCCATAACCGCGAGACTAGCACTGTCGCCATGGGAGGCGCCGGGGCTCTTGGCGTAGCCGGCACGTCTGGCTTCTCCCATCAACAGCTGACACTGAACCAGCCCTCGGAGGAGAAGAAGAAAGACGAGGACGACGAATGGCAGGAAATGCCGGCATATGCGCCGTATGACATCTACGATGACGACAACAAGCTGATCGCGCGAGAACACGACGAGTCAGAGGAAGAGAAGGTCCAGTACGCGGGACTAGGTGGCGCAGGCAAGGGATACACTAGGGTCCTCCTCGACGACGACGCCGAGTCCCAGACCAGCATGGACGAGAACACCCAGTACCTATTCAAAGACCCAGGAGGAGGCACAGGCGTGGCAGAGGAAGACGACGTACAGCGCGACGCCGTCAGCCAACTGCAAGCCACCAAGGAGTTGCTTACAGAGGGCCAAAGGATCGCCTACGTCGGCTTGACGAGGCTGGAGCTGTCGGTCATGGTGAAGGAGGTTGACGATCTTCAGCAAGGGAGGAGCAAGCCAAAGAAGGAAGTCACCTTCGCCGCCGAAAGCATGAAGATGTGGAGCCAGAAGATGATGATGCGCTTGTACTCGCACATGGACATCAGCCCGGCCGAGCAGATCATGATCGAGCAGCTTGCTGCGCACGGTGTTATGCCTCAAGATCTAACTCCGGTGCTAATGGCAAACGCGAGGGTCAAGAACCCCATGGCTGACGAAGCAAGCAAAAGAGACTCGACATCGTCTACGACGATATCTTCACGTCCCAACTCGATGCCCCAGTCTCCCGACTCAGAATCACCTGCGGAACCTCCGCCGCCGTATTCAATGGATGACAAGTCGGAGCTGGCTGAGCCGGTCAGGATGCCCTCGCAGATGCCGACCTCGCAAAAGATTGATATCGATTTGAGGTGGACGGTACTGTGCGACCTGTTCCTCGTCCTCGTTGCGGATTCTATCTACGACGCCAGGTCAAGAACCCTACTCGAGAGAGTCGCCAAGGATCTGGAGATTCCCTGGGTTGACATCTGCCGGTTCGAAAAGAAAGTGACAGATGCCCTGGAGATGCAGCAGGCCGTTGAGAAGGAGAACTGGAACGAGGACGAGCACAAAGAGAGCCGGCGCAAGATGGCTCTCAAGAAACGCTACATCATGATGGGCCTGGCAACTGTCGGCGGCGGCTTGGTTATCGGCTTGTCTGCCGGTCTGCTTGCCCCTGTGATTGGTGCTGGCCTGGCCGCGGGCTTCACGACGATTGGTGTCGGCGGTACAACCGGCTTTCTTGCTGGCGCCGGCGGTGCTGCCATTATCACGTCTTCGGCCGCGGCATCTGGTAGCATCATTGGTGTCCGTGCGGCCAACAGGCGAACGGGCGCCGTCAAGACGTTCGAGTATAGGCCGCTACACAACAACAAGCGGGTTAATCTAATTGTAACAGTGTCTGGGTGGATGACGGGCAAAGTGGATGACGTCCGGTTGCCCTTCAGTACGGTGGATCCGTTGATGGGTGATATTTACTCGGTTCTCTGGGAGCCGGAAATGCTGACCAGTATGGGAGATACCATTAATATTTTGGCCACAGAGGTAAGCGCTCGTTCTCCGCGTCAGAGTCAACAGTGAGGCAAGTGGTATTAACTCGTTCCTAGGCCCTCACCCAAGGTCTTCAACAGCTCCTAGGCAGTACCATCTTAATGGGCTTAATGTCTGCGATTCAGCTACCGGTCGTGCTTACCAAGCTCTCCTATTTGATTGATAACCCCTGGGCTGTCTCCCTCGACCGTGCCACTGCGGCTGGCCTCATTCTCGCAGACTCGCTTATTGACCGTAACCTGGGAACCCGCCCCGTCACCCTTGTGGGATATTCCCTGGGTAGCCGCGTTATCTATTCCTGCCTTCAGGAGCTCGCCAGGAAGGGCGCTTTTGGCCTCGTCCAGAACGTCTATCTTTTTGGCAGCCCAGTTGTCGTAAAGACGGATGAGTACCTGCGTGCGCGCGCCGTGGTCTCTGGCCGCTTCGTCAACGGATACAACCGCAACGACTGGATCCTGGGGTATCTTTTCCGTCTGACCAACGGCGGTATCCGGCGCATTGGCGGTCTTGCCCCCATCGAGGGGATTGCTGGGATAGAAAACTTTGACGTCACGGAGTTCGTGGTGGGTCACATGGATTACCGTACGGCGATGCCGCGACTGCTTCGTGAATGCGGTTGGATGGTCGAGAACGACGAGTTTGTCGAAATCGAGGAGCCAGATCCGGAGAACCATCAGGAAAGACAACGCGAACTCATTAATGAAATTGAAGAGGCGAGAAAGGAGCTCGAAAGAGAGGGGAGGGAAAGGTCGGGGAGTAAGAGTGGTGGCGCATTCAGCTTCTTCAAGAAGAAGAAGCCAAAGAGGCAAGAATGGGAAGTTTACGAAGACTCGGCCAAAGCGGGCGGCAGTGGCGCCTCCGGGAGTGGTGGAAAGACGGAAGACAAGGACGGTAATAATCACGGCGTACTCTTCGACGTCGACGCCATCCGCGCCGAGCTGGCCAAGGAAGCCAAGGAACAACAAAAGAAAAAGGGGGGCTCCTCCCAAAACGGCAGCGGCGGCATTAATGAGGATATCCTTCAGGTCAAGGAGATCAAAAGCACCCTGCCGCCCATGAAGCTAGAGGTGCCGCCTCCTCTCGGCCCGCCAGCGCCTGTAATAAAGGGTTCGCGAGACCATCTGAGGGAGACCAGGAGCGCCAGCCTTGGGGCGGTCCCGCCGTATCGCGGGTTCTCGAGCGTCGAGTACAACAACAGGCACCAGTCCACCGTTTCGTTATCAAACGATCGCAAAGAGGAAAACGCATGGAACTCACCACCTCCACCGTCCACAAGCTCCTCTCGTCAGTACGATTACAGCGCTGGTCATGGAAAGGGTGGGTTCGGAGGAGGCGGGTTCGGAGCAGATGACTATGGCTACAGTGGTGGTAGTGGTCGCCACCATGATGATGATGACGGCGAGATTCAAATGACTTTTGACACGGCCTTTGAAGCGTCTCCTCCCCCTCGCTCCAAGCCAAGTACTGCCAGTGGCAAGCAGTCTTCGTATGGACATACAAGTTCATCAGCAGGCTACGTGACTTCAGCTTCGGCTTCGGCATCTGCCCCGGCGAGACCGGAAATCAAGTCAGCGCAGACGGTGCCGGTTCTCCCGGCAGCTAATAATCCTTGGGCGGACTTTGATGATGACGACGACTTTGGAAAGGAGAAGGAGATTTCGATGACGTTTGCTTAGAGAGTTGTGTTGATGGTGGTGGTGGTGGTGGTGGTGGCGGTGGTAGTTCTTCTCGGCGGCAAGAGAAAGAAAGAGAGAGAGACAAAGACAGAGACAGCGCTTCAAAAGCAGAAGGGAAAAGTGCAATACCCACTCACAGTATTATTAGCCTTGCTTTTATGAAAGAAAGAGGAAAAGCAAGAGGTCACATGCACAGCACAGGAAAAGCAGAGACAAGCCAGCAGCTTGTAAAGAGAGGAGCTATGGAAAAGTAATAGTGGCGGAGGGAATACTTTGGAATTTATAGGTGTCAGGGGAGCTGGTTTGTTAGTATACAGTTATGAACGGGCAGGTATCGTGGGCGGGTGGACTGTTGGAGCTTGGGACACATTGGGTGTGGTGTGGTGTTGTGGATAGCATATGAAGCATAATGATGTTCGTATTTATCTTTTTTTGGTGTAGCAAGGTTGAATCAACTAACTGGTTATGAAGAAATGTTCAAGTTATACCTGTATCGTTTTCACATGGGTTTCGTGGAGCCTATGTCTACTTGAGTAACTTCTAGACCAGCATGGCTGATATCCCCGTGACCCAACCACTAGTCGACTACTTCTTCTCCATAAAGCTATTATTCTTCACTTCACAGAGTTGGACTCCAAAACAGCTCCAGGCCACCACCTCCCCCAACATCTAACACCGCCATCACCCCTCATCATCAAATCAACCCCTCCTAACCTCAAACTTGGACTCTCCATCCACCAACTCTCTGTCCTCCACATCAAGCTTGGAAACAAGCGCGTGTGTCGGTCCCTTCTTCAAGTCCTTCATGAGCTGGGCGACAGAGGTTTCGTCTCCTTGGGCTTCTCCTTCGACCTAAGTTTTTGAATTCAGTGAGAAGGCGTTCAGTTAGTTAGTGGGTTAAGATGGGCTTTCAGTGCAGTGAGCGGTGATCAGGGCGATTGGAGTGATCATAGTAAGGAAATGCGGTAGTAGATAGATGTAGATGGACGGGATGTAGATGTCTGGATGTGGATGTGACTTGCCTTTTCGTCGGATCGGTTACGGACCCAGCCTGTTAGGTTGAGTTCTTGGGCTCGGTTGGCTGTGAATTTTCTGTTTGTTTTATATGTTCATTTTAGTTTTTCATAACTAGATTATTTTGTTTGGGCGAAGAAGAACAGATGTGATTGTGTGGGGGAAACATAAAGATGGAAAAGATATTGTTGAAGTAAACTGAGTGAAAGAAAGCCCGAACAGAACCATATATGCCAACCATGCATGTACTTGTTCCGATGGGAAGTGGAAGAACTGAGATCAAGTAATACAACACAGCAACAATAACAAGAAGAAACAATCACACATGAAAACAAATGAGTAAACAAGAACACAACCCTTTCACAACTTACCGGTAGAAAACACCTTCATACAACCCAGTCAGTTAGAAAATACCACGGCAGTCAAAAACGTCCGGGACGTTCAACCCCGAACCAATCAGTGTTGGCTGGTTCAGTGGCCGAGACGAATGGTAAGTTTCAAGTATCTATCGTACCTTGAACCCTGCCATGGGCAAGAAAGTAAACCTATTATGTTTGGAAACCAAATTGTCAGTAACAGGTCTTCCAGTTTCTAAGTTAAAACCTCTTACACCAGGTGCCAAGAGCTTGTGATAAGCTCAGAGGTCAAGCTGAGTGAGTCTGTATCGTTCTTCTTTGTAAAACTCTAGGAACAGTCTATAAATCGTGACGAATATTAGAAGAACTTACTCTTTTAGTTCCCATTGTGACTGTTTTTGAAATGTTGATTTATGATTTGTTTGCGCTTGGTCGCGTGTTGCTGTTTGGCTCTTTTGCGTGTTCGCGACTCGAAGCTCAGCTAGGAGTGTGATGTCAGAGGGCCTGGGGGTCGAAGTTGACTGATAAGATAAGGAGAGGTGTAGTGGGGTAGCTCATGCCTTATGGTGGTTACGTAATTGGGTGATAGGCAGGTCTATAATCGTGTATTAACGACCTCGATGGTTGAATAATTGGAAAAAGTTCTCGAACTAAAACCGGAAGTACGAAAGTTGGAGAGTGGAAGATTGTAAAACGTGTAGGCTCGGAATTAACAGCAACCCTGAATACACAGTCATTAGCCATCATGGTGGCTCTGCTCTCCCCACACTCGTGTGTCTCGTTGCAATTCACCTCATGAGATATCCATCGGTCATTGAACGCATCATGAAACCATTCTTGCACTAATAGGAATGCGGTAGTCGTAGTAAACATAAGCTCTCATGCAATGCATCCATCCCAATCCCTGAAACATGCCCACCCATCACTTGGTATCAAAGCTGTACTGCAACCATCCACCAAGGGCACGCAGGCTTTCCCACCGAACATTTTCATCAGCTTCGCCCATCAACTCCATGATCCGTGTTTTGAGACCATATCTCTCCAGCTGGCTTCGCTTCTCGGGTACTTCGCGAACCAAGCAGCCAACATCATTGCACGCAATCGCCAGCACCGCCTTATCGTTCTCCCAAGGCTTCTGCATAATCTCGGCCAGCTTGCGCACAATCTCGCCATTCTCGTAGTCCAGAATCTTGCGAGCGTTTTCCGCCCAAAAGACGGTGCTGCGATGCGGGGGCGACCATCTCAGGTGGCCCGAGTTGACCTCGGCGACGTACTCGTCAAATGTCGTTTTGGTCTTGGTGTACTCTTCAACAAGCTCCCGCAGCTTGTCTCGGTCCTCAACAAGATCTGGATCCGTAAACTGCCGGCTCGAAAGGTTCTGCAGCAACTGGGGGAGGCGAGCAAGCACGGCGGTAGGGAGGAGGGAGTTCTGGTTCTTCGACAGCAAGTTGTAAAGCGTTGCAATGAGGAGTCGCGTCGTCTTCTCCTTTGGCGAGAGTCGGAGGAGATGGGTATAAAGCAGCACAATGTCGTATTCACTGTGGTAGAGTTTGGGTTAGCCTTTGTCCACTCACTCTCCTCAAACGGGCCTTCCTACTCGTTCAAATCATCACCAACTTCAGCAGCATCAAAGCTCAACTGCCACAGGACAAGAAGCACATGGTAGAGGAGCTGTAGACCGACTCCGCCACCAACCGAAGCTTCGAAACCGCTCCTTAGGGGGGCGGTAGTACCACTCCACAGATTGGCTGAGGCATCGCCGCCAGATACACCGGCAGCAGCACGTAGGATGTCGATCAGAGGCCCGACCGTTTCGCTGCGTTGCTTCCAGAATTGCTGCCTGCAGACGCGGCTGTAGAGGAGTTGCGAGTACTCTTGGACGCCAATATCCTGCAGTCCAGCGTCCGAGTTCTTGGTTAGGGAAGCAAGATAACTATATAGCATAGGCAATGCCTTCTCTGCGGTAGCTGTGGATTCATCTCTGGAGCCAGCCATGAGACGGACGAGAACTATAGAGGTAAGAAGAGGGATCGGGTCTTCGGTGTTGTTCGAATGCGCAAGGAGCGGCAGGATGTTCTTGTAGGGATTGGAATCGTCAGACTCGAAGAAGGCTTTTGACAGAGCGGGAACATCTGTGTGATACAGCAGGTTAGATGAGGTTGCCAACTCGTGATACAACAAAGCCGGTTGATAGGTATACATCGATATGCGACGTCACTGTAAAAGTGAATGCCTTTTCTGGCAGTTGCTACGGGGAACGATGAAAGATGGAACGAGTGGAAGGTGCATAGTAGTGTACGAGCATCACGGGTAGGAAACGAAGGGAAACCAACCGTCTAGCAAGTCGCTGAGCAAGACGAGTAAGTACTGGCACACGTCTGGTCGCTTGGACGCCAATTCTAGCACGCTCCTCTTTTCATTCTTGCCAACAAAGAGTGTCTTGTATCCATCCAGGTCGGCCTCGATGACTTGTTTGCGCACATCCCGTTTGACTTTGTCGACAGCCCGGATCTTTGCCAACTGCTCCTCCGTCAGAGTGCCTGCGCGGACGGCGCCATCCCACGGGATTGGCCTTTGACGGATATTGCTTTGCAGCGACGCGAGATAGGTTGGCGGGTCAAGGGACATGGTGAATAGGTGTCGAAGCTGATGATGCGCTCTGTTGGAGAGCTCGAGGCAGCTTCTGCGTGTTTGAAGACTGTCCTTGTCGGTTCGGCGCGGGGGTGTTGTAGGTATGGTGTGTAGTTGACGATGGAGCTTCTTGGCAAGGCGGGCGAGATGACGGGCTGGTCTGAGGTGTAGGATGCACTGATGTTGGCAGGTGCAGCATGTGAGGTGTTGGGAATGCGCAGGCGTTCGCAGCCGCAGCGGCCACCTCCAGCGGGCAAGGGAACCTCGATGATGCGCAACAAGGAGAGCTCCCTGCAGCTTTCCCCATCAGCCCCAGCTTAGGTTTTTAGTTACAACTTGAACCTGGCTCGAGCCTGGCTTTGAGCAGCTCACAACGAACTTGAAGCAATCACTTCCAGTCATCCATCCGGTCTTGCACCACGCTCTCGTCACCCTGAGAGGATAGTGACACCTCAGTTTCGAGTATATATATTGCTCGTCTGCTTGGGAATGCCCGTTGTTGAACTTTCTCTTTCTCTTCTTAAACCATCCGGCACTTCTCAGTTCTTACAAGATTCATTCAAGATGCGTGGACTCTCCATACGAACCCGTCAGCCAGCCTCACAAACGGTGAATAGCTATACCTACCTCTATACAACCAGATGAAGCTTGTTACCACAGATTCAATGCACAGCTTCATCTGGGCCAGCGCCGACTCGGGCCAGTCATGAGGCTTTGGAAGCTTCCCACCAGGAATGATGCCAAGACGCATATCTTGGCATCAATGACACCTGTAGCACCGCCCTATGTGCCTGATGATGCGATGCTTCTTTCGCATATAGCTCGATATCCTGCACATCGCCGGCCATGCTTCGAACAACGTCCCGTCACTGAAACGAGGAAACGGAAGATTGTGCTGGAGGGTCCAGGGTACATACACGCCGTCAAAATAAGCGGTACTGCTTACGCAGGAACAAGCATGATTGACATGGCAAAGACGCCGTCGGTGATCGAGTGGGTGATGGGACCGTCGACGGGACTCGCGTGGAGTGGAATCCCGTCCCAGCAAGTTGGACTCCGACAAGGGCAAACAAGTCGAAACATGACCGCCAAAAAAAGACCGCGATTCCACCCATATCCACGAGCCAGACCCGAAAAGGCCCTACAGCTTCCATATCCACATTCTCATGTAAGAAGGATACTTGGGACGTTTCGATACGAACAAGATCCGTTCACTCGGAACGACCAAGTTTTTTTGGTCTTCACCCGGGCATTCTCTTGAGAACCCTGAGATTTCCAGGGCGGGAGCAGCGTCAGTGAAGGCATTCGCTAGCGCTGATTGATGAATGGATGGACCTGAAAGTAAAGAAAGGGATTGTGACGAATGGCAGTTGCCTTTCCAGGGAATACTAGCCGTCGGTCCAAAAAACCGAGGGGTTGGGTGCTACGGTGCTGAGAAGTCTAGGTCAGCCCTCTGCGCGGGAGTGAGAGTGTGCCTGGCTGGAGTGGTGCCGTCGACGACTTTTTTTTGCGAGGAGGTTGGGGAGCCAAAAAAGATGGCACCGCACCTCGCTTGCACCCAAACCCGCCCTGGCCGCCCACAACTGCTTGGCTCTTCGCTCGCCCGCCCACTTGCAACCACCCTCCTCCGCCCGACCACCCCGAACAGGCCCTCCGTGGACCTTGACCAAGGCCAAGGTAGGTATTAAAATCTGCAGTGACGAAGGCTGCATCCTGCTGCATTCTCCCGTTTTCCCTCTTCCCTCTTTTTCTTCCTTTTCCTTCTCCTAGTCCGTCACTGGAGTCTGGAACCGGTTGTCGAATTTCGGTCTCAGTCAGTCGGTTTCCCGTCGCTGAACCTCCACCACCAACATACTCAGTCGCGGCTCACTTGAGCTTACACTGGTTTTAGGGCGCACCCCGCGCAACCCAGCAGGACAAGGAAACGAGAACGAGAACCGTCTGATGGCAATCAGTGGCACCGTTTGATTTCATCCAGAAGAGACGCGATAAGCCCGACGAGCAACAATCCGTCGAAAAGCACAAAAACATCACTCAGGTTGAAAGCAGCTTTGAAGTCACAGCATCCGACACACGCACATTCTCAGATTCACACCAGACGACGGGAGCGACCGCTGCGCCGCTGCATCTGCACACCACTGCTAAAGCTCCACCCCGCTCACCGCCGTACCGACAGTCCGACACGCGATAGAAGCAGCCTTTGAAGCTAGCAGCTTAGCACGATCCGATCGGCAGGAACTTTGCACGGTCCACCAGCCCCGGCCCGGACCTTCAAAAGCGGGCCCCGTCCGGCAGACCGGGATACTTGTACCGACCGACAATCGGCGACGGCGCATCTCCACCGGCAAACTGTTATTCCGCGACTTTTGAGAATTTGATATCCAAACAACAACCCTCACCATGGCGTCCCGGAAATCGCCGCTCAGTCTGTTCTCAGCCCTTTTGCTGGCCTGCGCGACGCTCCCGCAGTATGCAGCTGCAGCTCCCTACCCACAGCCAGAGCCGCAGGCGAATGTTGTCTGGATAACCTCCGTTTGGACCGACACGTTGACCCAGACCCACACCAGCGTCTACAGTACTATAGTCGGAGCTGTGGCCACGAACGGCCCCGACTGCGTTCCCAACACCAGTCTCGGTGAATCAGCATGCGGCAACATTTGCTGTGCGGCGTCGCAGAAGTGTCAATTCGCTGGACAGTGTATGGAGAGGGGTGCCAATGACAGCCCGTATTTGGGCAGCACCTTGGCCGGCCACACTTACACTACCCAATACAGCGCCCCCTACCGTCCTACCAGCGGCGCGACAGGAACCGCAGCCAGCGCTACAGCCAGTAGCACGGGTGGTGCGGCCGGCGGTGCGGCCGGTGGCGGCACGGCTGATACCGGTCTGAGCGGAGGAGCGATCGCGGGTATCGTCATTGGCACGCTCGCCGGTGTTGTTTTACTTCTTCTGCTGTGCGCATGCTGCATCGTGCGCGGCCTGTGGCACGGTTTCCTGGCCATCTTCGGCATCGGAGCAGGCAACAAGAGGAGCAGGGAGACGGTCGTCGAGGAGGAGCGGTATGCTCGCCACAGCGGCCGGAGAGACTCGCACGGCTCTTGGTATGCCGGCGCCGCCGGCGGTCGTCCCAGCGGAGCGGCTGCGCGCAAGGAAAGCAGCGGTAAGGGCCTGATGGGCGCCGGAGCGGCTCTCGGCACGCTCTGGCTCTTGCTCGGAATGAAGAAGGACAAGAAGAAGGAGTCGTCGAGACGCAAGTCCAGGAGCGAGAATAGCAGCTATTACTATTCTGATTATACCTCAAGCGGAAGCCCTAGTAAGTTTTCAACCAACCGACCGACAGGCGGAACCGTGAACGAGACAAAATTGTCAAATACTGACCTTGGAAACACAATAGGCTCGTTCAGTAGCGATAGACGAACTCGGCGCTCTGCGCGCTCTGCCTCTGCTCACGGCGCTGCTGGTAGGACCAGGACAGCCAGCAGAGTCACCAGGACGACGACTCGCGTGTCGCGCGTTAGCTCCGTGCCTCCGCCTCCTCCTGGTCAGCGCCGCATTTCGAGATCTCCCGGCCCTATGAGGGGATGAATCAGTTAAAAGGGTTGAAGAACTTGGTCCCAAGTCCCAACTTTGACTGATTCCCTGCTGCAGCCGCACTTCATCCCTTTGTCTAAGGGACGCATGCAGCATGCATGCCCACGGGCATAGATGACAAAGCGGCAGCAAGCGCCCCTTTTTCAACTTCTCGTTTCTGTGTATATCCCTTTTGCCTGATTCCCCCCGGTTTTCGAACTATACAACACCATCACCACCTATCCCCCCTACCCAGAGACGCTGAGCACTTTCCACATGTTCTCAGTGCGCTCATCCACACAACCATTCCCCATGCTTTTGTTTCCACGGCGTTATGAGCTCAGGTTTACGAAGTCACGGAGGATTTTCTCAAGGGTTTTCCTTTTTCAAAGTTCGTTGGTATATATGGTCTCCGCTATGCGGCATGATGCGTCAAGGGGACGATGTGGAGGATGAAGGTGGAATTGAGCGAGCGAGTTCTCTGAGCGAGCAAGTCTTATTTGGGAGAGAGAAAAGGGAAGAAGTGGCAGTGGCAGTGGCAGGGATGAGGATGAGGATGAGGATGAGGATTCAGGACGGACGGACGGATATGTGTAATGAATGACTTGATTGATGTATGTATGTATGCATGAAATGAAAGGAGAAAGATCTGGTTGAAATGAGTGGACGAGATGTCAATGACCATGACAATGATGAGTTTCGCATAATGGAGAGACAAATCTGTTTTGTTGACCTTTGCTCGAGGTATGAATACCGATGGTTTGGCTTTTAGGAAACAGAATCAGTTATGTGGTCCTTTTCTCAGGTATGAACATTGATGATGGTGCGTAAGGATACGATGAATTCTATAAGAGGCGGGCAGAAGTAGGCTGGATGGGCACTTGTGTTGGAAATCGACTGGTCGAGTGCATGGTAGAGTTTGCTTTCGCCTTGGTTGTCCGTGGCCACAAGGGTCGGTGCAACAGCCCCTGAATTGTGCAGGAATTATCGGTATCATGTTCGTGTGTCTCCTGATAGCATTTTCCCTCGACGCAAGAGCCGCACACTTAAGAGATGATGGGCTATTAACCAAAGTTGTTGATCATTAATAGATTTGGTCTCTGGAGACTCTTCGACTGGCTCATCTATAGAGTTAGTCTGGGTATAATATGACCATCAGCCTAACAAACAGAATCATCCCTAACATCTTCGGCGTTCTCGTGATGCCCATTTCCCCGACATGTACGGTCGTCACACACTCGATGCTCGGTTTTTGTTGTTTGGGTATTCTCTCGTTATGTTCTGCTGTTGCGTTTTCCTGGTCCAAGGAGAACACATGTGACATGCCCGTCTCTCCTCTCCAGTCACCCACTGGAAGAGGAGGGCGCCTCCCCAGACGTTGATGCTAGGTAATTGGCGAGAACCCGAGAAAGGGGGGTGATTCTTCAAAAGATTTGCCCATTTTGCCCGTAGCGAATTTTTTCCCTTACGCTACAAAACATGCAAATGCCAAAGACCCTTGCCACTCCGGTGAGACCCATAAAGCACAAAGAAACCCATGCCGAGCCGCACGTTTACTGGTCCTCGACAATGTTGCCCTTCTCGGAGACGTAGATACCGTCAAGGAACTGTAAGCCGTATTAGCAAAACAAGCCATCGTTTGCTGGCTTCTCAACCAGCCCATATAGCCCCGGAGATATAGCTTTCGCAACGTACCTTACGGATATCCTTGTTGCGCACCCGGCAGATCTGCTGGATATCAGCAGCGGACTGGGAGACACCCTCGAGGGAGTTGCCGGAGAGGAGAAGCTCATCCTTCTGGGCCTTGGAGATCTCGACATCGACACCGGGCTGCATAACGACGCGGCGGACGATCTTCTCGCCGATGAAGTTGCTGCACAAACGCTCTAGTCAGCACCTCTGTTCCACCTCGGCACATGCGCCGCCTTTTATCCCCTTCCTCCTCGTGTAGGACTCGTTTCCAAACATACCGGATCTCGACCTCGAAGTTGCCAGTCTCGGCGTTCTTCTCAACGTTGACGTTGATGGGGAAATGGGCATAGACGTAGCGCATCTTGTACTTGAAGCCCTTGGTGACACCGATGATCAAGTTGTTGATGAGGGTGCGGACGGTACGGAGAGCGGCGACGTTCTTGCGGTTGCCATGGTGGATCTCGAGGCCGATGATGCCCTTCTTGATGACGGAGAAGTTGACGGCGATGTGGCTGAGGTCCTTAACGAGCTTGCCACGGGGGCCCTCGACGGTAACGATCCTGGACTTGATCGAGACCTTGACTGTAAACCGAAAGTGGCGTTAGTGATATGCAGCTTATACGCGACAGGCCCAAACGCAGTCGTTTCGATTCCCAAGCTCGGCCGGCCAGCGAAAAACGTCCATCCCCCATATAGCAACCAGCCAGCCCCAAGTCGTTGTCCCCATCAACCCATTCCCATGCCAATTCCTCTCTGGGTGGTTGCCGTCCGTCCGTCGCTCGCTTTCGCCTGGCCAAGCCCGCGCCTCAGCCGTCTTCTTTCGTTCGGGCCGTAGATATCGCAGAATAACGTCAATCAAGCGCAAACGTACCGTTCTCAGGGACCTCCAGGGTCTCCTCACTGTGGATGTAGCGCATTTTGGCGTCGGTCGGAGGGTGAGGAGGTGAGGGTGGTCAGTTCGTCGTCGAGGTGGACTGGGAGGTTGCAAAACCCAAAGAAAAATGTCGATTTTGGGGCGCCCGGAATAATTCAACTTGTGTGTGCCGACCGCCCGCGCTGCCTGCCTTAGGGCAGAGGGGCTGGTGAATGCTGCCATTGGCCCAAACAGGCCAAAGTGGGGCAAACCTGGCCCGTGCAGGGACCGGTCAGCCTCCGGGTCTGGCTCCAGCCTCACCTTTCCTCACCTGCACTGTCGGTCCTCACTGTGTTCGCGTGCATCTCGTCCAGCAACGCGTTTCTTCAGGCCCGTCATGGTGGAATTGTGACATTCATCACCATGGGAGCTAACAACGGGTGCACGAGGCTATTCGCAAGCTGCATGTAGGGTCTTGGTATAACTGCTCTTTGGCTACGTCTACTGGGCATGGGCATATTATCACTACATTACAAGGCAATTGGCAACACGGACAAAGTTCCTACGAGTATAGTTGTTCTTCATGATTTGAACTCGCTGCGATTCTTGAAAACAAAAGTCTTATGCAACCCCTGCGGATGGTTGATCGCCAAGGTGGGTTTAAAGCCAGCGGCCATGTGGTGAGGACCGTGAGCTCTGATGCTGTTGTGCAAGCTTGCACAGCTCCAGTTGCCGGAAGATGCTCACTCGGCGCCCAGGCGGCAATCACACCCCACTTTAGCCCAGCTCGCTCAGTGGGCAGACACCGCCCCCGGACAAGGAGGGACCGACCAAGCAGTGCCGCATCGCTGACGACGAACTGGCGCCGCTTCGTCTGAACCACTGCATCAGTAACAGCTACCTTGCCGTGAGACCTACACGTTCGACATACCTACACTACACCGAACATCACAAAAGTGAGCTTCAGTCTGCCGCCAGCCTTTCGTATGTTAGCAATTGAACAGTGCTGAAGCTATAGTATCCTCGTGCGAGTCCGGTTACTAATTACTTCAATTGTCTAGTAGGTAAACAGTTGCCTATCCGACCCGAAAGCTACCCACCACCTGGTCCAACTTACAGGGCCATTGGCGTCGCGCAGTCCGATTCCCGACCAAGACGTCCCCCTCTTATCCGCAACACAGCGCGCCAGGACTATAACCACCCGATCATAATCACGAACCATCGCAGCCTACCATGTCGTACTTCTTTGCAACGCCGGTCGATATCGACATCGTCCTTGACGATGCCGACGAGCGATCCATGGTGGATGTCAAGCTAGACAAGAACCGGCGCGAGAAGGCTCCGCTGTATATGGACGGCGAGTCGGTCAAGGGCGCCGTGACGGTGCGGCCCAAGGACGGCAAGAGGCTGGAGCACACGGGCATCAAGGTCCAGTTCATCGGCACAATAGAGATGTTCTTCGATCGCGGGAACCACTACGAGTTCCTGTCGCTAGTGCAGGAGCTCGCGGCCCCGGGCGAGCTGCAGCACCCCCAGACGTTCGACTTCAACTTCAAGAACGTCGAGAAGCAATACGAGTCGTACAACGGCATCAACGTCAAGCTGCGCTACTTTGTGCGCGTTACCGTCTCGCGCCGCATGGCCGACGTCATCCGCGAGAAGGACATCTGGGTTTACAGCTACCGCATCCCGCCCGAGATGAACAGCAGCATCAAGATGGACGTCGGCATCGAGGACTGTCTGCATATAGAGTTCGAGTACAGCAAGAGCAAGTACCACCTCAAGGATGTCATCGTGGGCCGCATCTACTTCTTGCTTGTACGGCTCAAGATTAAGCATATGGAGCTCAGCATCATTCGCCGCGAAACAACAGGTGTTGCGCCGAACCAGTATAATGAGAGCGAGACCTTGGTGCGGTTTGAGGTTTGTTCCCACCCTCCATCTCACATGTTTATCAATATAAAGTTTCCTCAACATAATGCTGACTTACTGGCTGCATAGATCATGGACGGCTCGCCATCAAGGGGAGAGACCATTCCCATCCGACTGTTCCTAGGCGGTTTCGACCTGACACCCACCTTCCGTGACGTCAACAAGAAGTTTTCCACAAGATACTACCTCAGCTTGGTCCTCATAGATGAAGGTAGTTTTCCAAAAACAGGACCAGTTACCCCCCGTCCTCCCTTAGCCACTACAACCCCTCTTCACAGTTGCTAACAGCCAATTCCTTATAGACGCCCGGCGGTACTTCAAACAGTCAGAGATTATCCTCTACCGACAAGCGCCCGAAATTGCGGCTGCGGCTGCCGCTGCCCCTCCCGGTCAAAATGCTCTACCAGCGCCGCCTCCCAACGATAACCGGCTTGCCGGGATACCTGCTGCTTAGATTACCCTCGATGAACAACCCCAAGTGGAACGAGGGAAGACATGCGAGCGGAATCAATGACCAGAGTGTGACTTAGATATGAAAGTCACTATGATATAATAATGATTTTGGGGAGAATGGGATGGAGGAGGATGGATGAACGAAACGAACAGACAAGAAATGCTGAATTGGTAAAAAGCGAATGCGCGCGCGCAAGACGGTAGCGGTTTATTTGTTTGTTGTTTGGTGGAGGAAGGGAGGTGGGCTTCAGCGGGACTCTAATACTCCATTGTGAGAATGTGTCTCCAGTTGTATTTCTTGACATAAATATTTTCTGACTTAGCATGGCACGGCGTTGTCTTTTCGAAAGAGCAAGAATTTCAATATAATCTGAGATGAAGCGATTGCGTCGCCGCCTCCGCCGTTGCTTTCTCTCTCCCCGCCTGATTAGATCTCGCCCATGAACTAAGTTGATAATAAGCGAATCAACATTGGTGAACACAGATGGACGAAGACTTGATTGATCGAAACTGTACGTGCTATCCTATGCTAACTATTCTGCGGATGAGACTCTGAAGTCAAGTTTAGACAGTTACTCTAGGTAACCCGACATCGCCATACACTCATCATACCACAGAAAAACCGGTACTCCCAGCAATGAGATTGAGACATAACAAAAGGCTTAGAATTCGTAACCCGCTGTTCCTAATCCCGTAACTACTCCTTTCCTGTCCCCTTTTTTTATCCATGATTTCGATAAATTCTCATCATTCTAGCCTTACAATGAAGCAACCAGGCAAGCCAACACATGCAGACCAACTCACTCACTCACGACATGAGAATGTCCCCATCGTCACCATCAAACTCATCCGTGAATCCAAACTGGTTGTTCTGGATCGCCACGATCCTGTCCAGCTCCTGCTGGTACTGCTTCCGAATGTCGGCCAGCGTAAGCAACCTCCTGCGCGACTCGCCAGAGAACAATTCGGAAGCCTCGGAGAACTGCCTCAACTTCTCGGCGAGCACACGGTCCTCCTCCTGCTGAGAGTCGGACGTCGAAGAAGCAGCCGCTGCGGAAGCCCTGGTGGTCCTTCCTGCCGTCTTCTTCTTGGAGGGTTGCTGCTGTTGTTGCTGTTGTTGGGCGGGGTCTTCAGTGGTGTCAAGGCGCTCCAGAAGATCGTCGAGATGGTCTTCTAGGTTATCACCTCCAGCCTTGCCGTTAGGCTTCACGTCTTCCTCTCCCTCATCTTCGTCGGAGAGGATGTCCTCGAGGATATACGCCTCCCCCTTGGCCTGGACGCAGCTCAGCGCGTTGATGAGCAACAGGTATTGTCTCGTCACCTGCGTATCCAGCGCGTCCTCCCCGCTGACACCGACCTTGTCGCCTTCGCCCATCTGTCTGAGCTTCTGCAGCCGGTCGAGCAGGACGGAGGCGGCGCCGCGGTAGTCGTTGTGGCTGATGCGCCAGGCGTACAGGATCTGGTGGTACGGCACGCCGTTGAGCACGTCACGGACTTGCCGGCACTTCTCGACCAGGATCTCGTCGACCATGGTTTGCAGACCGGAGAAGGGTAGGTTGACCAGCTCGGTGTTCTGGCCGGCCTCGCACATCTTCTCGACAAGCTTGCGGAGGTACGACTTTTGCAGGACCTCGTCGTCGACCATGGCGAGCAGAGTGGAGTGCGCGACGTCGAATTGGGAGATAGCCGTGGAGGCGGTAAAGAGGCGGGAAAGCATTTCCATCTTGACGTCGTTGTGCTTGGTCCGCTGGCTGCTGGTGTTCTCGTCATCCTGGTTGTCCTGGATGAACTGCAGAGCAAGCTTGGAGAACTCGACCACGTAGGAATAGGCCCTTTGTCGTTCGAAAAGGTTCACAACGTGAGCGTAGTAGTTAGGAAGTCCGCTGTAGAGCAACTTCCACTCGGTATCGTCGAGAAGACCAGCGCTATGTCGTTGCACAGTTGTGCGCTCTGTGCTTAGGCCAACCGATGCCTTCTTGAAGCACTGAGCGGCAGTGCTGTGCTCGTTGAGGGCAAGGAACACACGGCCCTGGATGTAAGTAGAGAATGGATCTTGCTGAGCAAATGGGTTGAGCTCCTTCGCGAGGTCAGGACGGCCCTGCTTCAAAAGCCAACATTGCATGATTCCATTGTCCAGCTCGGTCGAGCTAGTCGGAGCACAGATGTCAAGAACGACATCAGTGATGCTAGACAACAAAGGTTCGCCATGGCTTTCTGGCAATCCCAGGAGGTGCCCAATCAGTCCTTCCAAGGCGGTAATGGCATACGTCTCCTCCTTACCACGGTTGGCCACAGGTGATGCGGAGCCAGAGTGATCGGCCTTTGGCACAGGGATAGTAAGCTCTGTCTTAACCATCCACCTGAGATGCTCGAGCCGCTTAAGAGCATCAACCAGTTTGCGGTAGACTAGGCCGACGTCGAACCTCGCGTGTAGTGCACTCTTCTCGTCTTCGATCTCATCCTCCATGTGAACCAGAAGGATGAGTTGACTGAAGAGTATCTTCCAATGAAGCTCGATCGTCTCCTGCACAGTCCGGATGACCAGTTTCCGCCCAAATCCTGTGAACGGTGCTCGCAATTCCTGCGAGTTCCCATCACCCGCCGCTGTGATAAGCTCGAACAAATCTTCGTACAACCTAGGAGTAACCATTTGGAAGTTTTGTCCTAGGGTTTCCACCACTTGAGCCACATCCTCTTCGGTAACTTGACGCCAGAACCCTGCCTTATCGTAAAACTGCTGCATCCGCTCGGCATCCGATAGTGATGACTCTTCGAATAGTTCTGCCCGCAAAGCCGCTCTGCTCAACTCCAACATGCTGTCCGAGAAGACGTCGACAAAGTTCAAACCAGCCGAGACCAACGCCGCAACATCCTGGTCCTTCTGGCTGGGGGTTTCGATGTTGTGATAAATCCGGTCAAGGTCGCTGCATTGCCTGATAGCAGACAAGAGATCGGCGCAGGCAACCCAGATCATGCCATCCACAGGATCAAGGACCAAGGATAGTGCTTCGCCCCTTTGCTTGTCCAACTCAAGTAGCAAACGCCAAAACCGTGTCCACTGAGTCTCGCTCGTACCCCTGAACTGTTCGTAATCCAGGCCTCCGACCGAGCTCCGATCGAGTGTTGTGGTAGATCCAAGGACGGAGCAAATCGACTCAGCGATGCTCTTGTTTGATCTCAAATTACCTTCCTTGTACGTTCCAAGGCCCTTTTCGTACATCACCAGTGCTGTCTCGAGCGTCGACTTGGAAAACCTGCCCGGGAAGAAGATAAGTTCCAGCCACTTCTCGCTTGAATCCACGGGGTCACAAGGCCCCGATGTCTGTGCAGATGCTGCCGAAGATTCGATATTGACCATTTTCCAACCATCATCGAAAGGTCCGCTGGCGCTCCTTGGGTGGACCTGGAGCTTTTGGACCCGGTAGGTGATATTGTTCTTCCACAGTGTCCACAGCTCAGGTCCCTCTGCTTGTTGTGCAACAGCGAAGTCGGCCAAGGTCCAGATATCCAGAGAAGATGGGCTAGCCGGGACCAGCTTCTGTTCTGGGAAGCAGTCGGCGACATGGATCGATCCTTGGGCGTTGGCCTTTACTTTCCAGAACTTGAACTCGCCCGAGCCTATTGGCGAGTAGGTGACGACCAAACATTGGCCGGGGCCATTGTCCAGAATACGGATTAGGTTGGTTTGAGAAGGGTCGATAGTCCATCGGGCGATATCCTGGGGGTCGCGCTTAGCGTTCAGAATGTCGCCTGTATACATAATCTGGCCCGTCCGCACATCCCACACCCGCATGCGGTGATCCAGGCAAATGGTAAAGAGAAAGGCGGCGCCATCGATGCCCGCATTCGTAATGGCTGTCGACGTAGCTGCTGTTAGCTCCATGTTGGTGTTGCCGTACCGCACTGTCGGATCTCGCTTGAAAGGAACGAGCTTTTGTAAGCTCTGTCCCCATCCTGCAACATTATAAATGGTCTCCTTCCATTGGGCGCCGTTTGCTATAGGACTTCGTCAGCAGTTGTTTCTGCAACAACGCGGATATAGGAGTGCTCACCGTTTGACCTGCTATTCCTGTCGAACCTGAGTATTCCTCCATCGTGCATAGTGACAATTAGCTGATCATGGTTCACAACCACGAGCCGGTGTGGTTGTTTGAAGCCAAACCCGGGCGGCGAGTATGACTTGCACAACTCCCCCAGCCCGCCATCGGTTGCTAGCCTCTTCCTGAAGTGATCTGGGCGAAGGGTGATGGTGTGGAGCTGGTTGGACTGGTCGATGACATGAACGCAGAGGGCATCGTGGGCCTCTGGGTCGGAGAAGCCAATGCAAGAGGTTCGTATCGGCGAGGGGAAGCGCAGGTTCAAGACCAAGGGCGCGTCGGTATCGTTGTGTTGGTGGTGGTTTGGTTTGCAGACATCGGCCGCGCGGATGCTCAGGACTGTGTCATTCTCAAGGACCCGCCAATGGAATCCACGGGGCGAGGCATGGTGCTTTCGGTAGTATACTGACGAAGCAGTGGCTAGGTTCCGGATTCGGTAGGCCTTCTCGTCGTCGGCGGCGTTGATGGCGCGCGCGCTTGCTGTTGTCGACCTGCTGAAGGAGCTCTGGTTGTGCGATCCGACGCGGATCTGGACAATCGACGACGATGTGGACGGCTCGAGGTTAAGGCGCGTCTCTTTGTAGAGTATCTCAAAATCCCGTGCGCTCATCTTGTTCCCATGGGTATCATTCGGTGTGGTATGGGGAAGTCGGGGGTTGCTGTCGCGCTTTTTGGAGATGCAAACGCGGTTGTTGCTTTTGCTGTGATGCCCTGGGCAGAATTTCTGGCCGCCCGGCAAGTTCAAGTTCCCAAGCACAGCGCAACGCTACAAGCGAAGCAGTCGCAGCGGGTCAGTCAATCGGCTGGCGTTGGTTGGTGGGGAGCTCTGTGCTAAACAGTTAGTGAGGACTATGCGGATAGGGTACAAGGTACGTCACTCCCCAGAAGGAAGCGAAAGCCTTCAATCCGATCTCTTTGACATCCACGACTTGACAATGCTCAATGGATGATGGCGCTCAAATCTGTACTTTCAAGCCACAGACCATACATTTATTCTTCGCTTCCTTTAACCACGAGATTATGTGGTGCGTGGCCTGGTATCTCACAAATATGGTCGACAGCAACTTGGATGCCAATGGATAAGAGCTTCAGCTTCACAGTCCTGCGATTTTAGGAATACCACACCTGTATTGCTCGACCTCAACATCGAGAAGCTCCTTCCGGACTGGTCAATGGCTGGTTGGCGACCTGTGACAGCTTCAGCTCGTTGCCCGCGTTGAAAAAAGAATAAGTACCCTTGTTGATGATAAGTTGACTAAACTCCAGACTTCTACCAGTCATACCAGACATGTGTAACGCCAGGCTGCCCTCCCATGCAAACAATAAAAACGCGCTATGTCCATCAGAAACACACATTATCCTTATACACACATCCGACCCTGTATCGTCATATCATCAGCCCCTTGCGTTCCTAGATTATTGTATGAATCTCGTGTTGGTTCGCTGTCGCCATCCCCGTCGAAGACTATTGATTCATCTTCTCCATATCCTTCGGGCTGGGGTCCCCGATACCGTCCTCATTGATAGCAAACAGGCAGTCGCTCTCAGGTAAGCACGGGCTGTCGTAGATCTTCGCAATTCTCGTTTCACCACGGCCCTTCTTCAGGCTGATGCGAGTAGTACTGGCGTGCGCAATGATGTTGCCACCGATAGGTTTCTTGGGGTCTGGGTTGAACATGGCAGACGGGCCACCGTCGACCTGCGCCACGACCTGGTTCGTGATCACCACCGCAATACCGAACTCGTCGGCAAGGCGCTGAAGGGTGCGCATAAACTTGGCGAGATGGGTTTGGCGGGAGCTGAGTTCGCCACGGCCCAAGAAGTCCGTTCTGTAGAGCGAGGTCGCGGAGTCGACAATCAACAGACTGAAGCGAGTCTCACACATCATGGCTGCGGCCTGGTTCAGGAGCTGCAGCTGATGATCCGAATTGTAGGCTCTTGCGTAGGCGACGTTGTCGAGAACTTCTTCTCCTGAGAGACCGTATCGGTTGGCCACTGCAAGGAGACGAACAGGACGGAATGTGCCTTCGGTGTCGATGTAGAGACATTTTCCCTCACCACCTCCCATGTCGAAGGGAAGCTGGCATGTCACTGCAAGAGTATGGCAGATCTGCGATTTTCCTGTTCTGAACTCTCCAAAGATTTCGGTAACACTGCCGGTCTCGACACCACCAGCCAATAGTGTGTCCAAGTTTTTGGAGCCAGTGGTGATAGAAATAAGTTCGCTGCGGCGCTGGTGCATCTCCGTCGCAGTGGTAAAACCCATGGGCACAAGTTTGGAGGCTGGACTATAGTGTCAGTAATTTTGCACACCCAGAATACAATCATAAGTAACACGAGTCCGGGCGACTGACCTTCTGCCAATATTTTCCCGGCCTTCTGCTCCGAAATACCCTTGATCTGCTCTAGTACCCTACGGGGGGTATAGGCAACAGATTCGACGGTGTTGAAGCCTCCATCAACAATCAATTGGATATCACGCTTGGTAAGTCCGGCAACACCCTAGACAAGTCAGTTAGTTATTTGCATAACGGAATCATGCATCAAAAATGCATACCTCTAGAGCAGAAAGTGGTGTTGGGGCGCCTGGGTTCGGGATCCCGCTATCGTCCTCCATGTTGGCGGACTCATCGTACTCCTCGTTGTTCGACATCGTGTTATTCGGTGCACCAATTTCTGGGTTTCTTATCGCGTAATTATGGTAGGACCGGCAGCGAGCGAAAGAGTTTTGGAGATGGCCACAGAAAAGCAAGGCAGAAAGTCGAAAAGAAAAAAACCCAACCTGAACTGGAGCTAAAGATACGCGAATGTTGACGGAGGCGAAAACAGCAGGCAAGAGCGCGACCCGCGTTCTACAAATTGGGGAAGAGCGACACGCTAACATGTGACCTGGATGACCAATTCAGCCCAGCATGCACGGCGGGGTGCTAGGCCCCGCCGGATGCCTAGATCAGTGTGGAGAATGACAGGCAGCGGGACGGGTTCCACTGTGGGGTCCACTCACCAGCGGTCACCCCTGGGGGTTTGTCAATTCAGGGCCAATTCCGTACTCCCCGTCAATATCTTGACTTCTCACACTCTTTTCACCATCTTGACCTCTTTGTATTCACTGTCTACTGACATGTTGCTCACAATCACAAGAGATATTCGACGATACTTGCGGTCATGGCACTTTCATCGTACTCATTCCTTGACCCTACCCGCCTGTATCTCGGTCCCCGTCTGTCGATAGCAACTCTCGAGAACAGCCTATCCAAAAAGAAGGAAATACAATTTTTGCTTATCCTCGACCCCTTGACGCCTCATCCGGGTTCACGCCATGTCGCTGTTTTGTATTGAACATAACAGTCATCATCGAATACAACAGCCGTCCGTCCTCCCTTGAACAAATTTTGGGTTCATCCAGCAAAAGAATATCGCAAGAATGACCCATCCAGCGCCCTCCACCTTACTGTTACAACTGTTGGAGAGGCCGAGACGTGTTCCTCGTCCACTACCTTCGTCCATATCCAAGCACACGACTGCCCTGGGCCTGGCCAGGTTCCTCACCACTCCCCTCCCCTTCCAGACTGTTGAGATGATAATGGTTCACTCTGGGCTCAGTACCCGGTGTCCCAAGCCTTCCAACAGGTAGGACCTCAAACCCGTCATTGACCCTCCGAGCAGATCTGTTGTTGGTAAAATGCGAATCTCCAGGCCCGAAGGTCGGCTCAGGGGCAGGGATCACCATGGGCTCTGCATCCTCCTGCTGTTGCTGTTGCTGCTGATATATCACATGCGAGGGAGGAGTGCCGAACGGATTACGGACAGGATCTCTCCTTTCGACTCCTCTTGGTCCATACAGTCTTCCTCCTCCTCCACCTCCGCCGCTGGACGAGCTATAGGATCTTCCACTCCCGCTTCTCGTAAAGCGCTGCTGGGCGGAATCAGTGGAGGAGTCGCCTGATTCAGAGCCGGTGCTTCGCTGACTGCCCCTGGTAGGACCACCGCCGTCCGCGCCACCGCCACGGACCTCTTGTTGTCGTCGGGAGGAGGTGGTTGGCACGTATATGTCATAGACTGCTGGTCTTTGTGGCGACTGTGCTTCTCCATCTTGACCCTCGAGTCTTCGGAGGGTATCTTCGTTCAAAGCATGAGGAGTCCGCAAACCGTGACGATGAGGGTAATAATGCCTCTGGTCTCGCGAGATGGGTGGCGGGATTGCCCCTGACGAGTTACTCTCCAACGACTCGGAATCAGTGAGTCTTTGCAGGAGTGAGCCGTCGGGAGTAATAAGCCTTTGCGACGTCGTCGTGATGCCTGCAGCCTTCGTCTTCTCCCTCCTCTGCTGCTCCGCATCCAGATTCACCACCGTTACCGCCGAGGTAAGCTTTGTTGTTTCGGTGGGAGTGGCCGGTCTCGAGATCCAAATGCCGTCAACTTGGACGCCGCTCTGGATCGCCCGGACTCCGAAGGGGATGGTGCTGGCTGCTGCGCGCTTGGAAGAGGTAGGTCGGAGCCCCGTGCTGCGCATGTCATCGATCCGCGCCTTCTTTTCTTCGTCCAGGATCTCCTGTTTTCGTACGATACGGTTCGTCCACCACAGCTTGACTAGACCGGCGCAGAATACGGCTAATATTGCCACGGCAAGTGCCTTGGGATAAATATTAGCGAACTGGCATCTTCTTAACAGGGGTTTAGAGCAAAGGAAGGGCCTGGTGATGGTGATTTGACTTACAAAGGTCATCTGCTGCCATAGCTCCCACGACATAAAGAAAATTCCCTTGGCCATTTTGGTGTCTCTGCTAATTTGCTGCGACGGTGTTGACGTTGGGGAAATGCAGTCAAGCCGTGGTACTTTTAGCCCTCAAAGACGAAGGATGTTGTGGTAGTTTGATGAAGGCTGACACCAGCCTCCTGGTCAACCAAAAGCGCGAGCAAACGGTCGTTGCCACGTCAGTTGGGTGAGTTTTAAGATTTGGCAGGGAAAATAGCCGTCTTTGCGGGTGTGAAATGGACCGCTACTTTGTTCGGTTTCGGGAGCTTGCAGTGTTGTCTTGAATCCTTCAGGCCAGTTCTGCCGATCAACTGACCAAGCAACACTGGAAATATTCGTTTTGGGTGGTGCTCTGAGATGTTAAGAGGAAGGCGTTATTGATGATCGCCAAAAGCTTCAGGTGTTTGGATGTCGAATGCTCAGACTGTCAGAGTATGACTGACAGGGTGGTCGGATTGTGTTGATTTATCCACATTCTTCGTTCGCCACTGATGCGGATATCCCAGAGACTGTCTTAAAACTCTTCCCACGGTGAGAAACCCTCGAATTGTGTTGGCGCTTCTGAGATAAGTAGTCGACAGATGAACGTGAAGTGTCCGTGATGGTGCTCAAAACTCTCAAAAGAACAAGCGCTTCTCGAGGGATGGGGATAGATGCCGTATTATTGTCTCATGAATCCACTCCTTCCCTTTCCGAGAGTTCGGATCGGTCAAGAGAAAGGGACATGAACTCTCGGGATACACAGGATAGAAGCCCAGCAATGGGTGTTCTCGAAGAGCTAGTCGGGGCAAATACGAAGAGCGTGTAACGGGTGACGGCGCTTCAGTCCCAACACGACTTTCCTAAAGCCCCTTGTTCGGTTCGGGTGCCTGCATTAGCAAGGCTGATGTTATCACCAACACATGGTGTGCAACATGGGATCCAAGTTTGAATAAGCTTCGAGGGGTTTTGTCAACGTGGTTGATGCGTGTAAGTAGTTCCTCAGACAGAAGACCACGGAAGTCGTGGGATTGTAGGGGGGTTCGTTGCAGTGCCCACGGGTGTTTTGGAGTGAGCTTTATCGAAGTTTTTGAGAAGCGGTGGGCAATGAATTGACAAGCGGATGGAAGTCAAAGAGCAAATGAAAATAAGCAATTCTTTCCCACTTTCACTTCCGTTCGGGACGGGCCCAGAGGCTTTTTGTACGAGCATACACCCACGGATAGGAACAGCACAACACGCCAGGCCGGGAGGAAGTGACCCTACCCTACCGACATCGCTGGTTAGGCTGAAGATTACCTAGGTATGCTCATGCCCCCCGTTGTGAAATCTGCCATGACATATATGACGAGCGAGCCATAATAGCCAGGGCTAGATCGCAGAGCTTGATCTGCCTCGACCATGACAGACCCCGGAATAGCTTCTGCAATGGACGCTTGCTCCATTTTAGCGTCGCAGGGTGCRCCCTGCCTTGCAGACGGCAGTCAACAATTGTCAGGCTAAATGATTGAGCTGACGACGCGACCAGAGAACGGTTGAAGACTGTCGAGAAAAAAAACAACTTTGAGAACATGGCGGCCCAGGCAGTACGTGATCATCGGACCCCGATCGACCGAGGGACATGTCGATAGACCACTGCAACCGGGAAGACGGGTCTTTGGGCTAGAACACTGGATGAGCAACAGCCGGTAACGAGGAAGAAATTCCTGAAAACAGCTTTGTGCTTCAACGAGATTTTCCAAGTCGATGGTGTCGAAACTGGGTTGTACTGTTTATGTAGTAGTGAAAACGTGGTATGGATGGTAACACGGCACAGCCGATGGATGAGCTTGAAATTATCCCGAGAAAAGACAAAAAGAGCAAACCATGATACTGATAAAGTATATTGCATTCGGTTCAAGGACGTAAGTGCGGTCCGAAGTCTGATGGAATCTTGACTTGTCTCAGCATGGTATTTTGCCTGGAATTCATCCATATTGCGGGTAGCTTCGAGCCTTCGACTGCCCCGGATTTTCGCGTGGGTACTAACCGGCAGATTGCCCCGGTCGAAGAAACAGAAGAAAAATGTCGAAGCACGCCATTCCCACATTGGATTTGTTTGAATGGGTAGATAGAACATACTTTGTGCAACGGTGCGCTAAGGATGCTTGCGACGAGAACATGGTCAAACTCAAGATTTGATGGTCACTCCAAAATGTTCCTGTCGCTTCGAATATGTGTGTTGGTGTATCGACACTGGGTATTTTCAGACCAGTGCAAAAATCAGGCATTGCCAGTATCTTGTGTCTTCGGAAATATGGTGGATGACTGAGATCCTGGTGATGTTGTTAAACTGGAATGGAACTAAAAGGGAAAGAAAAAAGCCGCGAAAGTACGAAGTTTAGGTTAACAACAGGGCGAGTGAGGCTGTCACGGCAAAATGCGAGGGCCAACCTAACTACGGTAGTGCCCCAGACTCCTTCCCCGGGCTGTCCCTTCCTCTTGGTTCGTAACGCACCATAGAGAGAGGCAAAGAGTCATTCTACGGAAGGAGCCATTAACAATCGGAACACAAAAAATTAAGCTCGCAGCTCGAGATAGAGGGCATACTTGTACAGTACAGCACCTTCCACAGCCAAAGACAGACTCAGCAGCAGAAAAAAAGAAAAAAAAGAGGGGAGGATGGTGAGGCGGACGACGGAGGGGGAAGGGGTAAAGGATAATTACCTGCTCGAAGTGAGGAGTGAACCCATGTGCTCCCGGATTACAAGGCAGCGGTATGAACCACTACACCTGCAACCCATATGGGAGCCCATGAGTTCCTCGAAAGAAAGGAGCGGGAGGTCTAGTATATGTACTGTGTGGCAATTGCGTAGTCTGAATGGGGATGGGTAGTATGGTCGTCGCGGTAATACTACGTATAGCTCGCAGTTGGCTCGTAGAGTGGTAATTCATTTACTTCACACTCACTCAGACTAGAACGGTGTTCTGAACGAAGCATTGTGGAACGGTTCTTCTCACATAAACTTTGAAGTCTAAGGTGCTTCATCAAGAACATATCTACAGATAGGTGGGTCAATCAGTCCTTCACTGCTCTTGAGCCAGGGACAAGAGGCGGTGGAATCACAGCTTTCTCGATTCTTTGAACTGATTGACTAAGGGACAGAAAGGAACATCACCGTTCATATCTTCGAGTGTCAAAGGGTTGTAGCTTGCGCATCAAGTGGTTGAAACGCAATAATTTTCCAGTTATATAGCTCGAAAAGCAGTTTGGAAAGAAGCATCTCGTTCTGTTACCAAAAACACAAAAAAAGAAAATAGCATCATGTACCACACAAGTGACATCAACATTAAGGTGAAGAGCAATACCGTAAATTAAACCAAGCCAACTGATATTGTTTCAGTAACCTACAAAGAAACAAAGCAGTCATCAAAAGCATTAAAAAGCAAGTACCCTTGCCCAGAACCCTGAATGTACTACTGCCAATCGTCTCCTTGATCTTCGAGACATAAAAGCCCCGGTATACCCCATTTAGACCAACGGCGGTATTCATGCCAAAATAGCTTTCAAACTTGTCCTGTACTACCGTGAAAAAAGCAACCCCCAAAGCGACCGAGTGCAACGAAATCCCATTATGAAAAGCACGAATGAAAACAAAAGCATGACGAAGACGCGCCTTATAACTAACCCCAGGAAACTCCTAGAAAGCGCCCCCCTTTACTCCATGTGGTGAATGCGTGTGTGAGAAGCCTCGTGGTGATATATGCAAGGCTGTGCGGAACAGAACGTCCGATGGGTATCCTGAGAGAAAGTAAAGAAGTGAAGTCTGGGGAGCGTCCGGCGACGCGGCCATCATACGCTGCGCTAAGAAGTCGATGAATACTTCTGCCCGAATGATGGATGTGAAGTCAAAACCCTTACCGTTAAGAAAATTTCCGTATGTATTCGATCCAATTGAGCGTTGGTGTCAACCTTAAAAAAGCTTCCCCGCATGACGCCGAGTTTGTGCAGTCCTAGAAAGGGTTTGAAATGGGAAGGCAACTATCGGGCCTAGTCGCCAACTGAGAGTCTGAGTGTGTTTACCTGATATCAAGTTGGAACGGCTTGAAACGCCCCCCTATCGTAGCGCAGTTCGGACACTTCCGACGGGCTCCTTGCTCAAGCATCAGAACATCGACGCATGCCCGGCACAAGCCGCATATGCATTCGGTGCACGCATAAGACTCCCGAAGCAAAGAAACTTCCCGGCACGCAGCGCAGTAAATTTGCGTATTCTGCGAAGAGTAGCTCGGAGATGAATCCGACAGTCCCCGGGATCCGATATGGAAGTTCTCTCCGCTTTCACCACTCTCGACCGATGGGAAGGCATCCGTAGCCTCAGGGTTGTACGATGGCGGAGTGAGCGCCTGCTGCAGCGGCGATGCTTGATAACTTGTATAGTTGTAGTGCTGCTGGAGAGGAGGCAAAGATGATCGATGAATGGATACAGGTGAACGGGGAATCTGACTGGTCAGATGTGGATTGAATTTTGAAGGGCCTTGCGAACTCACTGGTGTCCTATCCTCGTCTATGTCTTCCGTTGCTGAAGTGGCTGCATCGATAAGATCCTCCCAGCGCTTTCCAAAATCGGCCGAAGGCTCGGCGGATAAGGCTTTCCTGTCGCTGCCTCCGGGTCGCAGAAGCTCATGCTGGCTATCATTTTGTAACCGACGAAGCCATTCAGATGTAGCACCTTTGGATCTCTTGCCTTGGTGGCCTCGTTTGGATATCGACTGCCTTCGAGTGCGAGTGGGGCCTAATGTCCGATGCAGTGGCGGAAGAGTTGATGATCGGCCAGGGGGCGAGTTTGATAAGATTGAAGGTAAAATTTCTCTTGGTCTTCCCGAGTCATAACCGGAGTAAGGTGCGCTCGTCACATCGGCGTTTGTGAGGTGTATTGGGGGCAACTCAATCGATGACCTCGGCCTTCTCTTCCCTTCGTGATCCGAATGCCAGTCCTGTGGCACAAGACATCGTTTAGCAGAGCGAAAAAGACGTGGAAGGAGACAGCCTGATACGAAAGTGAAACCCAGATTATCCAACTTACATTATCTGATTCCCAGCCTTGCTCCATTTTGTGGTTGTGTAGCTGTGCAAGGGCGGCTGCAGCAGGGAGCAGTGCAGCTCCTGTATACTGCTCCTCGCCATTTCGAGGTGTCCCTGGAGCACTCGAGCCGTCTCTGTGATAAGCATGCGAAAGCCCCTTAGCCTGACCTGCATGTGCAGAAGGCCCTGAAGTTGGCTGGTTTTGAGGTCGTTCGTTTGGCTGCGTCTTGATCATGAGCAAGAAGCTCTCCTCGGTGGCAGGGAGCTTGGAGATGTAGTGCTCCGGGTGCGCTCGACGGATGTGCTCCTGCATAGAGCGATATCTCTTCTCCTAGATGTCATGATACCCATCAGCTGATCCTATCCATGACATGCAAGGTGCAACGATAATGACCGAAAGGGCTGTAAGTGATGGCTGATGTTTTGATTGACAGCGGTGTAGGCGGTGTAAGCTAGGATAGGCTGAACGTGAGCAACTTACACCTATGCAGCGCTTGCGACAACTTGAGCCATCTTGGTTGCGCAACGGACAGACAACCTCATTATTGGCGTCGGTGATCGAGAACGAAGAAGTTAGGGATGTCCTAGGCGGCATATTGAATACCGTGATACCCCACCATACGATGTCGTCGAGTGTTTTGGAAGTCGGATAGATGAGCGATAACTGCTGATAAGGCTTATACGTATGTATCGCGGCGTATCGTATCGTATTGTAGTAATGCTACTCAATCGGTGTTTTGGATTCGGAGTCTATGCTGCGACTCTCTTTTGCAACTGTCGCCCACGGAATCGACGGTGATCTAGATGGATTGCTCTCAGGTACTGATCATGGGAGCAAAAGGATCCAAGCTATGGGCGGGTCGTTGTAGGTGTGTAACAAGAAAGATGTTCGAGGAAAGGTGGGAGACGGTGAGGTGTGGTGGTGGCGGTGGTTGTAAGAGCCTTTAACAATAAAGGAATGAAACCAAAGCAGGGCAGCGGGATCGACTCGAATGGATGGGCACGGGATGGGGTCTAGCAGCAACCGCCGTCCATATAAGGAGAACAGAAACCCAGGTCCGGTATGGAAAGGGTATGGAAACGACTCAATCCTGACATGCAGCGTGGATTGAAGGGATGGGGGGTGTGCGAAAAAGACCAGGAGGTAGGTATCTGGAGCTCCAGGTTTGGTCAGGTAAGGGTATGCGTGTATGAGATGGACGAGTCTGATATGGGAGGGTAAAGAGGCCTGAGAGGCCAATGGGGGCAACAAGGAAGAAGCACTGAAGGGTACTTGTTAGGTTTGACCGGAAGCAGCCCACATCCCATTCGCACCCTTGGGGATACCTTTGCTTGTCGCTACCGCAAAGCTGTCGAGGGTATCTTGACTAATCGAGATGGGGTCTCAGACGGAGGAAACGGGGAGACGGGGCAACAAGAGAACAATGGAGCACCTGGACGCTTTCCTATCAGGAAACGGTGGTGTATCTGTGTATGTACTGTAGCTGCGGTACTTGGCCCTGTTCTCACCAAACGCTATACCGCCAGCTACCGACCTCACCGATACCCCAAATCCGATGCCCAGTTGGCAACTGAGAAAGACGGGGCAGCCAGCGGGCGCCTCGCTCCGTTGTCATTGTCCTACTGCCAAAGTGTGCCGGAGCGGGATCGCCCCCGATGGCTCACCATGATACCAAGCACCCCATCGAGTCTATTGAGTTCCAAGTGGAAGAGTCCCGATGTATTGTAATGCTCAGAATGCTGTAACGATAAGTGGGAGATGGCCGGGATAGCCAGAGTCGATGGGAAAAGGGACATGGAGTGCCAGCTTTGGCATGTCGTCAGGGACAACAGGGGCAAGGGGGAGAGGGGGAACAGAAGAAAGCGTCAGCGGGCACTTGCTCGACTGGACGGGGGACAAAGGGGACCAATGACCTAGGCCAGGCTCGAGCTGGAGTGGGGCTTTCAAGGGTGCCGCCTCGACCAGTTGGGGGACTTGAACGATCATGGCGAACCTCCTGTTTGTGACCTCCAGCCCACGTTGGCAATGTTGGATGGGCATCCGGCGTTTCCTAGCGACTTGAAAGCTGCCTTGGTGCCACGGGTGCCTGGCTGAGCGCCCGAATGCTGCGTCAGGACTGGCTCGACAGTCCCTGATTTCCCAGTGGCCAGAATGGGCTGAAAGGCTCGCGAGACGGCACATCGCAGGTAGATCGAAGCATCCTAACTTCAGCCAACAAGTAACTCCCTGGCCGATTAAACGTGAGCTCGTAGCAGGAAACAATGCTACCGTACCTTAAGCTGCCTTATAAGGGGCCTGCGCTGAGTCAGTGACTATAGCCGTTTCCCACCCACACGGAGCTGTCGAAGTAGTGACTGATAGCACCTGGCCGACGGGATGTCGCGAACTGCCTTGGCCGCCATGAAAGCAGATGGCCGCAGCGGGGGCTATGTATGGCGCTGATATGCGCTGGGAAGGTGATGGAGTGATGTCGCTGGAACTGGGTGAGGAATGGCCTGCCAGTCGATGGCTGGGGCATGTCTCGAGTTGCTTGACTCGATTGAGCGTCGGATGGGCAGAGTCCCGGTCGAGGGAGGGGGGTTTCTGGGGGTGTCTGTCAGAAGCATTGCCAGAAGGGGAATCGGTCAATCGGGAGGGACAATTGGCGATGATTGGGCGCCGGGTTCTGGATGGAGTAGATGGAGCTGATGGAGCAACCGGAGCTGGGGGTAGCTGGGAACTCGAGCTTCCCTTGCTCGTCAATGCTGTTCCATTCCTTCCATGTCGACAACAAGAGCATTGACCCGGGGTGGAGGTCAAGCCACTCCTCAGAGCTTTGGGAAGACTGAAGTATGAAGATCTCGTGTGTCATCGGGGCCCCATGATAAACACCTCTCGACTGATGTATTGGAACTTGGCTGATTTGAGTTTGATGGAAGAATTTGATGCAGAGGACTTCCACCTCCGAGCAGGTGCAAGGTCGACAGATTTGACACCGGATGGTCCAAGCAGCGAGAACTGAGAAGCTTCACGCACTTTGGCACTTTGCACTGCTCTTGCCTGAAGCTGGAGCAACTGAGGGATGGGATCCTTCCTCGACAGTGGGTTTGTGGGGTTAAGGGTTCCCGCGAACGATGTGGACGAGAATTGGTCCAGGGTCACAAATTGCGGGTCCTTCAAGGGTTGAAAGGCACTGGATGTGCAGTGATGGCACCTGCAACACTGCACCTCCAGCATGGCAAAAGCGGCAGCTCCAATCCAGGCGAGTCCACTTTCTCCTCCGTCGTCCACTCAGTGATCCTCGTCCCTTGCAAACGCAGAGATACCTAGCTTCCTGAACTGACAAGCTATCAGCGAGCCGTTCTTGCGATATGGCAGCTCAGTTTGGCAAGCAGTTGCTCTTCCGAAGTTGGCAAGAATGATAGGGCCAAACAACCCGAAACTACATTCTTCTTTGTCTTTCTGAGTCTGAGTCCAGCTTTCTCCTCCTTCGGTTTGCCGCGATTCGTTCGCTCGTCCTACATCTCGACCTCCGATTCTAGAATGTTTCGTTCTGCCGCCGGGGTGGAGTACCGTGATGAAAGCCCAGGATATGGCAGCCAGAGGTTTGGAAGCACATCACCAGAACCAGGGAAAGTTGCATCTCTCAGATGAGACCTCCAAGGCACCAGCTGAGCCAGGCTTTTCCTCATCTCTCAAGGACAACCTCGTTTTCCAGACAGTAGGGCATCCCTAACCGAAGGCGGTGAAAAGTGCTGTGACGACCGCCGATCGTTCCTCTCCCAGTTTGCATGAGCTGTGGTACCGGCATCTATACTCTGACAACCCTAGGCCTAAAGGGCTCAATATACAGAGTAAAATTCAAGAGGGCTAACTTCGCGTGTACCGTTGAACCCTCTCTCGCCTCTATTTGCCTATCTACAGTAGGTACTTCCCAACGGTTGGACAACGCTCAGCAACCTATACAGTTTTGTACTGTATGTGTCAGAGACACAACTTGATCACGGAAGGCTTGTGACAAGCCAGTTCCAGGCACATGACTTAAGATCCATGACACACCCCGATCCAGTATACCTCTCGCATGATGAGTACGGGACATGTATCCCGGCTGTTACAACCTGCCACAACCTGACTCGAGTATACTAAAAGGCGCGCGGTCTCGCTCCCGTTAGGCAATCCTGCTTCTCAACAACGAAACGATATGTACCTTACATTCTGTCTGTTCGCGCATCGTTTGAAGGGATGATACACATACGCGGCGGGACTTCGAAACAATTTCACAAAATGAAACGAAACTCGAGCTTCAAAAGCTAAGGCCAGTTTATCTTCTTCTCCCTTTCCAGTAAGTTCCACTGTTCCTATGGTCGAACACTTGTTGGTTCTTGGATGTCTACGACCTAAAGTCTCGATCGGCTACTGCACAGCTTTTTAGCGGTAGCACAGAGTAACATGGCAGCTGGCTACCTATCCGCGTGGGAACCCGCTATCAACCTACCGGCGCTACCGCAGCATGTACAGTACGGCTATGTACGTACAGTGCTCAGTAAGGTACTTTACCTTACGGTTTATCAACCTTGCCTGCCCGGCGGCCCCATCTAACTTGTCCCGGTCGTTGCATCATCATGCTTCGCGCAGCCCCGCTTAGTCGGATGACACTGCAGCAAGCAGAGTCGCAATGCATGGAAGCGTCTTCGATAAAATTTCTATCGCATGCTTTTTATTTTTCTTTTGGCTGTGGGTACCACCTTGTACATGTACAGTACCTATTTCGAGAACAACGACCTTCTGGTATGAGCTGCCAGCTCCTTTTAAAAAAGAGCTCGTTTATCTATCGCGAACTGGGGAAAAGAAGGTTGTTTGAGACGGAAAGATTGTGTGAGCAATCCAATTTGAAAAACCCAGGACATTCCAAGGCGATATCACATCAAAGCTTCTCGAACATCATGATGACCCCAACTCAACCGCAAGCAAGACACTCTGTGAGTCAGCTGACTCCTGTGACGGTCATCAACAAGTCTGGCACCGGCAACGCAAGGGTTGGATGGATATACGATATACATACGAGGAGATTCCCCAGCCAAAACCTGAGTCACCCTTCTACATAGTAAAGCCTTCTACGTAGAGTTGTTGTCCCTCTGTGTCGGCTTTCTTACCTCAAAAGCTCAGCCGACCTTCACCTCCGGTCCTCCGATGGTATTCAAAGCTAAAGAAGTGCGCTACTAGCTCCCGCCGGTCTGCCTGTCCACTTCCGTCACACCCTTCCGTAGTCTATTTACTGGAAAGTTCTAGCTCCCCACTTAACAACCGTTGACAGTGGAAGAAAAAAAAGAAGAAAAAAGACAGGCCCTTACGTTCCGTTAGACCTCTGTCCATGTCGCAACGACAATAGAGCTACCCTTGCACCTTTGCTATCATTCTCGGGTCGGGCTCGGATCGGTCTCGGGGCCATCCCATGTAACTAGTCGGCGGCAGGTTCGTTACACGGGTAACTTACCCGGTACGGTTTTGTATGTTTCCAGCTCGGTGTTACTCTGAACTTATGTCAGGTGTTCTAGCAACAGCATCGTGACATATTTGTAGGATGAAAGAGATATATGATACGGCTAGTAAAACGTTCTGGACTACATGACGAACGATGCTCATAGGCTTGGTAGGAGCTTCACTGGTGAGCTTTCAGGAGAACAAAGCATAGGAGTAATTCATGACAGTGGTATTGATGTAAACCATACAGATATGCAATCTTCATGCTAGCTGTGAACATGCTGGACGACTTGTAGGTAAAACTGAATCGCAGGGTATCGAACTTCGCAGAGCTAGCTGCGCATCAGGCTGTGATCATGTCCTCTCCTGCTATGCAAAGTGATTTAGAACAGAGGACGACGAAACGATGCAACAGTAGTGGTGGCCAAAACTGCCCCATCGTTCACTTCAGGATCCAACATGGATTGTTTCTCAACTTCGTCAACAACAGGCTGGCAGGACGCAGGAACAAACAACGCAGAGGGGGATCATTGTCCAAAATGGCCTGACCAAATGCATTAGAGTAAAGAGGCTAGGGGCAACTGCATCCAAACAACCGACAACACCGCCCTTTTACTTCAGCTGGCGCAAAATTTCCGTCAAGAAGTCCTCAAAGCTCAGCGTGATGTACCCATCGCGATCATCGTCGTACTTCTTGAACACGTCCGTCATGCGCTTAAGGCTGATGCAAGCCTGCACAAAGAGATCAAAGCTCATGACGCCGTCGCCGCGCTTGTCGTACGTGCGGAAGAGCAGCTCGACGAAGCGCGGGCTGAGCCGGTAGCGGAATGCCACCAGCGCGTTGTTGAACTCGTCCAGGCTGATGTTGCCGGACTTGTCCATGTCGAAGCGGTCGAACAGCGTCCGCCACGAGGCCAAAAAGGACCAGAGCCCGCAGAACTCCTCGAACCCGATGGTGCCGCTGCGGTCGCTGTCGAACATGCGGATCATCATGCGGACGGTGTGCGGGTCGAAGGCGGTCCAGTCGCCGTTGACGAGCGCCGCGGAGAGTTCTCTTTCGGAGAGCTGGCCGGTACCTGGAGAAGAGGCGCAAGTGCGGTTAGAATGCGGTTATGTATGACGGGGGGTGGCTATGCCATCGAAGCAACTCACCATCCTTATCAACGGCCCTGAATAGGGGAAGAAGAGTCGGGTCGGCGCCATCGCGGGTCGTCGGGCTCGGGGGCGGTCGCGAGGAGACAGGAGGGAGGTTATGATGAGCGGGCCGGCTACCGGTCGCCGAGGGAGGCGGGCTCATGCCGTAGCGGTCTGGTGGTGGTCCTTGCTGCATTCTCGGTGATAGTCGGTGCGGGTCTGCTGAGCCGGAAGCGTAGTGGTTTTGATTGTATGCGTTTTGATTGTAGGTGTTTTGACGCTGGGGATCGTACGTGTTCTGACGCTGGTCGAAGCCGGTGTTGCGATGTTCGACGGGGCGGGGAGGTGGTGGCTTGGTCTCGTATCGCGCTGTGGAAGGAGCCTGCTGAGGCGGAGCAGGTGAGGTGCCTTTCTGTCAACCGTAGATGGGATATTAGTATGCGACCCAGCTAGACTCCATCTCGTCGCGATGAAGCTGGATAGCGATATGGGTTGCTCACTCTCGGTTCTGGCTCGGCGAATCTTGGGAGCAGAATGTCAGCAGGCGATCAACTTACACGTATACAGGCTAAGAAGGTCCGGTATGATTTGGCGACGGGTGCGGGGCTCTCCGGGCTTCTCCAGGGGATATGCAAAGTGTAGGGGCAGGTATACGCGGATTAGGTCGCAGGAAAAAGGGCATACACACCTGGGGAGCTCGTCGGGGTTATAAGATCTGTTGTAGGCCATGGTTGCTGTCAATCAAGAGCTTGAGGTTGTTGACACAAATCGCTGGTCGCCGTCGCAAACAAGTTCAGGATGTGTTTGTCGGGTCAAGGCGGGGAGGTCGGGGTGCGGAGACGGGGACGGGACAGCAAAGGGGAGCGAGCGTCTGGGAGAGAGAGGCACCGGCCGTTGAGGGTATCAAGTATTATGTAGGTTGGTAGTAGGGAAAAGAACTGAAAAGGAGTAAAGGAGTCGGTGATGGGTAGAGTGGCCGCTGGATCAGACCCAGTTCCCAGGTTACAAGAAAGCAGATTACCTTATTTTCCTTGACACCTACCTTATCCACGTGTGAAGTATGGGATGTACTGGGCAATCCGTAATTTAGGTAGTTACGTGCCCAATCGCCTCAGCCGCAATGCCAGACCGCAACCGCAATGTTGGTTACGCTAGAGTGCTTCCCGATTCAGGGTCCGATTGTCAAAATCCGAGAGAAGAAGAGCGGAAGGATCTCGGATTCGTTCTGAGGGATCTCTGGATCTGTCGGTCGGGAAAAGGCACGAGCTTCTGAGAGCTCAACTTTCCCCTTCTCCAATCCTCCAATTTAGCTCCATCCACAATTCCACATGGGTCCGTTGACCCGTTCAACGTGGTTCAACGCTATCGTGCCTCATCGGGCTAGTTAAGGGTCCTTTGTGGAGTTTGCCCGTTGTGCGGTGTATCCGTCCGTATTGTGTGTGATCCGCACTGGTATTCGTAACATCGAGGAGGCTTGGACGGCTGGGCGTTGCTTGGAGCGTCTTGTCTTGGGTGTCGGTAGCTGTTGTCATGATGACCAGCTTTCCTGTATAGGTATGACACGGTGAATGCTACTCTTTATCATGAGAATCGAATTGGAGCTGGATTTGCATCGCACAGCAATGTCACTACCGGACATGAAGCGGTGCTTGCAACACAGGCCCATGACATTCAAGGACACAAACTCTGTTGTGATTTACGCATGCTGGCCTAAAACACTCCTTTGGGTCCAAAGTTACCACAGGCCCACATGCGAGAGGAGTTCGATGGGAGCGCAGCAGGGCGGTGCTATACCGGAACCGCGAGTTCAGGCCGGAGGATTGTTGCTGACAGGCGTCGAGGTGTTTGGAGCCGTGCAACTTCCGAACCTCACGTTTCGTGAAGCGGGTGCCTGCCGATCAAGACACAGAAATAACCTCCCGTGCATTTTGTTCGAACGGAACACCTCACTGGAGTGCTTGCGGTGGGAATCGATATCAACGCCTGCCGCGCGAGCCGGAGTTTGCGTAGATACTTAGTATTCGTCAACATTAATCGGCCTAGGTTATCGCTGGCTCATGAATGAGATGGGTATGAAGGAGAGAGGACCCGATTGAGATGGAGGATCCTCCGCCAGATACAGTTTGCCGGCAGCTAAGGTATCGGATAGTAGATCGGTCGCGGAATATCGGTTACACCATCTTTCGGCTTTCTTTCTTGATAGCTCTGTAACGCTGCTATTCCCCTAACCCTTGATATTGATTTTGTTTGATCTGCGAAACACACAACTCCGACGGTTCCCTTCACTTGGACTGGAGTCTTTCATGGACAACCACGTGTAAACGCCAAAGAGTTCAGTAGCAGAAATTTCTGAGGGCGTTGTTATAGCCTGCGTCTCTTCGCTACTGTTTTTGTATATTTTATTCACTTACAACTTTCTTCAAAACGGACAAAAATGTCGGCCCAAGAACCTCCAAGCAAGCAAGATGAGTTCTGGATATTTGGCTACGGGTAAACCGCCTCACCGACCATACCGCCTATGCACCCCGAGAGTCTCTTTCTAGTCACGGTAACTAACCGAGCCTTACAGAAGTTTGATCTGGAAGCCGCCGCCGCACTTTGGTACATACCTCTACACATTCCCCCTTGTCGTTTCATAAGACTTGGTAGATCAGGTGCTGTCCTATTCGACGTGTCCGGTCCCCATATCAAAACTCCAACTCAGATAGGTCTTATTCGCGACCTTGGCGTTCTGCTGGCGTCTAGATAGAGACTAACCGAGTATCAAACATTGTCTAGATAGAAGAATCCCGGGCTGGGTAGAAGGCTACGTACGCCGGTTCTGGCAGGTATGTCTGGCTGGAGTGTTTCCTGTTCATGGTTTCTCTCGGTGCCTATGAGTAACTTCTGTTGTTTGTCTACATGTGCTTCGAATGCTAACTATCTGTAGGCGAGGTAAATATCCTCATAATCACTCGAACGACCAGAACCTCTTATTGTGTTCTTGAGAGTGCAATTCTCCTCCCACGTCCTCCTCAAGTGATGAGACATATTCCAGAGCACATACACTCACAAGCCTCACCTTCGACCCTTTCGTCTTCATCTCTTCACATGCCCTATTCTAATATCCTCCAACGTTTCATCTGACCGCTAACCACATCTCTACCTCTCTTCCCTCGAAACAGTGAAGACCACCGCGGCACACCCTCCGCACCCGGCCGCGTCGTCACCCTGATCGAGCGCTCCTACTGGGCCTCGCTCGCCGATCACCACGACTCGGCGCCCGCCAAGGTCTGGGGCGTGGCCTACCGAATCAAGGCCGACCGCGTCGCCGAAGTCAAGGAGTACCTCGACATCCGGGAGATCAACGGGTACACGATTCACTGGACCCCGTTCCACCCGGCCTCGACCGTGGACCCTGCGCTGCTGCCGCCAGCGCAAAAGGGTCCCATCCAGACCCTGGTTTATATTGGCACGCCCGACAACGCCCAGTTTACCGGGCCGCAGGATCCGCAGGAGCTTGCCGAACACATCTATCGTAGCAAAGGGCCCAGCGGTCTGAACCGGGATTATCTGTGGGGGTTAGAGAAGGCGTTGGATGAGCTGAGTCCCGAGAGCGGCGATGAGCATGTGAAGGACCTGTCAAACCGGGTGAGGGCGGTGGCCGCGCGGTATAAGAGTGAGGGAAAAGCCGACCCGACCGACGAGGTTGATACCGCGACCGAGGTTATCGAGGCAAACGGAACAACAGAAGCAACACACGACGAACACCACCACCAGTTCAGAAGAGCTGGCAGCGTAGATGAGCAGGAGGAGACCGAAAAGACATCATAGAAGGAAGAAGTCCGAAGAAGATCCCGTAAGGAAGTCCGCAAACTCTTTTTTTGAAAGGAAAATATGGGAAGATGCTTTCTCCTCCACCAACCACTCTAGCTTTTTCCCCAGCGCATATACCCTTTGGCAAGTTTGGCTCTATTAGCCCGCAAATCGCTGTCTTTCGATACCTCGCTCATGCCCATGCCTTTCGAGATCATTCAAAGTCATATCGTCGTTACCAGCCACACACAATTTCCTATCCACCCGGTAATTCAGCCTCCGTCTCCATCTCACCCGCTTGCTCTTGCGCTTCGTCCTCGCCGTCTATGGGAATCAGGATTACAAGTTCCCACGTTTGTCGGGAACGAAGAAGGGGTATTAATCAATGCCAAAGGAAAATGAAAATCGGACGGTATCGGCGGTTCGAGAAGTCGCTCAGCAGCTCTCTGATCCTGAGAAAGACATGCTGTAGGGTATCGGTTTCTGTTCGTCGGGAGTGACGCACGAGGTGTTCTTCCATGGAACACAAGCTCTGATCGCTGACCTCTAGTTGAGGACCCGCAATGTTGCGTCATGTGCCGCCTGTTGATTCAGGTCGCCGCACTCTCCCATCAAGCTAGCACGAGGTTTGGCGCGAATCGCCGCTTAGTACTGACCCTGAGGAGGGTACTGCTGGCCCTGCTGGGAGGGGTCGGCAGGGTAGCCGCCATAGGGAGCTGCGTATCATTTATCTCATCAGCATCAAATTCCCGTTAGGTTTTCTTGGAGGTTTGAGTGTCTTGCTTACCCTGCTGCTGGCCACCGTTGTAGCCCTGCTGGGGGGCCTGGCCGTAGCTACGCTGGCCGTAGGACTGCTGCTGGTAGCCGCCCTGACCGCCGTACTGCTGGCCGCCGTAGCCACCGCCGCCGCCCTGGTAGCCACCACCGCCACCCTGGTAGCCGCCGCGGCCACCATAGCCACCACCGCCGCCGCCCTGACGGAAGCCGCCGCCGCCGCCGCCGCCGGCGCGGTCAGAGGCCTTGTCGACGCGGACTCTGCGTCCGTCGAACCTAGTTTGGAGGGTCAGCGTCCGCTCAATGTTAATCTTCCAGATGGGGGAACTTACTCCTGGCCGTCCATGTTGGCAATGGCGGTGTCGGCATCAGCATCGTTGGCGTAGCGGACGAAGCCGAAGCCACGGCTGCGACCGGTGTCACGGTCCTTCACGACAACCTGAATAGAGCGAAAAAGGTTGATTAGTATTGGGTCATTCTTACTTATGGTGTCACTGGCAAGGGCTGACTTGCATGCCGAAGTCGGCAAGCAGGTCTTGTAGTCTGGGTGAGATGAGAGAACTTACGGCTTCCTCGACGGCGCCGAACTCCTCGAACTTGGCACGGAGCATGTTATCATCCGTGTTCCACGAAAGACCGCTGCGAATTGTTAGCTGTGAATGGGACGTGGAAGATGTGCCATGGAAGCGCATGGAATACATACCCGACGAAAAGCTTAGCCATTTTTGCTGAGGTGATGTTGTATGAAGATTGGTTTGAAAGTCTGCGAATAGTTAGACGTCATGATCATGCTTGATGCTGATAACAAGCAGGACGGTGCAAATGAGATGCGCTCGGTCAAGGCTTCTGCTGCCTCGAGCGCAGCTGCCGCACGACTTCATTTGAAGGAAGCGCGGTTCCTGCTGAGGCAGCCGTGACCGCGAGATGAAGCCACGAGGTGAGGTCAGGTCGAAGCGATTGATTTGAACAATAGCCTGTGACTTGTGCTGGTGACGATGATGCGATAGAAGTAGAGATGGGAGTCGCGACTTACGAATGGTAGATCTATGAAGATGAGGATGTAGAAGTTTGAGAGAAAGTGCAAGATTGAAAACGAGACCCGTGTTCACTTGAAAAATAAGTAGGGGAAGGAAAAAGAAAACCAACAACGCCCCGTAAACAGCGGGGCAAGGTAAATCTGCTGGTCGGTCAAGGCTGGTAGTATTGGGAAGATTGCTTGGTAAGGGTGCGCTGGTTGGCGGGATATCCACATCGTTTATATTGCAGGAGGAACCAAGCAGATCGAAGGAAAGTTCCCCAGTACACAGCCCGCAGGGATTTGCGTCAGTCGTCTTGTTATTGAGACTAAAGTTTCCTATTTTGAAAAGGCAGATAACGTCACCTTGATGGCCTCTTCTCCGTCCCGTGTTTTGGGATGGTGAATATGCTTTCTCCGCCATTCCATCCCCAGGAGACCCAGATAGGCACCAGAGGCCCCGAGGGTCCCAAAAGGAGCCCCGAGACGGGGTTCTTGACGCCAAGGACATGTTTCGACCAGCATGACGATGGTAGGCGACCTTGGTAACGCGTTTAGGCGCCCAAACCATCAAACAGAGAAACGTCAACTTCAGCAGCATGCTCGTGTTTTGGACGGGGGGCTCGGGGGGTTGGCTGCGCCGAATACGGCTACCTGCCGGCTTGCTTTGTTAAATCCAGATAGTATTCTAGCTAGGGTATGCAGAGTAGTTTCGAAAAGCCCTTCATGCCCTTCTCGTCTCACGATTTTCACCATTGCCCTCTCTGCCTCTTTTGCCCCCTCTTGAGTTGATGGGTATTCACCAGTGTTGCAATCTGCATGGGTTCCTGTAGGAACAGCGCGTCCCTGGCAGCCAGTCGTGGGCACATTTCGTCATCTTTGGCCCCCGCCCCTCACCCCTCGATTTCAGTGGGAATGGCGCCCTGCAAGCCTGCCTCGCCGGTGTTTGATCCGAGTCGGGATGGAACACAAACAAAAGCAGATTTCTATCGCTTGAATTGGTCTTGACCGACTCTGCTTTCTCTTAACAACCCCTTCTTTTCATCTCGAGATTTGAAGCAACCTTGCTGACCGGCAATGGCAGATGGCAGACACCTCTACGGCTATGGTCATGCAGGTATCCACTCAACAAAATCGAGGGGTCAAGCACCTCATCCCCGCCCGTCACCAGGGCAGCCTGATTCTGCGGGCAGCGGTCCACCGGAAGGGTGAGGGGAGATCTTATCGATAACGATTGACGGTTCAACAAAGGGGCCCGGCCCTTGTTTGATCCCTGAACGTCTCCAGATTTCCCCGCTAAACCACATTCAGCCTCAGCACACAAAAGGGGGGTTTCGCAAATGGGACTTTGAACTGTCAATTTGCTGCCAAGATTTCCCGTGACGCAACATGTGAGTATCGCAAAAGTCCCCGAGATTGAGGCTGTGACCGTTCCTGAAGACAAACGGTAGCATCAGTAGCTTAGATGACTCCGAGTCTTGTCGTCCGAGGATGGAGATAAAGAGAGTTTGACAAGCTGTTTCGTACCAGCTCTGGCAGGAAATTACGGTGAGGTTGGATGAAGCGTGTGTATTGGTGGCAGGTTGAGGCTGCTGGACAACACCAGATGAAGTCTTCCAGACTGCAATCATTCAACAGAAGTCACATGGCTTGCCCAACATCCTCGAGCTGTTTGTCTTTTGTTGGATTTCAGATAGTCGTGAGATGGAAGACAGTCAGACCATTGCGGTTCCGTCGTCTGCAGAACGTACTTGCAAAGGAGAATTGAGATGAGATTCAACGCCTTTGCAGTTTGCGCAGGGGAACTTTGGGGTTGTCTAGTCGGAGAATGTCTGGTCTACCTCGTCGAGACCATGACCAGAACTACGGTGCGCTAGAGGCATGTGGCATGGGTGTAAGTGGTTTCTAGACTTCAAGGCTGGTGACAGAGAAGTACTCCCGCCGAGTTGACTCCCTACTCGGATCCCGCCGGCAGACTCTTTACAGGTATCCATAAGTCAATATATGTTTTGACGAGTTGGGTGATATGTGAGATACTCCAAGGCCAAAGTTTATGAAATCCTTCAGAAGACGCTCGCTCCGGGCTGTCGGGTCTTCGCGCCTGTTACCTTGAGGCCTTGAGGTTCTTCTGTTGGCTTTACCAGAGCTCAACCTCGCCTCAACGATGGGTCCTCAGCTGTCAGGTTGCTCAGGACGAGGTTCTTGATGACTTCTAGTCGACTACCTTATGATGATCCGCGGGCCCTTGATTATCCCCTTTGTCCGTACAATGTGGCCACACTGACACTACGTATCATGAAGAACCTCGATGGCACGGTGGGAATAGCATCAACGTCAACAACAACCAACGGACCCGCCAGCGAGATCTGGAGGTGGAGGCCTGGGGCCAAAGCCAAGATTCCCTTTCCCCTGTTGTCGGCTGTGAGACCCACTTCGGTCTTGTATCCTACTGGCTTATCTGGTTCAAAACTGGGGTCCAACTGTCCTGCATGGTTCATCTCGTGGAGTCGCAGATGCCTGCCGGTCTCCACCAACAACGTCAACGCCGTTGATGCGGCGAACATTGCGCTGTGCATGATATCAAGATCTTGCAGGCTTTAATAGCGTCGACTTCCAGTCAAATTGGTCAACGAACCCCGTGAATGGATTGTACCTGCAGGATGCGACTGTACCAGGATTCACCGAGGCACCCCGTGGAAAGGGACCTGGTCAATTTGGGCAAGTAATTGTAATTGGATTCAGCTAGGATGTGGATGTCGGACACTTGTGCACTCTTATCACAAGTTGCCGAGGAATCTATTCTCTTTTGCTTAAGGTTATCGTGATGACTTGAGCTTGTGTATTCCGAGAAAAACGCTCAAGTTGGACTTGGGGACGAGAAACGTTGTGGGCGCGCTTTTAGACGTGTACAGTGGTTCCTTCCTTCAAATCAATACACCATGGGGAGTGGTAGGCACCGACCTTCAGAATCACTATTACAACCCAGTTAGGAAGGCACCTCATCGGAGAAGACTGTAACTTTGTGATACAGTTTTTCATGGAAATGTGCTCGTACGAGCTTCGTTCGTAGTGTCACGAAGAGTCGAACGGTAGTAAAATACGACATCCACGTACCGTCTCCTTGAAAATTTGAAAAACAGAAAGTTCTTGTCTGACAGATATTCTTCATCACAGTTGCCTCGTTAGTACATCTGCTTTGAAGGGCACACGTTTGGGTCACTGTCCGGGCTGGTGCTCTCCGTTATGACTTGGAGGTAGGTAGGGCATCATGATGTCCACATGAGTGCAGCTTTTTCGACCTCTGGATCATCTTTCACTTGCTAATTGGGACTTCAGTCGCCCTCGTCCGTCATAGTCAAGCCTTTTAGGCGTCTTTTCTTGTCAGTCTCAATTTGACTTATGGATTTCCATAACTACCATGACCGAGACGAGTATCCATACGAATCACGTCGAACATCGGACCATGATCGTCATCGACGCGAACGAAGAAGCGATGATTACCATCACACATCTGCTAGAATGCGTAACAGAGAAGGCCAACACAGCCACCAAGACGAGTTCGATATGCCTGCCAGCCAACCTGAGAAAGCAGATTATGTTCAGTCATGGCTGCAGCGGTCACAAGCGAATCGCGCCCGCCCGCCAGAACCGATTCCGGAGGACAGACCTCGAAAGATCTCGCCACGAGTGCACATGGTCAAGCAGGCTAGTCAAAAGAAAAAGAGAACACGTTCAGAGTCACCCGAGCCAGCACACCCAAGGCAAACCCATAGCCCAGTTGTCATTCGCTTCGAAAAGAGGTCTCGACACAAAACGAGGCATGATAAATACGACTACAAGCCTGAAGGAGACCGCAACAAGAGACAGGCTAAGAGTAAAGAGCATCGCCGCGAGGACAGTTATGGATCTTTGGAGGACGTTCAAAGACACAAGCGAAGTGGATATCAGCATGTGGTGGGTATATGTCCTATCGCTATTTTACGTTGACTTACTGATGTTGTTCAAGTCACAGCAACGGTCGAACGATCATGCCCAACGAACCGACCACGGCCCTTCCCGTCATCGGAGCTCCAAAGCAAAGGAGATCGAAGCTTTACCAAGACGCCCTGACCATAAATCAAGAGCGGCGGAGCCGAGATCAAGAAGCCGAAAACAACAGGCAGAAGATAAGGAATTGGAGGAGCTGTCAGCATTCTTTACGCGGAGAGCTGACGGCGAAAGAGCCGAAGTTGAAAAAATACGCCACCGAACTCGTCGAGAACAACGCCATGACACTGCTGCTGCCAGACATCCTGCTTCAAATGTCCGCCAGCAACGAACACACGATTCACCCACCACTTCGCTCCATCCTAGTAGAAGCATTGGCTCCACCAGACAGCCTTCACCCGGGTCTCTCCGGCCGGACACTCGTGTCTCTTCGTGTGGTGATGATCCAAGAAATATCCTGCCAACCCGTCCGAGTAGCAGATCAACCACATACTTCACATGGTCAATAAGTGACAGGGATCCAAATGCTCGGGCGCCAGTATCCAACGATTCTACGTCGGAGAGACCACAGAGGAGCATTCAAAGTTCTGCCAGGAAGGCCGTCCTCCGGGAGCAGAAAATAAAGAGCCCTGATGTGGTTTTGGGGGATTTAAAGATCAGGCCAACTTCGAGAGCAAAGTATCGTCCACGGAAACCAGTAGTATACAAGGATGCTCAGGTCCAAACATCCTTTGATGCAGAAACGGATCGAAATCGCCAACACGCAAAAAAGCCAATACCCCAATATCGAGATTCCGCAGTCATGACAGCAGATGATAATAGTAACCTCAAAGAGCGTGTCTCCATGCTGGCTGTAGAATCATTGACGGATATGAACAAGAGGCCTGTGGATGAGCAGCATCCATCCGATGCTACAGCAGCAAGGCAGATAGGTGCACCACCGCAGCCTTATTCGCAACCTCAACCACAACCTTGGGTTACCTACAATGCGGAGGATAGGCTCGTCTCTCAGCCGTTTATAGCAGCGCGTAGCTTGCCTGCCCAAGGAGTCTGGCAAACATATCAGGGGCCTTCTTCTGGGCAAGAGGTCGGTCGTTACGTGCCACTTCTTCCGCCTTCAAGAATTCAGGCTGTAATGCCTTCTCACCGACTAACCCCTTTGCGCCCCGCGGCTGATAATATCTCAGGGCTTTCTTCATACCCTTCAACTCAGTCTTTGCATGTTCCTACGCAGGGGCCGCCTCGTGAGAGTATGGAAGATTACATCAACAGGATCGAGCAAGAAGCCTTGCAAAATTCCACCAACAATGAAGAAATGGATGAATTACAGCCCCATGGTCCCGACTTGACTGAAAGCACACATCAGCAGCAGCAGCAGCTCGGCCCTGGTTTATACCCCGAAGGCAATGGTATGCTTCTTCCAGACAACGCGTGGTACGATCAGCATCCACTTGCAACAGACATAGCACATATCGAGGCACAGGACCGCGAATCTTTCGACCTAGAATATTACGGGCAGAGTACGGGGGCTCAAGATACCCGGTTACCGAGAATGTGGGAAGATCCGCGCGGGTTCTGAGATGTGACCCGTTCGTGTAGAGAAGCCATCACTCCGGCTTCTGATCCTTCCACTTTGCCTTAATGCTTTCGATGTCCATTCCACACTTTGCGGCTTTGGCGACTACCGCCCGAGCCTTTCCAACTACAGGAGCATCAATCATCTTTCCGTCCAAGGTCCAAGCACCTCGACCCGCTGCAGAGGCCTTGTCATCGGCAACAAGGACACGAACGGACCACTCGACCTCGGCATCTGCTGGGGCGAACAATCGCTGGGCCACTTCGACCTGGCTGGGATGGATACACTCTGTTTTAATGCCAAGTGTTAGTGAAGAGCCACGGTACAAGGAAAGGAACTTCAAAAATAGGTAACTCACGCTTTCCGTTGAAGCCCATCTCCTTGCCGTTCTGACACTCCTCTTCTAGCCGCTTCACACCCTCTGGGCCCTTGTATGAGGTACAGACAAGATCAATGGAGCTAGGGAGATCGAATGCTCTGGCAGCAGTCACAATGGCACTTCTGGCGTACAAAAACTCCGCCAAACCTGGTGTTCGCGTAATGGACAGGTCCAATGCAAAATCCTCAGCAGCAAAGATCAGGCCACTCAGATAAGGTGACGCAGCACATATCGAGCGCAAATCCATGACTGCTCTGGCCGACTCGATCAAGGCAATCAGCTTGAGAGGGCTTGCCGTGGGGTCGGAAGAATGTCGTTGGGGTGCAGCATGACGGATGACATCCGTAACGAAGGACAGATCGCTAGCACTGTTGACCTTGGGGATGACAATGGCGTCAAGGTTCGGAGCGCTTGCGAGAGTGGTTAGATCATCAAGCGCATAGGGGGTCGAGACAGCATTGATGCGTACAGCAAGCTCTCCAATGGAAGCCGGCTTGTTCGAAAGTGAAGACAGGTGGTCACGCAACGCTGTGCGAGCGGTCTGCTTATTTGCAGGAGTCACTGAGTCCTCAAGATCATATGTGATATTGTCACTGGCCAAGGAGAGTGACTTGGTCATGAATTTCTGAGAAGACGCAGGAACTAGGCCATGAGTTAGCAACCAGTGCACGTACATGTGACAGGGGACTTATATCTTGGATAGATCACACCGTATAGCAGCGCCCGACGGAGGACGGAAGAGGTAGCCATTGTATTCAGATCAAGTCAACGGGTGCACTCTGCGGTATGTCTGGAGGTTGATGTGATGGGAACTGCCTGACTTGGTGGCTCACAAGTATGACCGGCTCAACCACGTTTTCCACTGCAGAACACTGCTAAGAAAGTTAATGCGTGGGATTATCGAGCTGCCAGTATCTCAGTCCAATGATCACAGTCTGGTTTTGAGGGAAACGGGAGACTGTCAACAGAAAGGAGGTGTTGAGCTCAATGGGAAGTCAAATTGGCATGTGACGTAGCACCGGCGCGGAGCTGTTGCTTCGGGCCGCTGTCGGCTGAGGCGCTATATCCACTAAACTTTACCGTCCTCCGACCTCCGTACTTCCCGATGCCGCTTTGATGCGAACGTTAGCTTTGTTCACAGAGAGCCTCATCTTTAAACATACGATAAAGCTGGAAGCACCGTAGATACTTTTATGGAAAAAGACACCGAGTTCCATAGCATTTACAGTATGGTTATTCCAGTTCTTAGAAAGCTCTGTACGGAAGACCTAGGGGTAATCGCGGTAACGTTAGTCCATTAACAGACAATCTAAGATGAGTGGGTAAGAGGTACCTCCTTAATCCAGCTAATCACTAACAAGAACAAAGTATCTGGGTACCTCATAATGCTACCAACCATACACGTTTCTGTTACTGCACCTAAGCTCCTGTCTGGTACGGTCAGCCAGCGCGGAGCTTAGGTGTTCTGACCTGCGCAGTTACGCATCGTGCGGACGGCTTCATCTCTCTCCAAGCAACTTCACGACGACAACACTGTGACAAACGACCTTCGAACCCCGAGACAGTTACCTTCTGATCCTGATGATGGAAGCAACACCGACGCCCGGCTCTTTGAGCTGGCGCTTGAGCTCGCATCCTATTACGCTCCTGACCTTCCTCGCCTTTCGATCATGTAGGTGCTCTCGGTTCCTCTCCTAGCTCCCTTTGTCAATATCTTGAGGATTGCGTCGAGAAGCAATGCGTCATTACGGCCATGGTGGATGGGAGGATTGATTTCGGCGGGAAGATGGGTAGATGATTATCAAGAGAAGACGGAGGACGGAGTGCCCGATATCTGCTTGCAAGACACGCTTGCTAACAACTCGATCGCGAACCACAGCTAGTCTCCTCGTCTACCTCTTTGGCCTCTTATTTACCGACAATCTGTAAGGCAACCCGTCTGTCCGTTTAAGACCACATTCCGTCCGATTCACGACTTGCCCACATGCCCTTCTATACAATTGCACACGAAGGCGAACAGCACGAGACTTGTCCCTGTCGTTCCACAGCTGTCATCCACCAGAAGAAAACAAACGGATTGCTAACCACCCACCTACCGACCGACAGTGTCATGATCTTCATCATCACCATCCTCCTCCTCGCCGGCGACTTTTACTACCTGAAGAACATTGCCGGCCGCCGACTCGTGGGCCTGCGCTGGTGGAACGAGGTCGACCCTAACTCGGGCGACTCGCACTGGGTGTTTGAGAGTAGCGAGCCGGGGACCAAGATCATCAACGCGACCGACAGCCGCTTCTTTTGGCTGGCTATCTATGCGCAGCCGCTGCTGTGGGTGGTGCTGGCTATTGTGGCGCTGTTTAGTTTGAAGTTTATTTGGTTGCCTCTTGTTGGTATGTGCCCTCCTCTTCCTCTCCCTCCCCTCTAATCATCGTACTAGAGGAAGATCCCTTGACTGTTCATTATGCTGATCGGTTGTTGGTGGCTTGCTGTAGCTATTGCGTTGGTTCTGACTATTACCAACTCGCTTGCCTTCTCGCGGTGCGACAAGTTCAGCCAGGCTTCCAACATTGCCGGGACCGCATTCAGCTCCGGCAACATTGCTGGTAATATTGCGAGTAACATGGTTGGGAGGTTCTTCTCGAGGTAGACAACAAGCAGAAAGAAAAATGCTGGAGTCAGGAACGTGGGTCAGGTTGAGCGAGTACTCAAAGGAATCTTTCCCATCAGGAACAGGTAGAGGATTTACACCCCGAGGATACTTAGTGGTCATTTTCATATTTTTCCGGTCTTCATAATGTGCATTACAGGTCGGGCTTCGGGAATGGCGTCAGCGAAGGGAACTCTGGCACATCAATTTGCCGATGGTGATCTTCTAGTTTCAGTGCCAGCAAAATAGTATGTGAGGAAGACTAGCTCGACAAAAAACATGGATGCTGTGTCCTGCACACATGTTGGCCGTCCATTTTCTTGTTTTGTACGGATTATTGGGAACCAAAAATTAGTTCTTGCTCTAATAATACCACCCGGTATGTTCACTCCGTTTCCCTCGTTACATTCACCTTCTTTGAATCACTCGAGGGCTACTAATTGAAGATGAAGGAATAACGAGTTACTGATCCAAGATTTTGTTCATTCATAACCATCAGATATTGTAGCATCACTCGCCATTGATATGGATATACGCACTTCCCAAGGATAAACAATGAAAAAGGAAAGTCAATAACTGATCATATCCCCATCCCCAATAACCACCATGCTCGTTTATTTTCAACTTTCGAAGCATTCATAGGTTCCTAGATCCCCTCCGCCCTCCCGCATGCTGTTCAATCGCCGCATCAAGCTGACGCTCTTCCTCCTCCAGCCTCCTGATTTCCTCCTCCGTCATCCCCTCCTCGACTAGATGAGCATATGGCGTCGACAAGCTCCTGCCCTGCTGCTGTTGGCTGATCAGACTACCCCGGTTGCTTTCAGTGCCTGCTCCCCCGTGTGTAAGCGATGGCGCGCCACCGCCGCTGTGCAGAGTAGTCGGCGACCCTCCTCCTCCTCCCCCGGACTGGTGATCAGAGTACATAGTATACGACCTTCCAGACTGGTGATCGTGTTGTATCTGCTGCTGCTGCATGTTGTGAGACGGGGCGTTCGAAACCGGGCTACCACCATCTCCTCCTTCTAATCTTCCATCTACTCCGGGAAGAACCACATGAGGTGAAACACCGGAACCAATGTTGGGAATAACGACACTACCACTATTCCTGTTGGCACCGGCACCGGCACCTCCCATTCCCATGAGGTGTTGTTGGTGGTTGCCATCGTCAGAGTAGGGCGAGTGAGGCGCGCTCGTCACGTCGTGGATCACGCCCGCGTTGGCTTCCTTCTCGGCCATGAGCTCGTCGCCGCCGTTTCGACCGCCGCCGCTGGCGAAGCCCCCGTAAGGCACGCCGCGGCTGGTACCGCCGCCGAGAGCGTTTTGCTTCTGGCGCCGACGAAGGCAGAAGAAGACAATACCGCCGATGAGGGCGAGACCGAGGAGGCCGCAGGCTATGGCGATTCCGACGATGGCGCCGATGGAGAGACCCTTTTTGCTCTTGGAGCTGGAGGGGTTTTTGGTGCCGCTGATGTCTTGACCGTTGTTGTCGCTCGTGTTGCCGGTCGTAGTTGGCTGGGGAGTCGAGGTGGGAGTGATGGAAGATGATTGGCTTGGCTTGCCAACAGCGCCAGAGGGAGAATCTTCGACGGGAAACACTTCATCATGGGCTGGCTTGAGGTTACTGAACAGCTGGTTTTGGTTTACGCCGTTTTGGATGGTCTGGTCAGTCTCGGTCGCATATGCCGTGAACCAGCGGCTATAGCTCGTGCCTGGCTTGTCTTCCTTCGACCAATGTGCCTCAAAATATAGCGGTTTCCCAACGATCTCAGTTTGAACGAGGTCCCTGAGGTTTTTGATTGCTACTGTGCCGCCAGTAGATTCTAAGGTGACTGGTGAGAGGTTGTTTCAGTTTAGCATTCAGGTTCACCCACATCCAAGCTGTAGCCTAGGGGACAAGACGGGGCATTAATGATAGCTTTTGAACCGACTTACCATCCATAGTAACATTACGGAAATTCGTTGTGAGGATGCCCTCCTCTCGATGGAATATGAGTTTATCATTTGGCGATTCAGCGATCCCGATCGGCCGGCTCCAGGTTTCACGGATGCCGTCTTTGTTGACTTCTGTAATGTTGACATAGAGGCTCACGCTTTTGACTTTGACTTTATCCTGGCTGGTCCAATTGAATGAATGCCTCAGTTCGCTTGCAGTATTTACCACAATGATGGCGGGACCTCCAGGCTGCTCCGTAAAACCTTGATTGAGATCAAACTCAACATCTGGAATACCGCCAGCAGCTCCTCCTTCCTGTGAAGCAGCAGGGCTCGCCAACGAGAGAGCGGCTAGCAGCCAGCTCTTGACCGCAGCTATCCGCATGGTATACCGACTTCCGCTCCTCTAGCACCTTCCTCTCAAATCGGCCTCCGAGCCTCAAAGTCTGTCGTGAAAATCGTCGCTCCTTCAAGTAAGACGCCTCGTAGTTGTCGATACTTGCATCACTCCGTGTCGTTGGCCTTCTCTTCGTCTTCGTGGTGCCGGTTGGAATTCCGGAGCAGGAGTGTTGGATACAAAAAATCCGTGGTTGACACCGTCAAGAGAACAGCCAGCAGCTGAAAGTGTGCCAGATGAAAAAAAAGAGCGAGAAAGTGGCCAACCCAAACGGAACCGCGCACGAAGGAATGCGAAGCGTGCGTAGGTAAGACGGACGGGGTCTGTGGAACAGAGCGAACGAGGCTCGGGAGTAAGCACCAATACCAACTTGGGATAGGAGCAACTATCCGTATGGAGGATTGGATGGATTGGATGTACAACACCCCATCCACAGACAAATGATGTGTGGGACAGGGGAGGGGGGCAACGGAGCCAAGCAAAGGATAGGATAGGAAAACGGGAACTCCCAAGAAGAAACACCAGGCCAGGCCACACACTGGGGGGCCAAAGTAGGTCGGGCTGGGCTGGGCTGTTGCTTAGTGTAGTGTAGCCTGTTGGTGGCTTGTACATCAAGCACACTCCGACGCTCGCAAGGGGAGGAGGGGAAGGAAGAAAACTAAAGGGAAGAAAACAAAATGATAAAAAGGGTGGGATGGAAGGCCACTCAGCTGAATCAATGGAACCAACAAGTGTCAGATCGGTTCACCCAATGCCAGTCTGCTCTGGGATAAGAGAAGGATTCAGATCATCTCTCTCTCATGAGTACCATCTCCCCCTGTATTCTCTTTCTCGGTCACTTTAACCAGTTACCTACCCGCTCAGCTTCGCTCTTATCCCCTTGTGCCACTTGCCTCCCATGTTTGTTTCGGTCTGCTTCACGAGAGGAGAGGTCTCAATTCTCGGTACACTGCATTAGCACTCGGCGACGAGTGGAATGTGTGTGCCACTCAACGGACGATGACCTTTGGCACTGCCAGGATGGCTTTTTCCTTCCTTTGCTCCTTCCTTTCTTTACCATGTGGGCGCAGCAGCAAGAACGATTGACTACTGCATTTGACTTTCTCACTCTTTCCTTTCTCTATCTGACATAAAAATGTCGGGTATCACTCACATATCCATAGTAACCCATGAAACGCTGTTTCCTGTGATCTACAACATCCCCCCACCAGGGCTTAGCTTGATTGGGAATTCATCGCGACTTTAGCCTTGGTGGGCTGAATACCACCCGGGAGAAATGCAACGTGAGGTGCTGTGTCTACAGTTTACGTCAACGGTCTTCGGTTATGAGAAATAACCGACTCACGATCTGTTTGACAGAATCAGCAGTCTTACACAAACACCGGCTATCCCCTCGGTTTGTAATATCCGACTCACCGGAGAGGGAAACACACACAGAGAGAGGAAGAAAACATGTTGCCTCGTTGATGTCTTCAGAAAAGTCAAAAAGAGGAACAGGACCGTCCAGTCCTCAATAAGGGGTCCAGTCCGTCCCCGCCTCTCCAGCGCATCAACAGACAACGACAGCGGTCATCCAACACCCGATTTAGTATCTTTTCCCGCCGTTCAGTTCAGCTGTGTCCCTCCATTCGCAAAGTAGCAAGTCGCAAGCCGCAAGCCGCAACCTTAACCTCAACCGCCGCAGCAGCAGCAGGACTGGCGCCAAGGGGGAAAGCGATTCGCTGTCGTCCAATTCCAACGACATGTTCTGCTGCCGCAGTGGGATTGACTGACTGCGTGTCTACTTCTTATTTAGTTCAGTGCTTTCCACAAGATATAGATAGATTGACTAACATATCAACTGGCCAACATGAACAATTCGTGCCACTGTCAAATATGTGCGCAGATTGAAAGAAGGAGCAGAGCAGGACAGGAACAGAAGAGACCTGTTCCGAGTTCATCAACCCCAGGTGGACGCGCCGTAGGCCAGGCAGACGAGGACACTGCTCTCAAGATCAATCACACTGCACACTGTGGTGAGACGGGTGTGTGACAGCTTCCGAAGCCAGTGCAAAATGAATGGTGTGAAGCACCGTGAAGGAGGCTTGTAAGCACTACCAACTGTACCAAAGGTGCGGCTGACTGGTCGTCGGTCGGGGTTTGTGTTTGAGAGTGGGATTAGTGTTGATCCTTTTCATTCCGTGAGCACGAAGCCATCACCATTATGGTCATTGTCATACTGCCGTTGATATTTTATTGATTAGCTTTTATAAACTAACACGTGGAACTAAAAAAATTTGCAGCCCAGATACTGCACCTTCCCGCTACTCCTCCTTCTTTGAAAGAAAAGGAAGAAAATCCAGTCGCTGGTGGTTGTGTCACAAAAGAGACAGAAGGGGGTCATGATTGGGCCAAACGTTCATCAGGTCGCCGCCGCCGCCTTGGAACATACCACCTCAATTTATGTGGTATGCAGTGGTCGAGTAGGCCAACTCCTGCAGAACGATAACTGAGATGTCGCGAGTGTGAAACCATGATAAGCAACGGTTAAACCGAACCTCCAAGCACTGGGCGCTAATGTTGATGATGCTTGCTTATAACCGCTGCCGCTGCCTCTGCCGCTGCTTCACGATCCACATCACGTACCTGAAGTGCCCGCTAGAACTGAAGTTCCCTTACAAATACCCAGAGTGCCAAACTGCGCTCTTTCTTCCTTTGCGGGACTCCCCGGCTATGATTCGTATACAAAGCCTAACTCTCTCAATGAATGGTAAGTATGTGTTCTCTTCGCCTCCCAAACTTGTTGAGAATATTCGCGGTACCACTCTGAAAACATTTCTCAGCGCCTCTTCTGCTGCTCCTGTTCCCTGAGTAACTTCTCCCGCATAGCCGCTCTGGCATTGCGGCTACCACCCAGCTTGGGACCCTTGAGGATCTCGGCGTCCTGGTTCCTGGCTGAAGGCCTCGCGGTGGCGTTGACAGCCGGTCTTCTGCGCCGGTGTCTCTGCGACATGGCGTCCATGAAGTCGCGCCGAAACTCTTCGGCAATGCGGTCATCGGCGGCCATCTCGTCGTCCTCTAGGCCGGCGGCGTATTCGGGCTGGTCGGAGGGCACGTCGTAAACGTCCACTAAAAAACACCGGGGTTAGCAATTTGAAACTGGTCGACAATAACAGTAATGTTGACAAAAACTCACGTCTGTTCTCGCGTAAAAACTCCTCCACTTGCTGATCCCGCTTCAGGGCGTCGCTATCCCTACGATTCCTCGACCGCCACGGCTTCCCGTCGGGGCCAAGGCGCACCTTCTTGCGGCGTCCATCCGCATCCTCTTCCTCCTCCAGGATCTGGCCTTCGAGCCGGCGTCTCGCGCGTTCCGTCTCCGCAATGTTGCGAGCGCGCGCTTCCTCGCCAAGGTCAATCTCCATGAGCTTGCCATGGAGAGCTCGCTGAGACTCAACCTTTCCGCCACCCACACTCAGCGTCGGATCGGCCGCAAGGAGATTCGTCATACTGCTTGTCATCGCATTGCTGCTGCTGTTCGCTGCTCCTTCTTGCTGTGCCCGGTGTTCTGCGGCGAGCCGCTTTCGTCTAGCCAGCTCGGATTCTATGTATTCCTCCCTTGCTTGATCAGCCGCTGTCTTCAAAAAAAAAAACGTAGTTCCCCCAACCCACCCAAGCCTGGTAAATAGTAGTACTCACATGTGCTTGTTGACCAGCTCGCCGACCATACCGGTCTGCGGCGCAAAGCGCTTGGCGACTCCGCCGAGAATAGCAGCTTCCTGCACTTCTCCTCCTCCTCCGCTTCCGATGCCGTCGTGTAGAATCATTGCCTGCTCGGAATTCTTCTGCACTGTCGCGCCAGCCTCGTCACCAGCTCGGAAGGCGACGCCGCCTAGTCTGTGTTTCTTCGCGTTTCTGAGTCGTAGCACTTCCGCGACGGAAAGACCTCCCTCTTCTTTGTCGTTCTCATCGCGTTTCGCTGCTGTTGTCGCCGTCGTCGCTACTGTCCCAGAAACTGCTGGCTCGGTTGTTGGAGCGGCAGCCTGGCCTGTTGCCGTCGCATCGCTGCTGGTATTGATAGTCGCCGCTGAATCTGTCTGCGCTGCTGGCTCCGTGTCCGTTTCCTCGGCTCGCTGACGGAAGGCTCTCTTCTTCTTGCCGGCACGAAAGAAAACTGGAGGTGCAGCGGCGGCGGCGGGTTCTGGTGTTGGCGCGGTGGCCGATTCTGGCGTAGGCGCAGAGGCGTCCATGGTGAAATTGTCGGTGTTTCGTGATTCCAATGTCGTTCGCAAAAGGGAGAAAAGCGAATGCTGGTTTGAAATGTGCACGACGTGATGTTGTTGGATGGATAAAGAACAACTCGCTGGACGGTGGCGAAGGCGCTGTATGTAATGTAAAGGCCAAGGCGGGAGGTTTCCTGCACATAACCCTAACCCTTCATCGGGAGTGCTAAAGAATCTGTTCTAACAACCGTGAAAAGACAACCACAAGTTTGATAAAAAACGAATTGTCTACATACCTCACCTTCTCGATTTCGAGATGTTGACGAAGTCTACAAATAACGGACAGAAAAACAGAAATATTTCAACCTTTCTCGGTCAAAATACGAAATACCTAGAGAACATGGACCAACAGCCAAGAATGACAGCAAGTGACGGGGACCGTAACGGATCGTCATGCATGAACGGGTCCCGTAGCAGTGACACTGACAGCGCGAATCCCGTTGGTCCAGGCGCCCGAGCCGACCCGCCGGCGTCATGTGGACCTCTTCCGCTCCGGAGGCTTTGGGAGGTTTCATGACCGGAACCGGCGTCGCTTTCTGGCTGCCTGGATATCTGTGAAGAGTTGTGCTCAAACAACCAGACCGGGACCGGGACTATAGAGTAGAGTCGGTGGTGGATATGCCTCTATTTCAATATCTTTACGCGAGTTATGCCCCATTATGCACAAGAGTTAATCCCAAGTATAATGGTGAGAAAAAGTAATGACCCTGTGCATCGAGTGCCGTATATGCAACTGTATTTCCCTGTGCCCGAGTCCACACGCTGAACATATAAGAATATGACACTGGTCTCAGTAATCAAGATGGTCAAAGTTATGAAAAGAAGAAAAAGAATAGAATGTTCACCACGCCTCTCAAGGTCTACTATCTGGCGCACGAGCAAAGAGGTATCAAACATCAAACCGGCAAACTGAACCGCCAACCTCCCAAACCCCCAATTCCACATAATGTACAACATAGAAAAACATAAAAAACTAATAGCGTGAGATAGCATCTTCCCTCCCATGGCCATTTCGCCGTTTTCCATGCATCCATCCATCCATCCATCCATCGTCTCCTTCTCTTCTTGAAAAGCCCTTGTGGGTAACGGTTGTTGAAAAGAGTGACATGAAGTTTAATGAGTAGCCCTGAGTACATCAAGCTCAAGGGACACTGTTCGTCTGTCAACGGGAGTGGTACGAGAACTGGCCCAGATGATCGCTGGGGAGGCCCATCGTTGTTCGACACCTCTTTCGTGATTCAAATCGCCCTCGTGATAACACCCTGGAATCGTACAGTGCTGGAGAAGCTTAACTTCTACCGGGTGACATCGACAGTCGTCAAGTCGCAAGCTCTAATCGGCCAACGTCCTTCATCAGGCGCATCATATCCACGCAGTAGCCGGAGCCGCAGCTGTGGCCGCAGCCGGGGTGACTGGCTCGATAGGCTCGACGCCGTAGAAAGTGACGAAGAATCCCTTGATCTCCTTCAGATAATCGTCGGCGCTGAACTTGCACAGTCCCATAGCCGCCATCTCTTGCTCCTCCGCCGCAAACTCGTTCAGCTTCTCCTTCACACCGTACTCCTCAGCAAGCTCCGTTACCTGGGCCAGTTCCTGCCCAAAAGGATGGTGAGACTGCGAGAACTCTGCTCTGTGGCTGCGAGCTGGCGACTCGACGATTTCGGCTTGTCGTGAAGTCCTTTGCCTCGGTGGAGAAGCAGGGGAAGCTGTAGCAGAGGGAATCGAGTGGCTGACGGAGGGCGGGACCGAGACTTGAGGCCTCTTCTTTTGGTAGGATGAGGGAGACGCGGGGGTGCTGACTGATGACACCGAGGTGCTCCTTGATCGCGGCTGCGAGAAGTTGAAGCTTGCTTTCGTCGAAATGGTGCGCTGCGACTGTACTGAGCTCCGGCCTGCGACTGATTGCTCACGTACTCGCGAATCGTAGGACTTCTTGGTGTGGGAAGGCGCGCGCGATGGGACGAGAGGAGCCTCGGCCAACGGTGATGGTTTGTGAGTGGTGACTGGAGATGTCGTCGAGTTTTCGGCAGTGAAGTAGCATGAAAGGTGATTCGGCTCTGGGGACAAGCAGCGATCCGGGGCCTCGTCGATATCCGGGCTGGTGGGAGGAGATGAAGTGTGAGTATGGGTGCTGTCGGACAAGTCATCGTCGGATTTCAGAAATGACGATTTGGTCGAAGTGGCAGACTGGGGGTAAAGATCTGGCGCATTGTACGCCAGCACGTTGGTGGTGTGGATGAGCTTGACAGGGGCCGAAATCTTATGGCGCAAGGAAGCCATCGACACTTTCTGGAGGTTGCTCCGTGGCTGGATCGGGTGGTCGGGCTCGGACGACTGCGAAAATTGCTTGATCCGCCGGGTCGTGAATGCTCGTGAGATAGACGAAGCCATGCTGAATACTGGCTCAAGTCACAGACTTGAAACGTAGGAGGAGGTGCTGAGATCCGGGTAAATATTGAGTCCTTCAGAGGATTCTGTAACAGCGAGTTCCCGAGTACGAGTCGAGATGTGTGATATGTATCTCAGACGTGGGAGAGGCCTTCTGAAGAAAACGGAAGGCGCAAGGTCGAACCAAAGGAAAGTTGGGTGGTTAGCAGTGAAGGACGAAGAACTCCAGGGCAGCTTGTCCAACGGGTGGTGGGCGAAGGTGTGACGTTTGCCTCTCTGGGGTGTCTCGGTTCCCGCTCAGATGACTGCCTTGAACCGCGGTGAAGGGTACCGGTGATCGAAAGTGAAGCCGAATGCAACGATGCCTGATCGAGTGCAGAAATGAATATGAGACGAAAGGTTACAAGTCTGGCGTCTGTAGCTTCCGAGACCTGGTGGTTTAAGAACTCGGACGAAGACAAGGTGTGATGTCAACCAACAAGGAAGATCGGTATTTGCGAAAGAAAGGCGGAAACGGAATCAATCCGGGAGAACGGGTCGTTGTATGCGCGTGATTCAAAATGCTGTTATGTAGAGTGTATTGTTCTGTACAGTCTGGGGTACGTCGTGGATCCAGTCCTTTATGGTCTTTGTATATATTCCGTGTAGTTGGAAACTCGAGTTCTTTATGCGTCGAACCGACTCGTCCGTTTGTTAGTGGCACGTAGTGCGGTCCGATGTATGGGCAGTCCTGTTGGAAGTAGGGAGTGTCTTCCTAAACAGGATGCTGTTGCTGTTGGAAAAGAAGGAGTGGTGGTGCAAACCAAATGAGGGAAATGAATGTGGTGGGATAGAATCCGCTTCTCGAGTCCAAACAGAGCACCTGATCTAAGATGAGGCTCTCACTCTCGAAGGATATCCCGTCAACGAAGGAGCGTGATGGGGACACAAGTTCAAAGAAAGGAAGTTGCGTGGAGAGAAAGGGGAAGGGAAGGGGAGGAAAGCAAGGAGCGGACAGACGTCTTCCCAAAATGGCTCGACAATAAAAGGATTGCAACCTGAACTGGCGGGACGGGGAGAAAGGCCAGGAAAAGAACAAACTGCGGGGGCCAGACGCCGTCGATTGTAACGTCAAGTTACCTGGATCCGGCCGCCAGAGATGATGATTTCTTGGAAGTATCGCCTACTCGGGTATAAGCCGTTCATGAGCACGGTTCTTTATGTCACTCTTTTACATGAAGATACGCATGCCGTTCCTGCGTCGTGGTACCTCTACACTACTGACGGGTGCGCTACCACGATGGGCGTCGCGGTGATCGGCCATGTTGGAGGATTCGTTCGTCTCTCTTTCTTTTCGAAAATGCAGTCTCGATGCCGGCAAAAAGGCACGAAAGGATGCTGATTGAGCGGATTCGTTACCCCCATGTGGCCCCAGAGGCCCCAGAGAGGCCCATCCGGCGACAAGGTGTCCATCCAGGAACCATGCTCGTGCCTTGGTCGGTGGGTCAACAAACTTTATTTGCGGTCTCTTGTTGGCCGTCTGGTCACAGCTCCCTGTAACCCACCAATGGGAATCCGGAAGGTCGCTTCAGCCACCCGTGCCACCCCAGAGTGCCGCCGGCCGACCCCTTTTTTGGAGGACGGAAGATGGTTTTTCGACGAGAATCGGAGCCGGAGACAGGGCGGTACTAACTGCCCGAGCGAATCGAAGCATTCAGAATGATGCACAAATGATGGAGGCTCACCTTGACGGCATTTTGACAGCTCCGTTGCAGCAGCAGCCGCATGCTCGTCGAAGGTTTGTCTCTGTCGCTTCGCGGTAGGTTGCTTCATCCCGGCCGGGCTTGCTGGACCCATCAACAAGATATCTGTCCGTCATCCTCACCATCTCCATCAGACCAAGCTAGCCCCCGCTCAGAAAGGGACCATTACCCTAGATCGAAATTTTAATTTGACCCTAGCGTTGTTATGCATTTGTTGGGAGAGGCCTTCATAATATTGAAAATGTTTGGAATCAGATCAGATCTGATGGTTTCTTGGTCATTCAACGTCACCTTTGATTTGATCAGTGTCAGCGGTGATGGTGCATAGAACCAACTTCCAGTTGTGCACTGCCGCATGTTTCAAACACTCATGCCGTGTACAGAAGACTCGATCCATCCATCACCACTCACGGAGCAAGTCCGGCGGTGGTCTCCCCAAAACAGAAAACGGGAAATCCTCAACGCCCCGCGGACATTGCGGATGATCCACCAAGGACCCCAGCTCCATGCAATGCCAAGTACGCCCCACGCGCTTCCGTCCAGTCAGCGATGGCAACGGATCCAGTGGAAACTTCAGACCAAGCCAAGGCGATGCCTGTTCCTTGCATTTGAAACGACGCTAAAGATGATGGACAGGGTCTTGGATTGGCTCTGATGTTGAACTCTTGTTTCTCTCCACCATCTGAACGTTTGCTTCGAGAACGGCCTTCATTTTTTTGGGTTTCGGGTTTCGAGTTTGTTCAGAATGTTGATGTTGCGTAGGTTGATAGAGGTACAGATGGCATTTGATGCCGGCTGCAGCTTCTTGGGGTTCATAGAGGACCTCAAGTGTACAGGTATTCAACAATTGACAAGTGGCTGCGTGGTCGAGCGGTGTGGTGCGCAGAACTCTGATTGCACTGCAATATGATGAGATAGCGCACCGCCTGCCAGTTCAGGAGCCCCCGCCGCCGTAGGTGCCTCCCCGGGGGCCTATGTAAGTGCCCGGCGGGGGAGCACTCCACTGGAAGCCGCTATAAGGTGGCGTCTTCGGGCTACGCAAATAGGGCTCTTCTACTCCCTTCCACTTTACGCGACGTCAGCCGTTCGATTCCTGCTCTTGTCCTCTTTTTTGTACTATTTTTGCATTTTTATACCTGATAGGTAACTGCAACATTTCCTGTGCGAAAAGAAAACACATGTGAATAGGAAAAGGTGATGATGGGATGAAGCTATCGCCAGATCGTGGCATTTGCTTTGCTTAGCTTAGCTCACATTCACGTTCGCGTAAGGACGACCCTTGTCCATGTCAGGTGAACAGTGGATTCATCATCTCCAACAACCATCGTCAGATAGACATGGAAATATGCCCTCTTGCTCGCAAACATTTTTTCTTCATGGATCGGATCGGATCGAGAGACATGGGCAGCTAGCTGTGTATGTAGATAGTATCCACAGCACAATGCAAGATGCCTCCCGGTTTTGTGTCACATACGGCGCACTCAGCTGAAGTGATTCGTGCTACACGTATTTCCTACCAAAAGTGCTGGGCAGCTCTTCATGTCGAGCCATAACAAATATTTGAAGAGTTGCTACCGGAAATAGCATAACATCTTGATAGCATTCGTGATTGCGAATCTGGTAGGAGACTAGAAGGAATGGAATGTTGTGATTCAATGGCGAGAAGGACCAACATGAGACAAGTGCCGTTACCGACCCGGTCATCCCGGCTGGTTGGGCCAGATGGAATCCAACGGTGGAACCAACCGCTGCAGGTTGTTGGAACTCAGTCAAGTAGCGTTGGCTACCTATATACCCGTTTACGGACTGCGGGAGAAGTGCCGATTGAAGTTTATGTTGGTACGGAAGAGCAATGTTGGAATTGACAGTTGGTTGCCTGCTGCTGTTGTGGTTTGTTGGGACTCGAACTTCCAATGGTTCTCCACGCTGGAAGAAAAGATCTAGTATATGACGTTATTCTGCGAATTCCTATCCCTCGAGAAGGGCGGAACAAAGGCGCACGAGATCAATAAATTCAACCCCTAGCAGGTTGCTAAGAATAACATGCTGTTTGCAGCCAATATCGAGTTGCTCAACGTCTCCCTCCTGTAACTCACAAGGCCATTATTTTGAAAGGAATCTGAAGTCACACATGGCCGTAACGTGAGTAGCTCCGCGGACAGTTGTGATCATAGGAAGATTGAGCTTCTACCCTTCTTGTATATAGTAACCGGTACGCCACCAAGATCCCATAACCGCCAAAAGAAAAAGTCAACAGACAGTGAGAAAGCAGCCGATGATTTGCGACAGGTACCCTTTTCATATCCCGTAACACCAGTTTTCCAACCTAAGCTACACACATCCCGCGCTTACTCGTCATCCTCATCCATCGAATCCTGGTCAGATCCGGACTCATCCTCGTCCTCATCATCATCCTCGCCGTCCTCGCTGCTGCTGTCCTCGACGTCATTGACCGCAACAAGCTTATCCTCAACTTCTTCCCCAGTGGCCTTGGTAGGCACCTTCTGAGCAAAGAACTTGCGGACACCAGCGTTGGTGGAGGTATCCCAGACAGAAACGGTTCCCTTGCTACCCGCAACCGCAAGTCTGAAGGCAACCTCGGGATCAGGACCGAATGTTGTCGAGAAGACCTTGCCGACGTCGAAGTCACGGGACACCACGAGCGAGGGACCCTCGGCAGTGATGTTCCACAGCTTGACGGTCTTGTCAGTAGATCCCGTGGCCATGTATCCGGGAATGACGGGGTTGAGATCGAAGGAAGACACCGACTCGTCGTGCGCCTGGAGCTTCCAGACAGACTTGCTGACCGCAGGATCCTTGGTAGCGTTGCGAGCATCAAAGTAGTGAATGATGCCGTTCTCGGTCGAGACGTAGAAGAAGTTGGGGTCATGAGGATCCCACCTGACGTTCTCGACGTCGCTCTCCACACCCACACGCATGGGCTGCTCATTGGGCGCGCGCATGTCGGCGATGGCAACCGTGCGATCGTAAGAACCGGACAACAGCACTGTCGACTCGACCGCGTGCCAAGCTAGCGAGCACACCTTGTCGGTATGGTAGCTGTACGACTTGGCGCACTTGGTGGTGTGGAGATCCCACAGCTTGACCGTCTTGTCGGCAGAGGCGGATGCTAGCAAGTTGCGGTGCTTCCTGTTGGCAGCGAGGGCCAAGACGGCATCGACGTGGTACTCGTCGTTGGCCTTCTTGGACTTCTTCTTCTTCTTTTTCTTCTTCTCGTCCTCGGGGTTGCCGCCCTGTCCCAAAATAGCATTGGGGTACATGCAATCCACCGTGTCGAGATCCCAAATCTCAATATCGGGGTCGAACGTGCCGATGGCGACAAAGTTGCCGGTAGAGTCCTTGTCGACGCCCGGCTTGCTGACGGGGATATCGAGCCATTCGAGGCATAGTGGTATCGCAGGAAGCATGATATCGTGGTGAACGTAAAGGTTGTCGGCGGCGTCTTCGTAAACGTAGACCTCGAGATGTGCGAGTTCGTCTTCGATCTTGGCGGCCAGCAAAAGGTTGTCGGTGGCCAGAATCTGGAGATCTTCGCGTTCCTCGTCGTCCTCTTCCTCCTCCTTCAGCGTGATGTACGGATCCTCCTTGTTGGACTCGTAGTAAGCGAGCGACTTCACGTTGCCGAACATGCCCATTTGTTGCGCCTCGCCGACGTTGTCATATTCGTCGTCGTAGTGCTCCAGGTCGTACTCCTTAAGGTCGTCGTCGATCTCAATCCTATGAAGGTCCAGTCAGCATTGCGTCTCAGATCGGGACAGCTAGCCAACACATACTCATCGCGCGTGTCAACCTTCATGGCCGTGTCATCGTCCTCCTTGTCGGAAACGTTGCCATTGGCCTCCTTTTCCCTGGCCTCATCCAAGTCGTCCTGGGCATCATCCAGCTGAAGCTTGGCCAGGCTAGCAATGCGCTCGAACTCCTCCTCGTCGAAGGTGTACTTTGTGGGGAAGGGTGCCGCAAAGCCTCGCGGCACCCAGGCGGTGGTCGTGATCATGGACATTGTCGCAACGTAATGGCGATGTATCGATCACGGTTTGCGGGAGAAAACCAGCAAAATTCTGCCGGATAAAAAAGAAGGAAGGTAAAAAGTGGTGCTGCCACAGGTCGAACTCTCCAGGTGCTGAGTGATGCGACGGGACGGCAGTACAAGACGAGACAGCGAAAGTTACAGGCAAATTTTAGTTACGCGACTTGACCGATTTTGCCAGTGGAAAATGGACTTTTTAGTGGGGACGCATGGCGGGGCTTATCTTATCGCAGAGACAGCGTCCACCGTTGCATCATTGGACGGGACGTCAATGCGCCAGTCGCTACCTCTACGGTTCCCCGTCGCAGCGGTCCACGCCAAGCAAGGTGCTGCTGTCTGGTCGCCGTCTCGTCACTCCTAGGGAAGTTTTCCCATGTCAACAAACCATCGCCAACCGACTCTTCCACGCAACTCTGGGCTGCTGGCATCCCACACATATATAATTCAGCCAAAATGGGTCGCGACGATAATGACGACCGGTCCTTCAAACGAAGAAAGATCGATTTCAACCCACTTCGCTCCGATGACCGCTTCTCAGATCTCCCGTCGCGCGCGCCACACAAGGGCTCCAGGGGTGCCAATGGCAACAATGGGTCCTTCAACTCCCGGGCTTCCACTCCTCGTGTCGGGTCCAGGTATGGTGGCGGAGAGACACCTCGCCAGAAAGAGTTTGACGGCCCCGAACCCGGTGTAAACGACGACGACGCAACCAATGCCCTCGATCGAGATTGGTACGGCGGTGACGATGACCTTGGCGGCCACACATTTGGCGATGACAGCCACAATCCCTTCGGCGATGAAGGCGCTTGGGCAGCTCAGGAGAGGGAGGCGGCCCTGGCGGAAAAGAAGATTGGGCAGATGGCGCGCGGTATGAGCGCCCGGCAGATACAGAAGCAAAAGGATGTCGACGCCTGGGAGACAAACCGAATGCTCACCTCAGGCGTGGCGCAAAGGAGGGATCTGGGACAGGATTTCGAGGATGACCAGGAGGGCACCAGAGTGCATCTCTTAGTGCACGACTTACGACCTCCTTTCTTGGATGGTCGAACCATCTTCACAAAGCAGTTGGATCCGGTCCCCGCCGTGCGGGATTCTCAGAGTGATATGGCTGTCTTTGCTCGGAAAGGAAGCAAGGTGGTCAGGGAAAGGAGGACGCAACGGGAGCGCCAAAGGCAGGCGCAGGAGGCTACCAAGGTGGCGGGAACGGCGCTAGGCAACCTGATGGGAGTCAAGGAGGAAGATACCGACAGCGCCCTCCCTATCGCGGTGGAGGAGGAGGCCGGCAAAAGCAAAAACATGAACAAGTTCAGTGAGCATATGAAGAAGGAAGAGGGTGCCAGCAATTTCAGTCAAAGCAAGTCCTTGAAAGAGCAGCGCGAATTCCTTCCTGCCTTTGCTGTACGGGAAGATCTGCTGCGCGTCATCCGTGACAATCAGGTTGTCATTGTAATAGGAGAAACAGGCTCTGGTAAAACCACACAGCTTACTCAGTTTCTCTACGAGGACGGTTACGGCAAGACGGGCATGATCGGCTGCACCCAGCCCAGGAGAGTCGCGGCCATGAGTGTAGCAAAGCGTGTTTCTGAGGAGATGGAGGTCAAGCTTGGAAGCACGGTAGGCTATGCCATCCGCTTCGAGGACTGCACCAGCAAGGATACGGTCATCAAGTACATGACGGATGGTGTTCTGCTGCGAGAATCACTGAATGAACCAGATCTGGACCGCTACTCGTGCGTGATCATGGACGAAGCTCACGAAAGAGCCCTCAACACTGACGTTTTGATGGGTCTGTTCAAGAAAATTCTTCAGAGGCGTCGCGATTTGAAGCTGATTGTCACATCGGCGACGATGAATGCCAAGAGGTTTTCCGACTTCTATGGTGGCGCACCCGAGTTTACTATCCCCGGGAGAACCTTCCCTGTGGACATCATGTTCCATCGGTCGCCTGTTGAGGACTATGTGGACCAGGCTGTGCAGCAAGTTCTGGCGATTCATGTGGGGAAACCAGCAGGCGATATTCTGGTTTTCATGACCGGTCAAGAAGATATTGAGGTGACCTGTGAGCTCATCCGCGAGCGGCTAGATGCCCTCAACGACCCGCCGAAACTCAGCATTCTTCCCATCTACAGTCAAATGCCCGCGGACTTACAAGCCAAGATTTTCGACAGGGCCGCCCCGGGAGTTCGAAAGGTCATCGTGGCTACGAATATCGCGGAAACCAGTTTGACTGTGGACGGTATCATGTACGTGGTTGATGCCGGCTATTCAAAGCTCAAGGTATACAATCCACGGATGGGTATGGATACCCTTCAGATTACGCCTATATCGCAAGCAAACGCCATGCAGCGCGCCGGTCGTGCGGGTCGCACTGGGCCTGGTCAAGCATATCATCTCTTCACTGAGAAGGCCTTCAAAGAGGAGATGTATATGCAGACCATCCCGGAGATTCAGAGAACGAATCTGAGCAATACCGTTCTACTCCTCAAGTCGCTCGGTGTCAAAGACCTCCTTGATTTCGACTTTATGGATCCACCGCCTCAGGATACCATCAGCACATCGTTGTTCGATCTGTGGGCGTTGGGGGCACTAGACAACCTTGGTGAGCTCACCGACCTAGGACGGAAGATGAACGCGTTCCCAATGGACCCGCCTCTTGCCAAACTGCTCATCACGTCGGAGGAATACGGGTGCAGCGAGGAAATGGTCACCATCGTTTCCATGCTCTCCGTTCCCAACGTATTCTACCGGCCCAAAGAACGACAAGAGGAGTCAGATGCGGCTCGTGAGAAGTTCTTTGTGCCAGAATCAGACCACTTGACCTATCTGCACGTCTACACACAATGGAAGGCCAACGGGTATAACGACGGTTGGTGCGTGCGACACTTTTTGCACTCCAAGTCTCTCCGTCGTGCCAAGGAAGTCCGCGAGCAGCTCCTGGACATCATGAAGATGCAAAACATGAAGATGATGAGCTGTGGCACCGACTGGGATGTAATTCGCAAGTGCATTTGCTCTGGCTACTACCACCAGGCAGCAAAGGTTAAGGGCATTGGCGAGTATATCAACTTGAGGACCAGTGTCACCGTCCAACTGCATCCGACCAGTGCACTCTATGGGCTGGGCTTCTTGCCAGACTATGTGGTGTACCACGAGCTGATCCTCACAAGTAAAGAGTACATGTCAACGGTCACCTCGGTGGACCCTCACTGGTTGGCAGATCTCGGTGGTGTGTTCTATTCGGTCAAGGAGAAAGGATATTCGGCACGGGAGAAGAGGATCACAGAGACGGAGTTCAACAGGAAAATGGAGATTGAGGCGCAGATGGCAGCGGACAAGAAGCGGCAAGAGGACCAGCTGCACGAAGAAGAGGAGCTTCAACTTGTGAAGAAGGCGGCTCCATCGAAGGACAAGAAGGTGGTTAAAGCGGGTGCCGTGGTGAAACCGGTCAGGAAACGTGCTGGAAGGGGATTTTAGTCGACCATTTTGGATAATGAAGCCCTGGGGTTCGAGCCCGAGTCATTTCCTCGAGCAGTACGTAATGAATAGGTAAATCAACAGGAATGCCCTATAAAAAGGGGCCAACTCGCATTGAGTAAACAAAAGGAACCCCATAGCAACGGTAGCCGGGCTATTAGCCGAGTGGGGCATGTTCGGGTGTTTGACCCCCGGTCTCGGCCAGGATCGGCAACGATGACAGACCATGATTCAATTCAGTGACTGAAGTTCTTATGACTGTTCTTTCCCAGCTTGCATCGCAACTTTTAGTTCCTGTTGATTAGGTGTATTACGTTACCTTATTTTTTGTGTTCATTAACTTTGTTGCACTCGAATACCCAAGATCCAAACTTGGACGTCACCAGATAAACGACGACAACAGTGAAGAGAACAACAACACTGCTAACGAGAGCGCCCGTCCAAGAAAAGCACCAATTCATCAACAATGCAGAGCTTAAAGTCGGCGTCGGTGGCTAACGCCGTCCGAAGCGCTACCCGCATCTCCCAGCGCTCGGTATCGCGCAAGACCCGTGCTCTCAGCACGCTCAACAGCTCCGCCGTCACCACCCTCCGCCCCCAGACCACTCGCAACGTCTCCCGCAACACAGCCGTGAGCGCAACCCTCCTCTCGCCCAAGACCCAGCAAGCCCGCCATGGCTCCTCGTCCGCCTCGTCGGAGGCCCTTCAGAAGACGCCCCTTTACGACCTCCACCTCGCCCACGGCGCGCAGATGGTTCCCTTCGGCGGCTTCCACATGCCGGTGCAGTACAAGGGCCTGTCCGTGAGCGCCTCGCACGCCTTCACGCGCGAACACGCCTCCATCTTCGACGTCAGCCACATGGTGCAGCGCGTCTTCTCCGGCCCTGGCGCCCGCGAGTTCCTCGAGCGCGTCACGCCCTCCGACTTGGCCTCGCTGGGCGTCCACCGCAGCACCCTGTCGGTCCTCCTGAAAGCGGACGGGTCCGGCGGCATCGTCGATGACACTATCGTCACGAAGCTGGCTGAGGACATGTTCTACGTCGTCACCAATGCTGGCTGCCGCGAGAAGGATAACGAGTATTTTGAGCAGGAGCTGGCCAAGGCTAAAGAATCCGGGTTGGATGTCACCCAGGAGCAGCTGGACGGCTGGGGCCTCGTGGCCCTGCAGGGCCCCGAGGCCGAGGCCGTGCTGGCTGATGCGCTTGGCGGTACCGCCGATCTCAAGCAGCTGTACTTTGGCCAGTCGGTCTACGGCAAGGTGAAGCTTGAAGACGGCAAGCTCAGCGCGCCCTTGCTGATCAGCCGCGGCGGCTACACGGGCGAGGACGGGTTCGAGATTTCCATCCCGCCATCCGAGACCGTTGCCGTGACCGAGAAGCTGCTTGCCGCGGGCGGTGCCGAGCGGGTCCAGCTCGCCGGTCTCGGCGCGCGCGACTCCCTCCGCCTGGAAGCGGGGATGTGCCTGTACGGGCACGACCTGGACGAGACGGTGTCACCCGTCGAGGCCGCGCTGAGCTGGATCATTCCCCCGAACCGCCGCAAGGCGGACGCGGGATACTACGGCGCCGAGACCATCGTTTCGCAGCTGACTCCGAAGAGCAAAGGAGGAAAGAGCGTCACCCGCCGTCGCGTCGGCTTTATTGTGACTGGTGCTCCGGCCAGAGAAGGCGCGGAGATCGTGGCCAAGGGAGACCCGGCCACGAAGCTTGGCAGGATCACGAGCGGGTGCCCGAGCCCCACTCTGGGGAAGAACATTGCGATGGGGTATATCAAGGATGGGCAGCACAAGAGCGGGACGGAGGTGGAGGTGTTGGTGAGAGGAAAGGCCAGGCCGGCGGTGGTGACCAAGATGCCGTTTGTGCCTAGCAAGTACTACAAGTCTGCTTAAAGCACTTTGTGTGAAGGACAGATAGATTTGTGATTGGCGGCAAGTCGAAGAAGAGCGGAAAGTTATAATTATGACGGCCAGGAGTTGGCTACATACGAGAGTGGACAAAGGAGTCAATTGATTCAACAACAATGAATTTCTGCGGCAAGGAAAAAGGGTTATTATAGGATCACGAATGGCGTCAAACCGGGCACGGCGATGTTATATATTGTTTTCAACAACTGGGCAGAACAGGACAGCTAATGAGCGTCTGGAAGCTACTGCCTGTTCACCGATGATGGTTTTTGGCATAGGTAGATGGAATATCAGAGTTCCGAATCCAATATCCCCCTGACGTGACAACCCTTGATAGCTAGGTTGGCGGTCGTCCTAGCCGATACAATTTCTAACGACTCTGCGCCCTTTGCTGAAGCGCCTGAATACTCTTTGGTAAATATAATTATGTCCAATGCGCTAACTCAAGCTACTGACCGACTGTTGAGATGAGGTATCTAATCCATGCTAAACAAAAACAACTCCGTGAGCCCAATGTTGAATGCTCGCCCCTATTCCCATGCAGAGCCTCCCGTACAGTAGTAAGTACATCAAGGGAAGAAATTTGAGATAGAACCGAAAGAATGCATGTGCATGCATAGGCGATGTGATGAACCCGACTCCTGGCACGCCATGCCCATCCACGCTATTTTCCTCTTTTTGTGTGTGTGTGTGTGTGTGTGTGTGTGTGCGAACAGATGTCGTGAGATCTTTTTATTTTCTTGCAACCCATCCTCAGTTCATTCTTCCTGAGCCCACCTCTTCTCCCTCAGCGGGATCTCCTTGCCAGCGCGCTGGCGATCACCCGAGATTTCGTCGCGCCAAGCCCAGTACTCGCCCAGTCTCGTCTCGGCGTAGGAGGCGTAGTCGAAGTCGATCTGGGAAATGGTCGCCTGGATAAGCGCCCAGATGCCCCAGTAGAATCCGGGCAGGCCCCGGAAGACGTCCACCTCGTTTAGTAGGCGGTCGACCTCGGCCGCCTCGTCGTAATCGGCCGTGGTCCCGTTCTTCTCGCTTTGGTAAGCATAATAGGCGCGGATGTACTCGGTGATGAACTCGCGGCGCTGGGCGCGCGTGGGAAGAACGCTGAAGTCGCAGTCGAAGCCACCCCATTCGGCGAAGTGGTTTGCAATATCGAAGGCGGCTGGTGAGGGAGTCGCGTATTCGTAATCGATGAAGGTCACGTCCGTGGTTGTGTCTTTGGCGGTGACGCCGTTGCTGTCGGCGGGTGTCTGCTGGGGCTTGGGAAGGACAATGACGTTGCCACTGAGGAGATCGCAGTGCGCAAACACGAGCTGTTGTGTGAAGTGGTTAGCCAAACTCATCCGTAACAAGGAAAGGGGAGAGGCAATGATAGAGCGTAGTACTCACCCCATTGGTTCCCAAGCCTGGCCGCTGGCTCAGCTCGGCAACAGTTCTGGTAAGCTCCTTTTGCAACTGAGCCTGACGCTCTCTTTGCGCCTCCGTATCTGTTGGCAGGGCAAAGATCCACTTCTGCATGACTGTCCAGACGTTCGGGGGAGGCTTTCCAGGCGCGACACTGTCAATGACTTGCTGAAACTCGGCATCTCCAAGGGCTTCGGACGGTACGATGAACTCGGTGTTCTTGGAGTTTCTGCGGCTGTGTCCAGTGCGGGCGGCGATGCAGGGTACCACGGCGTGCCACTGGGCAAGCCTCTTGGCCACGGCCTTGTAGATGACGGGCTTGCGCAAATCCTCCGGGTGGGTCATGGAGCCCTGAACGAAGCGGTACATCATGCCATTCTCGAAGCGGGCGAGAAGCTCGGGAGCGAGGCCGTATCGCATGAGCAGCTCGTGGTTCTGGGTTTCGCGGTGGCGGTCGATGATCAAATCGGTGCCGTTTCCGTAGGCGCGGAGCAAGATGGCCTCATTGTCCACCTCATCCTTGGAAAGGCCGGCCTTCTTGTTGACTGCTTTTAGGAGTGTGTTGGTGATGCCATCGGTGAAGCGCACGAACTCGACGTTGGAATCGGCGCTCTCCCAGTCGGGGCGGATGGCAAGAACGAGCCGGCGGGCGGTGGCCTCGGAGTCCTCGCTCGAGTAGGCCAAAGGGATGTAGCGAATGTGATGCTCGACGGGCCCGTTGCCGTTCGAATGGCCGTTCGACTGGCCGTTGGCTGTTTGGGTGCCGTTCTCTGTTCCGAAAGCCATGGTGGGCGGTAGGAATCGCAAGGCCGAGTCGGGCTTTGCTAGGGATTGTATACGTGTGCCCTCTTTGGGAGATGACGGCAGAGGTTCGTGATGGAATTCGCGTTTCGGTTCAATGGGCAAGTCTGGTCATGAATTTTTTTACGTTAGATGATGTAGCACTGCAGTGCAAGACGTTGACAGACGTTATGCGCGGAGAGGTACGCAAAAGCAAGTGGAAGTTGGATGTCGAGGAAAGGAGACCACGGACATAAAAAAGGGGGGAGGGAGGGGGTTGTTTACAGGGCCGTATCTTTCTACGCACCTACTGTATCTCTCTAAGCCGATTCAGGACGGTCAACGGGAAGGATGCGCACTGCAGATGGGAAAATGAGGAAAACGAAGAGGAATTGGCTTCGTTAAGACTGGTGGATGGTTTGTCCAAATACTTGGCCTTGGATGATGCGTCGGTGAGGCCAGTTTGACAGACGCAAAGCCGAACGGTAAAGACGATGATCAAATCCCGTTGGGCCTTCCTCACACGATCACTTGCCCTTTGGCTGGCTGCCCGTTCGGGTTTATTCATCAAAAAGTCGCCATCCCCACTAACAAAGCCGGGCCCCAGTTCTTCGAACAAACACATGCTTCTCTTTTTTGCTCCTGGGGCCGCTTCCCGCCCCAATTACGACGACCCAACCTTGCCAACCACGCTGACCCCAACGCCAAAACCCCCGCGGTCCCTTGTGCCTGGTGGTCCCTTGGCGTTTGTCTGGTCTCCAAGGTCGCCCCTGACTGGACGAGTCTGGATCGCTTAACCTTGTTTGGCTAGTCCTGTCAATGGTCCCCTAGTGGTACGTACCTTCTGTCAATGTCATTGATTCTTCGCCAGCCCGCGCTGTCCGCCCACTGCACGGGGTTACACAGCACGTGAAGTCGCGAACGATTCAACGAAAGAGTGGATGCGGTTGGCCAAGCCCAAACAACTACCGCCACCCTGGACTCCATCAGTATCACCACACGTCGAATCGCACGAATCGCAAACGAGCCATCTCTTTCGAGTTTCAACCCTGATTGCATCTCGGATTGTCATTGCGCCCCTCGCGTCATTTGCAGGTTTGGTGTCACAACCGTCTCGCCCTTTCCGTCTGACGTCGCTTTGGCCGCCATCCCATCTGCCCCTCACTCGAGTCACCTTGCCCACCAGTCCTGTCAAGAGTCGCAGTCGGAGCCTGGGGTAGACATCAGATTGTCATTGACCAAACAGCTGCGACTACGGCAACCAGAACACTATCGCGTGTTCCACTTTCACAACTCACTCGCATCCAGCAGTGAGGCTCGCCAAGTACCGTTCAGCAACCATGGTATGAGAATGAGAAGAAGATATCAACTAGGACAGAGACAGACAGCAGCGAGACATGATATACTTGAGCATTCCAGGTTGATGTGGCTTTGAATGGGCAGATAATTGCACGAGGTATTCAGTTGTGTGCATTCAGTGCTATAGGCTGTAATCAAATCGCATCACCGGGCCATCACTGAAAAGAGGACGACGAGGAGACAGCCTTCAAAAAATTCACAATGGCATACCCCGTCTTGCCTAGCCCCGACAACTTCCTAGCTGTTGCTCTCGTCATCAACCGTTCTCGGGACGGGCCGCGATTTGTTTTCCACTATCCTCCCCACGTCTTGCCACCACAGGCCGCATCAGCCGCAAGAGATGGCGATGATCTGGACGATCTGGACGAGGAAGACGAGGCTCTTCTACATCGAGTCTCCCATGCCGTTGGCCTCGATGCCAGCTCTTCGTCACCGTTGAAGGAGTCCGAGCTGTCGCAGTGGAATCACGACGACCATCTCATCACCGAGAGCGGCACTCAGATTGTTCCTTGGGAGCACGTCGCTGGCTTCCCGACCAAGGATCTGGAAAATATCTTGACTCCGGCCAGGGCCTATCACAAACGGTTATTCCAGGTTTCCTTGGATCCTCTCTACTGCGTATCATATCCCATCTATGTACCAGAGAACGGAGTCTGGCGGAAGAAGAGCAAGAAGCAGCAAAAGCAACGGGACCACGATGACTCCGTCCCGACAGACACGGACGGTCCTGCAAGGACCAGTGACAAAGGCCCCTCGGATGTAGACCAGCCTGCCGTCAAAACAGGCGAAGAGGCCGAAGACAAGAAAAGCTCCATGACCATGTTCAACCTTGTCTTCATCTTGAACCCCAAGAGGCATGAGGTTGCCGACCTTGTCGACATACTCTACACGCATATCATCAAGAAAGTCAATAAGGCATATAAGTACTGCCAACAGAGGAGTGATTTCATATGGAAAGAATCTAAGAAGATTCTAGCCTTGAAGGACAAGGGTCGGGAAGACAGTGAGTGCATCCATCAACTCCATCTCTGGACTCTGCTAATACGCCTGCTTGTGAACCAGAGAGAAAGATGAGCCAGTTGTGGGAGGAGATCCTATCAAACTCTTCACTGGCAGCGTCTATGCAGGACATATACGACGCTATATCACGGAACAGAATTGCTGCCATCCAGCTTGAGACCATTGAGGGTGTGGTTACTCACTCCGTGCAGATTCCTGTGCCATTTCATGTGCCCGACCTGCCACAGGACGGCCAAGGAGAGGAACAGCTTGGTCTGTGGTTGACGACCGCAAACTCGTTGCAAGCCGACGAGAGCGTAGAGGAGCCTGAATATCTGGACAAGACTTTTGCGCTCCTCTTGATGGCAGAAGAGAAAAAGGTCATCAACGAACTGCTGGGCCCTGAATCCGACCCTACTACACAGGCCATGATCGAGTTTGTACGCCGGTGCAAACCCAATCTCTCCTTCCACCAAGTGCAACAACAGGCAAGCAGTATCCTTTCTCCTGCTCAGGTGCGGAAGTTCGCCCAGCATTTCATATTCTGGCGACGAGCCATCGCTATCCCGCCTCTGCACGGCCGCGACATGTACATCGTGAGTCCCAACTGCGACCTGCGCAGGCTTCCTCAAGCAGCTGCTCAGTGGGCGAGGCAGTTCCCGCTTTCGCCACCGCTGCCCAACTTCCTGGCCGAGCTGAGCGTTGCCCCGCGGCCGTATAAACTGCACTGTCCGAGTAAGGCTCACCGGCCTCTTTATATGGCTATGCTGGCGTGGTTGATGCGTGGCGGTTGGGTGACCCAGCTCTGCACCTTCGCTTACGTTGTGGTCTGGCCGGAGATCATATACGAAGTTGAATATGAACTAGAGGCAGAGGAGATTGCGCGTGAGAAGGCGAAAGCACAGAACAGGGGCCGGGAGGAGGATCAAGGCCACAAACACGACGACATGCTGTCTCCAACAACGGCGGACAACAGTGGTGACACCGGAGGACCCGGTAACAACGTGTTGGCAGCGGCACTCAGCGAGGGTCCCCTAGCAGGCTTCGCCGGATCTGGATTCCTTTCGCTCACGGCTGAGTCGACATCGGCCTCAGACCTGGATTCCTCGGCGGCAACTCTCCGTGACCTCTCCATCTCGCACTCGCCCACCCTTTCCCGCGCCCAACCAGCTTCCACCCCCATCAACGAGTTCCTCCCCACTCTAACCTCGCCCATGTCCACCACCTCCCTCTCGACCCTCATCCTCGGAACCAGCGACTACATGACCAACACCCACAAGGACAACAACAACCACAACTATAACAACGCCGGCTCCTCCTCCCCCACAGCCTCCTACACCTCCACCAACACGCTCAACACGCTCAACCCTCCCCGCCCCACCCTCCAGCTCACCCGCACCATATCCGAAGACACCAACGCCTCCACAGGAACTTCCTCCACGCACCACCAGCCCACGCCCGCCGAGCAAGCAGCCGAGAAGGCCCGGCTGGAGCGCATAGCCGACAAAGCCGCGCGCGAGCTCGCGGAGCGGGCCATGGCGCACGCTAGAAAGGCCGTGCCGCAGGCGACGAGACACCCGAGCGTGAACCATGCCAAGCACCTGCTGGGTATGAGCCCGCATATTATCCTGGACGCGAAGAAGGCGACGGGGAAGGAGAGCTTGTATTTGAGTGCTATTGAGAGGAGGTTGAGAGGGCGGAGTGGTGAGGTGGTGGCGGCGGTGGCTGCTGCTGCATCGGAGGCCGCTGATAAGGCTGCCGAAGCCGCCGTTACCGGCGCTGGCGCGGAAGGAACAGTGACGGGATCGGAGGATGCTGCTGGGGCTGGTAACGGCAACAACACCAATGTCAATGTTCCCGGCGGCGGCAATGCAAACACCGCGACAGGAAACGATGCCACAAACATCCCATCCTCCTCAACTGCCGCAGCCACCACCGCCGGCGCGACAACAACCGGCGGAACCGGAATGGCAGGAGGACGTACTGTCTCCGGATCAGCTAGCGCTCAACGAGGAACCAAGGACTGGGACGAGCGGGTGGCCAACACGTGGCCTCAGTTCTGGAAGTACTTTAACGGGCGGTCGGCGCTGGAACGGATTGCCTTGCAGGAGGATATGAAGCGGAAGGAGGCGTGGTCGTTGTTGACGGCTATGAGCGAGTATTTGTTGTGTACTAGGCATTGGTGAGGAGGTCGACGGGGAAGGGGAAGGACTGTGTATGTACATTGCTTTCTTTGTCATACTAGTTAGTATAGTTGATTGCCGGTACTTGGGATGAACAAAGTATTTCGGAAGAGAAAACTTTTCGCCACCCGGCCGGCCCATAACCAACATTGTCGTTTGTAAAATGAAAGGTGCGCCGGTTAACCCTCACCTGCCACCCAGTGCAATCGCGTAATGTGTCATGGGACGGCCGTCGAGGTTCTTACCTTATTAGACAGTGTCGTTCCTTCCTCGACTTGGGTATCTCCAGGAAGCAACTGCCACGGCCCATCCGCATCCAATCAAGAAAGGTTCCCTTGATTCACTAGCAGGAGGGCTGCGGCAATCGGTCTTTGAAAGCGCTGCCTAGCAGCTCTGGATATGCCCTACCTTACTCGGCTTTGTCAGAATTGGGGGCACATTGATCGATATGATACGCAGTCACCAAGCTTGGGCAAAAATGTGAGGCGACGAATCGATTGAATAGAGCGGTGATTGTCATGATTGTTAGATAGAATCGACGAGAAACAAAGCTAACTCCTCCTTCATGCTACCGCCGATGGAATCCCCAAAGCGCCTGAGGTATAATCGTCATAAGCAGGAGAAACCCAGGTAGTACGCCATAGTGACCGGCACCATAAAAACAAAACAAGGGCAGACAGAACACCGAAGAGACCGAGCCAGCAGGATAACGCTAAGAATGATACTTCAATGAAATCAGACACCATCCCTCTGCACTATCACGTATGAACCACACCGAGTGATTAAGCCCATATGCCTTCCGTGTACACATGATGCTCTGTCGGAGTAAAAAACAACAGCTGTAAAAAGAAAGAATAGAAAGGAAACCCGAAACAGAAAAAAACAAGACCCAGTCTGTACGCCCATGTGCCAAATCACATTCGTGCTCAATCCCTGAACGACCAGTGAAATGCTAAGTACCTAGACCCCGTTCCCAATGTGCCGCTGCGATGAAAATGCAAATCAGGGATGTGAAAGCCTGTCAAGTGATGATCATGGCCGAGATAATAAATGATATATCCATAAGCTTCCAAGAGATGGTAAAGAGATGAGAAAGCCCCCCTGCGTTCGTAAAAAAAAAAAAAAAAAGTTAACCGAAAATCCACACGAGCATCGCGATCAAACAAATCCGATTCCTACGATCATTGAGTCAAGTCCATTCCATACTCGTCCTCCTCTTTGAACTCCATGTCAGCACCGTCGTCCTCATAGTCAAGGAAGTCGCCGGCATCGAGGCCATCGTTGAACTTTCCGTCGGCGCCACCATGGGCGGGACTGGTGGAAAGGTGTTCGCCATTGACACCGTTGGTGTTCAAGGGCTCACCCTTGTAGTCCGTATGATGAGGGACGCGAAGGCCAGTGCCAGCCGTGCGAGAGTAGGAGAATCCCCGGGATTTCCCGCTGCCGTCCTCTCCTCTGGCGATGGCCTCCATGAGCTCCGTCTGCATCCGCTTCTCATCATCGGTGATCTCAAAGGGTACCGTACCCCCACGCTCCAACAAGGCATTGATGAGCTCTTCTTGTTGTTGGATCTTGAGGTAGGCCATCCACATGAGATCCCGGGTCCAGCTCACCGCACCATTCAAAATGTCGCCCTTGTTGGGACCTTTGTCCTTCTCCTCGATCGGCAGGCCTGTTGTGATGTTTCCAGCCGTGCTGCCAGCAGCTCGTCTTGCTCCAGGTCCAGCCAGGGCTGATGTGGCTTGAGAAGGACTTGAGATGCCCGCAAGCGTGGGTGAAAGGGGCGTTCCATTCTGAATTGCCTTGCGAATTTTTTCATCCTCCAGACGATGGGCAGGAACCAGCTTGCTAAGGTCTTGAATGCGCTCGTTGATGTTGTCACGTCTCCGTCTTTCAACGAGGTTGTGTGACTCGCGCCTCCTCTTCCTCTTTGCTTCTTGTGTCGACACAGAGGAGGTCGTGGTGCCAAGCTTGGCGGGCATGGATGTGCCACCCTTCAACAGAATGTCATTGATTTGAGCATGGGGGCCATGAAGGCCTGCCTGAAGAGGTGATGAGAAACCAGACCCAGGAAACGAGGACAGGCTCTGTGGGGTTTGCATCCACTGCGCGGAATGGGACTTCTCATGGTGGGGGCCTGTTGTCCTGATGGGCTGAGGGCCAAATGATCCCGAGTTCACCGAAAGTCCGGCCATGTCTATCGCCTTGGGTGTAAGTGGGCTTCGTGTGGTGGACGGCTTGCGCTGCATGGTTTGCGGTATCCTGGTACGTGCTTTCGCGCTCAAGAAGTTCGGGTCAGTCCCATCGCTGTTCATGTCGTTATTCGCTAATGGTGACCCGGCGTATGACATGGGCGACTGAAGCGATGTTCCGAAGGATTGAGGGTGCTGCATTTGGCGGAAATGCGAGAAGTTATGGACAAATGGCGAGGCTATCGGATCGCCGTCGGGTGTGCTCGAATAGCCATTCGTATGGGCTTGGTTGATGGGCAAGCTTTGATGATAAGAGTCCGGGAAATTCATGCCAACATCGTTCATTCCGCCGAAGTCCTGCCCATGACCCTGCATTCCGACATGAGGGTCACTGGGACTGTTCAAGCCGTCGAGAAGCTCGTCGTCTCCGAACAGAGCTGAGCCGCTAGAAAACCCATTCGAGGGGTTATTGGTGTGGTTGAGGTAGTTGTTTTGGAAGGAGCCATGAAAGTTGCCCCCCATGGCCAGGTCGTTCGGGTCGATGCCTCCTCCGCTATGCCCGCCCATTGGGAATCCGTGTTGTGCCATATTGTTCGGAATGGTATTGGTGGAGGCTTGGGTGCCCGTGTGTTTTTTCAACGCCAACGATGTGGCGCCTAGACGAGTTTGCTAAGTGATGAAGGCCCTAGAGTGCCATCAAGCGTCAGCAACATGTCCCAGCCTCGTACCGAGTATTATAGGTATGGAGTGCTTACCTTGGCAGTCAGCCAGCCATAAAATGGAAATAGAAATCAATCGAACAACAGCGAGGTTGAGTATGACTCGGTGCGGCGGTAGGGGTGGTGGGTTGCCTTGGAGCGATGGCGGAAGATGTCAGGAGAGAGCAAACTGCAAGGCTGACGTGTCGCTAAGTCGCGGTGGTCTGAGGACAAGATATTCGGTTGGAACTGGGGATCAATGGCGTCCAGTTCTTTCGCAAGCGCTTGCAAGGTTTGCGTATGAATCAAAAACCGTATCGTCGAGGTATGTCGAAGTCGGCGGTTGGTGAACGGTTTGTTGTGGGCGATTGTGGGTGAATGTCGGGTTGGATGTGTAGCCGCCTAACTGCCTTTGGCAATGTTCGGGGAAGTTTGTAACGGATGCCCGCGAAGGCAAGGGAGCCGAGTCGCCGAAGAGGACAACAAAGGCAATGCAATGCAATGAAAGAGGAAGAAAGGGGCAAGCGATTGCCAAAAACGCAGCCTTCTTTTTGTCGGATCTTGCCTACGCTTCGGTCGCCGAATAGGAACGGAGAGCGAAAGCGACAAGGGGTGCGAAGTGGTTGCAGGTTGCAGTGGTTGCAGTGGTTCGCGGTTGAGATTCAAAGCTTCAGTTCAATCGGCCTTTTCTGTTGGGCAATGACTGGGATGAGTCAGCAGAACGTTCCGTGTAAATGCACTGCACCGCACCAGGACAGGCAGCGGCAGATTGCTACCTCGTTGTGTGTGTTTTGAAGCAGGTGCGAGGCATCACAGCAGACAGCAGACAGCGGGCAGGGAGAGGCGAGGTGCAGGGAGGAGAATGAGTTAGGAGAGGAAGGAGTCAACTCTTGGGTCAAAGTTGTGTGCGATGTGCGAAGAAAGCGCCGCTGTCTGCGAGAGGGGAAACTTTTGGGGTGGAAGGTGGGGACTAACAGAAAGGCGGTAAAGCGGAGGCACTGGATGTCCTATTACAGATCGTGTAATGGCGGCCGGCCTATATATTGTACGTACAGCCACAAGGAAGGAATGTACTCGTATCGGTAATCGTAATCCGTCCTCTGCGGTAATGGTTTGCGCAACCCTAGCACTCCAAGAGCCCTGGGAGGCAATAAATGCTGACGCGAGGTGTAAGAACCAAGGGGAGGGTGAGGGAGGGGGTTAGAGGGGGCTGAAGTGGTTGGAATTCGCAACCAGACGAGAAGGTTTGCGCGTTGAGAATGCCGTCGGTTTGAGAGGCGTTGTAAAAATGGCTGTTGTCTGTGCACACAGTGCTAGGTGGAAGGCGTTAGAAGCAGAGGCCAAGGTCAAGCGCATCGACCTCAAAAGAGGAGCCTGTCCTTTTCGAGCACAATTTGTATGCGCTCCGAGCGGTAACCTTGGCTGGCTGGCTGCGGGCTGTATGAGCGGAATGCAGCGCGGAAGCGGCGGCTGAGGCAGGCTGAGTTGCACGTACTTCTGCGTAGGCGTGAGTCAACTTCCGACGATTACAGGATTGCCTAAGAATGATGTTTTTTGCCCGCTGTTGGAGATGGCGAGTCAAGAGATATATGCAGTTGGAGATCGTGGTAATTTATAAAGAGGTGAAAACTGTCCAACCTCGAGCGCCCTGCAAGATGATGGTCTTGAGCAGAGAGAGAGGCGGGGTACGGAGTGGGGAGAAGTAGGCAATGGGGAACGGAGAAGGAAGATCTGAGATGTGATGAGAACGGGGGAAAATACCAGAGCCAAGAGCTGGAGAAGAGGATATCCTCAGAAACGTGTGTGGATGCTTGATCCGTATTCCGCAATTCACAATTCGCAATCCCTAATGCGCACCACGAAAGATGCTTGTTGCCTGTGTGTCCCCAAAGGGTGCCAAACTGTGCTGTGCTAGTATTATGAGGTGAGGGAGTTGTGGTAACTCTTCCGAATGTATAAGAGATGCCGGCGTGTCGCCGATGAATAACTAACACGCAACCGATGCGCCGGGACAATAGGAGTTCGTGCTTGGCTATCTCGCTTGGTCTTTCCGACCGTCTTTTGTGTATGGTTTGAATAGTGCGGGTGGGTTGTAATGAGATCTTCTCAAAGCGTGCGCCGTAACTGATCCATCAACCGTCAACCTCTATGCAATGCTTTGGGGTACTTGCTTGAATCCGGATGCTGCCATCCCCAGACTCGGACTTACACTACCGATCCAAAGTGGGTCCTGGTCAAGGTATCCCCGGGCCGTCCGCGGGTCCCAGGTAATCTCCTTTCACGGTCTGGATCCGCTGTCGTCCGCTGTCGACCGCTGCCTCTTCCCCAGGTGACGGTCGCTGACAGTTTTCTTGTTAATTAATCGACCTTCAACGCTCACAACTGACCATTTGTCGTTGAGGTTTGCAAGGCTGACCCCCAAGATGATGACGGGTGTGAGTCCCTATAAGCTGACTGCCCAGCCCAGGTTCGATCACTGATTGGGGCAATCCACGGAACCTTGTATAAGCGAGATAGTCTCCAGGCTGTTGAATACGGTCGGCTATCTGGGGGCGGTTGCGTGGCCTTGTGTCCTCCTGCCTTGTGAGTCCAGTGTGTCCTCTCAATCTGCCTGCGTATACTCCTTGAGATGTTCCAGATCCGAAATGCTCTCTGAGACACCACGGCCTTCTTGCCCCGCATGTAAACTGTCCAAATGGATGCCGGTCCCGGTTGGTTAATTGCCCGATGTCTGATGTCTCTTGTTTCCTTGTGGTTGTGGAAGGCGTACAGTGGAGCACTGGAAATTCGCCTGGCTGAATCTGGTTGAGGCTCGTGCTACCTGAGATATGGGAGAACGAAGGTGGCGTTTGAAGTAACTGGACAGTGACAAGGTGAGCGCTGCCTGGTGGTTAGAGATTGATGTTCAGAGTTTATGCAACCTCGCAACAAAAAGTCAAGAACTACAGAAGAAGAATAGTTCAGGTTACGGTGACGTTTTACAAAAGCCCATGATATCCAAGCGGTTCATCAACATCTTATATACTGATACTGACCGAGGAGAGGGCAAAGATGTGTATACGAGGCCACCCACACATTCCAATAGCGATGGCTTGTCAACAACGTCTTCTGACCTTATCGGTCAAAAAGGGTGGGCTGGAATCATGGCAGGAATCAAGATGCAAGCGTTTCAACGTTGCCCGGTTTTTCTGTGGATTTCCTTCGACATCTTTCGGGGTGTTGATTTAGCTGATCGGGAACATCGGAGGAGATGTGAGATTTTGTAAAGGTAAGATGGGCGAAGAGCATCCTGCGATGATGGAGGGCATCTGTCTATCAGCGTGACTCGGCGGGTGAGACACTAAGGCACACCAATCCGAAAACGTTGATCATGGCAACCTCACACCCAGTTCACGACCCATGCTCCCACGGTCTACATCTACTCCAGACCTGGGTGCGGACTGTTTTATCCGATCTGAGTTATCTAGACTCTGGGTGGTATCTAAACTTCAAAGATTAGAAACACAAAGACTCCTAGTGCATAATGCTGCGCTTAGAGCTACCATATACGAACGTGCTTGTAAGCTCTTCAACAATACACATACCAATAAACCTCCAATATGCCATGCACGTCGCCTCCTATCGAGTAGATTCTCGGCCGTAACCGTTCACTCATCCAAGAAGACACCCTCCCTCAGGCGGACAACAGCCGGCACGATAATTCCGAGGCAGAAAGGGCCACTCACCCAGAAACCGGGGCTTCGACTGGCATCAAGCAGTTGAGGAGCCGGCCGATGTAGGACTCTTGGACAGCAAGGGGAAGCATATTGGCAGATCCTAGCCATCGCCATCTCCATCCCCATCGCCGTCTTATCGCGCCAAGTGTCATCTGAGACGTTGAGCCCTCGTCGCTATCAGGATCAGAGCCTGCCCTGCCTGCTTTCCAGTTCCCATAGTAAGACCGCGCGCTAGGCAAGCGAGGCGTGGTGGTGAAGTCGTACTGTAGTCCTCAGATCTGACGTTGGCCCATGGACCCCGCACCATTGCTGACGTCGAAGGTCAAGACCGTCAAGGAGACGCCCATACTGCCCATGCAATTCATATGAATTCCATGCTTCCCTTTGCCGTATGTCGAGTACGATTGATTGCCGCAAAGCACATCGGAAGTCATTCCTCGCCGCGTCGTCTAATGAGGGTTGTCTCTCTGGAGCAAGTTGTGCAACATTCGACATTGGTTGCGCCTGTAGGACTGCTTCCCCTCATGGCGGAGGACTGACTGCCCCTCCAAACGAAGGGGTTCGTTCAGTTTTGGAGAGATGCTAGAGGCGCTCGGCGTGAGGTGAGTGGATGCCTTCCCATGTCGCTTTGGATGCCACCCCTACGAGCTGGGTCCGTGATCACCTTGTGGACCAAGGATGGTGTGGACTAGCCAATCAGATGACAGACGTCAAGCCTGTGGTTGCGTCCGATCAGGCCGTTGCATGCACGTTCAGTCCCACCTCACTGCCGCCGCTAGCTGGCCGAGCTGACCAAGTTGGCTAGAGCCAGCAAGCTTCAACTCCGGGCAACGAACCTCAGCATTGTGTAGGGCATCAACCTGTCACCATTGCGACACGCCCCAACACGCGCATTTTGAACTGCCCATCCATCACCTAATACGCGACCAACCTACTATCCAAATCGATTATTTGCACCTCCACACAACCGCGCACCCTGCCTCCATTGCACTAGTCGGCCAGCCAGCCATCCAAGATACCCGAGTTGCCGACAGCGTGTGCCAGGCATCCTAGCGACACTGTCGAACACGCACACCGCGTCGGAAGGCGGCGACAAACACGGAACTCTCCCCAGACGACCCCCAAGCGTTTCCAACATTTGGAAGACAAGGGCTTGAAACAGATCGCCAAAACCTGCTATTTTTGCAGCCGATAGCCTCCCGAGCTGTCGCGAACTTGACTGCAGTATCATCTGAACACCAAACGTGGGTCTTATTCTTGTCAACCTCCGGCCGCCTGGTGGTCGCATGATTGCCCTCTTCCCTGATATCAGACATCAAGACTAACTCTCCCTCTTCGGATACAGCCTGTGGTCGCTTCTGTCAGTCGCCCTACCCGCTGCGAGCGTATCTCACCTTACCGCACCACCCACTCCGGCACTATTATCCAATAGCACCGCTTGCTCGACCATCTACACACCCCTTTTCCATCCGATCTATCACAAGTCAGCTCCGGCCTTGTTTGTCAGTAACCGTTCTCGTAAAGACGGTCACTGGACACTCTATCTTTACATCGGTTTATAGTACTGGTCAACTTGCGGTTCTGGACGAAACGAGACCGGAACTCTCGCATCTCACAGAGGCTCCACCCCCACGACCTCATACTACTGACATCCTAGACATCCCCTCTCCTGGGCATCATGGCTTCGGCATCTTTCCGAGACTCGCTGGGCTCTCTGGGATGGTCCCGCCGAGAAGCGGACATTCCTGTCAACACGTCCCAACAGCGCGGTCTACTATCATCCATCAAGTCTCTCAACCCCTTCGGCAATGGTGGCTATGTTCAACTACCAACGACTGAAGGCCCCGGTGCTGCTCTCCCAGCGCCTACCCGTCGGGAGGAGGAAGAAGGCTGGTTTGTTTGTGAGTCAACCCCCGTTCTGCCTGGTTCAGTCGCTCGTCTTTCCATGTTGCCTGCTGTGCTTTGCAGCATTTGCCCTCCGTACCCCTGCAGAGAAGATCCGCACTGCAGGACATGTGCCGCTTTTGCGTCTCCGTGTCTTAGTTACCAGGTTGCAGAGCATTTGGGAGGGAGGGGGAGGGCATAGCGGTTTCATCCTTCTTGTTATACCTATTCACGTCCACTTGGGAAATCCTCGTCACAGCAGCAAGGCTAACTCGTACCCAATAGTGAGCCGGTGGGACCGCATGTTGATTTTCGCTGCCTGCAATCTGGGCGCGCTGGCCTGCTTCGTCCTGGCCTTCGCCTTGTTCCCAGTGTTGTCGCTAAAGCCGCGCAAACTCGTGATCCTGTGAGTGCCTCCTTGCTATTCACAGCCTTCCCCCTCCCCTCCACCAAGTTGTTTTCCCAAGCCCAGCCCTTACTCCCCCTCTTGGAAATCCGTTCCCCCCCTCCACCCATTTCTTGACTTGACTCATCATTATGCCCTGGAACCCGTCGTTATATCCGTTTGATGGTGCATATGCACAACATTCGCATGATACTCTAGCCCATGCTGGCGGCCCGATGACTCTACGAGGCTGATCATCCGGCACTTGGATGACTTGTTGGCATCATCGACATTTTAAGGGGCAGATCGGATAGTCAACTATGGATGTCTTGCTAACGCGTGCGGTACCCAACCCATAGATGGACACTCGGCTCGATACTCTTTATTACGTCCTTTGCGGCTATGATGGGACCCTGGGCGTACTTTAAGCACCTGACCTCTGGTACAAGGCTGCCTTTTACGTCGGCGTACTTTGGCTCCTTGATTCTGACCATGTACTTTGCTCTTAGCGTAAGTTTCCATAGCTTTTGCCCTTGTCCAGCGTATGATGGTTGACTAACATGGTGGAAAATAGCTGCACAGCACGATCCTCACCCTCCTTTCCGCCCTCGTCCAGATGGCGGCTCTGATCTGGTACCTAGTCAGCTACTTCCCTATGGGCGCGGATGGTCTTCGCGTCGCGACGTCTTTCGGTGCCCGCAGAGCCGCCGCCTGGATGTCTGGGTAGATAGATGGTCATAGATGGTCATAGGGATGGGATATGATGGGTGTACGCCTGTGGTAGCCCGCTTGGCTGTGCGTTTGTCTGATGCTGTAGCATCTTCGACTTATTCGTGCTCCGACAATTCGCTCCGACAATGCGCCTTTGGGTGGTGTGCATAGTTGAAAGCAGGCTTTGTCAAGTATGGGTTGTGGATAGTACCGTAAATAATACAAGTCGTTCTTGTCAAGAAGACTCGCGGTCCTTATTCTCAACACCACACAGCACGCATACTTCCAACAAGCCTAGCTCAACAATGCCACAGCTCACGGTTCAGCAGATGGCCTTCTTGTGCCCCCAACAAATACCCGCGTTACACAAGCTTCCATCTAACTGTCCACTCGACGGGAACACCGGAGATACCAGACAACGACATTACGATGCGAAAACTTTGGAGGCCGGACAGAGCGAAGTAGACGACGATGACTGTCCCATGCCCATGTCCATGTCCATCACCGAACCAACCTCAAGTTCCCCTCGCCCAAACAGACGTGAAAACTTCATCAAGGATGGAGAACCGACAACACTGAAAAGCGTTGTACCATGGAAGTTTGCTGGCAATATCTTGCAGCCACCATAAAGATAGATATCCAGCACCATATCTGTCTCATTGTCTCACCACCCCTTCCATGATGCCCACATCACTCTGCCGTCAGTTGTCACAATCAAGGCACGTTTCCATGCAGGCAGGGGGGAATATGTGAGAAAAACCATTCTATTCGTCTGCACTATCTATCGTTCTATCAAGTCGAATCCCAACGCCCAACGCCCAAGTCCCAGACTCCCAGACACCCATCCTCCAACCCATCCTCCCAAAACAACAGCCTTGCCCCTCTCCTCCTCCCCCACCAAGTCCCACGATGCGTCGTCTATTTGGCCCTAGGCAGCAAAAGCCACCTAGGTTTCCAGGTAGTGCCACGTGGAGGCATAGACGTCCGACTTCACTACCCTTTTTACCCCACACTCGTGATCGGGAGGGAAAATTGAGCGCGACTTCGCAACTCACAACCCAGCTAGGTTAGTACGCCAAAACTCCCAACGCCCCAACTCCCAACGCCACAACTCCCAACGCCACAACTCCGTCCCCAGTCTATTAACTCTGCATGTTCTTTTTTTTTGTGTTTTTGTGTTTTCCTGTTTTTTTGGTGTTTTTGTTTTTTTCTGTTCAGAACAAAGAAATGAATGTACTTGCCTGGTCGTCTTGTCGTCGTCCGGTTTCTGCCCCCTCCTCCGCTGCAGCTTCCTTGGTGTCGATCGTTCGATCGTGCTTCCCGGCTTCGCGCCTCACGGTGTAAGTCCTCCACCCCGCCTCCCAAATCCTCCGATGCGGTCCGATCGTGCGAATTTGTTGTCCTCCACTGCGCTGAAAGACTGTTAGTGATTTATCACAGACCAGATTGGGGTTTTGAGAGAACTCACTCCTTACGCCTCAGATAGTCGCTAGGTACTCTCCTCCACACTCTTACCCCTTCATAGCGCACGCGATCTGCACCCGGTGTGCGCGATCGTGTTACACTCTCCGCAGAAGACTACACTAGTTGGCTAGTTCGTGTAGACCCGGCCCGAGAGAGGGTCCCGGATAACTCTAGGGCCCCGAGGAGCCTTTCGAGCTTCTTCTTGGCGACGCCAGTGGGCCTCCAAAGCGACCCTCGCCTGACGTTGCCTCTCCTCCTGAGCAAGACGATGGGCAGCGTACTCTCGCACGCGCTCATCATTTGCCCTGCGCCATTGCTGACGCCTCTCTCTCTCCGAAAGCGTGGAGATATCAGAGTCCGAACCAGATCCGCGCCTTGCGACGCGCGCTTTCTGCTCCTTCTTGACGGCTGGACTTGGGCTGTCGAAGAAAGAGTGATCTGATAACCAGTCTTCCTCGTCCGTTGGATGGAACGATGAACAGACGGAAAGGTTGTCGAGATTGGGACCTTCAGAATCAGCAGGGCTCTAAGCCGCGTCATCGTCGGAATCATAAATCGAGGGACTCGTGCTCTTGGTCTTGTAGGCGAGCGAGCACTGCTGTCGCACAGGGGTGCGCGGGACAGCGACGAGAGAGGAAGTCGAGGACTTGAGAGTGTTGCCGTCGAAGGGTGACACAACGGACTTCAGACCAGTGGCGAAGAACTCGGCGAGGTAGTCGAGACCAGAACCGAAGAACTCCAGCATGGCCGAGGTGGTGGTATCGTCTGTTGTCTGAGTGGAACAACTTCGATAGTTGGAACCACATCTCTGCTCGGGGATCGACGGAACCTGGGGGAACCAGTCGATGATCTTGTGGAACAGCGATGCGGCGAGTCTGGCCAGTACACCGAACGGCGTGATTGTCGAAAGTGAGAGTGTGCCTGTGACGGCGTCGACAATGATGATGATGGTACCGAAGATGTGCTGGTCCAGCCACATGACTGCGGCCTTCCAAGCCGGCCACAAGGTGGCGTCGAGAAGCTCGAGGCAGTGCGCAGCCGATGTGTAGAGTAGCCAGAGGACCCTCATGAGGAAGGTGCTGAGTGGCGACAACTCCTTCTTGCTTGTGTTGTTGTGCATTTTGATGATGGTGATTGCTGATTGATGAGATGAAAAAGTAGTGTTGCAGTGTGCAAGAACTGATGACAGAATGTTGTTGTTGATAGCTTTGGTTGCGATCGTTGAAGAGAGGAAAGAGGAGAAGAACGGGAGAGGGGCGGATGGGAGAGGGACTGTTTACTTGAGCCACAGGAGCAGCCCACGTCACAGGCAGGATCACATGCAAAGAGCAGCTGATTTGGGAAGGCGCGCCCTACTCGTACGCGTACCCGTGGACGCGGTTTGGAAAGGCGCGCCCTGCCTGTGGACAGTCTTGGGCCAGAGGGTTGGGGGGATTCCGAATCTGTCCGGGGGTCTACGGGGGGGTCTACAGGTAAGTAGGCACCTGGAGAGAGAAGGAATTACAGAAGGCAAGTGATCCATAGGGCAAGTGGAACAGCTACCCGAGGGGAAAGCTCCAGTGGGGAAGTCCAAGAGTCTGAGACGATTATCACTAACTAGGAAGCCTGAAAGGGGGGATGTCAGTCGCCCGATGGAGTCTGGTTACGGTAGTTCAGGCCACTGTAGTTTGCATTCCCAGGTCCCAACGCTAGAAGCTCTAACGACTCTTTCAGAAGGTGGTCTGGGCCTTGCAGTGAGGATGGGGTGAGGGTATCGTCTGAAGAGGCGTATGAAGCCATCGCGGTCATTAATGAAAGGGGTTTGGGAAAGACCACCACTTTCATCGCTTTGGAGTTTTATCTGAGAATTAACATTTATATGCCGTGAAGTTAAGCTTGGCGATTGTATAATATGTCATTGGTCAGCCCTATTTGTGGACCCGCGCACCGGTGTCTCGGTTTGGTTCCTGGTTCCTGCTTGCTGAAGTGGCGTCCAACCCTTGTCATGTGCCCCCCATGAGGAACCATCGCTTCTCCATACCTCTAAGCAGGCGCATGCATGATACCCGACATGTCTTCGATGGCAGAAGTATGTTCTGGGATTATACTACCTGTAGGACATTGGCATTGTTTACAGGCACAGAGACGATCTCCTTCTGCAGGGCAGCTAAGGGTGTTGCCCGAATTGCGGCCGAAGACCATGAATCTTGCGGTGATGCCTGCAAGATGGTTGTGCAGATGCAGACATTCCAAGGTATGTTCTCTTCAATGGAATGCTTCCACGGCGACATACCTTCGAGCGGTGGCCTTCATTACGGCAGAGACACTGCCTCCTGTGATCAGTCGCTTGACGTACAGGTAGATTCCGAACAATTAGCCATTGCATACTCACATCCCGCTCCGATGGACGACGGCAGGTCCATCGTACGACGACAACTCCGTCTTCAGTTCTCGGCACGGTCAAGCCTTTCAAATGTCGACTTCTCCTCGAAGCAACGAAAGCGTGCGTCCCCTCTTAAACCCTGACGCTTAATTGGTGCATGTACCTCCGTAACAATATCCGACAACCTTCCACCCACTAGCTCTTCCGCCGATGCAGCAGCTCCTCATCATCAACACCTTGAATAAGGCCAAGGAGGCCATGTGGACGATACGAGACAGTTCTTCGTCAACCAGCTATTTGCAGCAGACTCTTGTCCACTTTCGAAAGAGCGACGCAAGAACACACTGTAAGACCATGGCCCAATGGTACCACGAGTCTGATCGAACCTCGACCTGTATGGACAATAACCAAATGGCCGAAGGGCTCTTTCTGACGAACAAAGAAATGTCCAGCCTCGCGCCAAACAACCTTCCTCGACAACTATTGACGCTACTAGCACAGCCTCTATCCTACTTTATGCTATTTTCGCCCATTGTTGGTTTACTCGCTTTCTCAGCCCTATCCCAACTATTGCGACACAGCGCGGACGAGCAAACCAAAATCAAGACAGAAAGCGACCCCGGCGGTAAAACCGATGAACGACTCCACAAACGCGCGTAGGACAAAGCTTTACCATAACGTATCGGTTTTGCTGTATCTGCTCATTCTCTTACCTCTGCTCAAGCTGTCCCATGATTGGAAACATTTGGCACCAAAGCCAATGAACACATACCGAAAACACTCATCAAACGGTCCGGCTATTCACGAGGACGTCCAACAGCAACACTTCATCTCAGCATCTTCAACCTCGGCGAAACACATCGTACTGGCTCATATTCCCCGGCGAGTTGTTAAAGATTCCCAAGGATGAACGTGGCCATCAGGATGTCGCAGGAATGGGGCCGTTGGATCGACTATCATTTGCCCCCTCTCCGCGAACCAAGTGCATTCGGAAACTTGATCGAATCCGAGCCACAGTCTCAGTGCTATGGTGAGCTCACACATTTGTTCATATGCTGCGTTGCAAGCTTCATGCTATCGACGTTCTCGTCACGGTTAATGCGAACCATTGCGCCCAAGTAATTCCCTGGTCCGCTAACCACGTATCAAATTACCTTTACCTAGGACGTAGGTAGACGGACGTCGTTCCGCCAACATCGCCTCCCAGCGAATCACCGAACGATGATCTCCCCATCCAGTCTCTAGATCGCGGGGTCCCCGCCGTTGCCGCCAATGGATGTTCCTTGGGTACACTATAACGAATCTGGCAGATCTGAACTACTACTCCAGGCATCCAATCCAATCCGATCCGATCGCATCTCTCCAGCTCCTCCTCGTCCCTTCTGCCCCCCCCCCTCCTTCGGCCGATCGCTTCGCGTAGTGTGGTGTACACGGCATTTGTTACATGCATAAGTGCACATACATATTGTCCATGCTGTCCCGACAGTAATTTCTCGCTCTCAGTGGTCTAGAGACCTTGAAACAGGCTTGGACCGGCAAACGAGACGCGGCACCGCGGCGCGGCGGCGAGCAACCTGGACTCTAGTGTACACAGTAGCAAGGCGTTATGGCGGGGCTGCTGTCCTGGCTGGCGGGGAGATGAAGATGCGAACTGAGCGGGGCGGGGCGGGACGGGGCGGGGGTCGCGGGGGTCGCACACCCGCCGTCATTGGATCCAGTCCCGCCAGCGCCAGGGCCCCGAGCCGGCAGGGCATCCACGGAATCCACGTGGAGTCCGGGGTAAGAAGGGAATTCAGTCAGCGACTCAGCTCCAATGGCAGAGTTATGCGGCTTGCAAACTTGGCATTTTGTCTTGGGTAAAGAATCAAATGTTTGAGTCACCTTTGTCATGGGGCACGGACATCATCGGCAAGTTTGCAAGCGGCATACCCAGCAGGGCGAGCTCTTTAAAAGCGAAGACCCGGGGGTCGTCGGGAATCGGAGATTTTTGTTGCTTCTGTCGGGTTTTCCTTTCTCGCTTTTGTCCTCGCCGGCTCCACCCGCTCCGCTTCGTCCGGAACACCCGCACGTGCCGCACCAAATACATAGAGAGCTCCGTCTCTGGCGCCGAGATGGTCTGTTTGGAAATATCAAAAAAACAAGATGAGAAATCCTTCATTCTATTGCCTTCTTTATGACATGGGGCAACATCATTGTAGGGACCACTCTGAAGTCGTATCAAGATACTAATTAGTTCATGCTTCACTTTGGGGTAGATCCGTCTCGTAAGGAGGTAACCGGTCCGTATGTTGTGCGTCTCCATAGAGTTTCTAGAATCTTATGTAGTGGTAGGGATAGTGATGCAGTATAACCCTAACCCACCTCGCAATCTTGGAAGATCCGACATCCCGTTGTGCTTCCGGGTTCCCACGGACCGCTTACCACTGCATGGAAGCAAACCATATCGGAGTTCCATATGGGGTGTCCAAGTTGAATTAGACGTTAAGACCCTGGTGTATTTTTTTTTGTCAACTGTCTATTTTCCTTTCAACAGGTCCTGCGCGTCATCTAGCTAGTGTAGGCGGTTTTTTGTCTGCTAATCACATGCTGATGATCTTGATATGTTCTTGGCTAGCCACTTTACTTAATTTCCTCCGTTTGTATTTGTTTCTTGATGATATAGGATGCTCGGCCAGAAGGAGCCATATCGCACCGGGTCCTAAACTGTTATCCACATGTTAGAAGCGAAGACATTGGATATGAATCCCACTGCTTACATGTGAGATAGGCGGATGTTGATAGAATGGCGGGCTTCACTCACCCACTCCTCGAAGTAGCCCTGGCCCCTGGAGTTGGAACTTCGTGACCATGGAGATAGTAGTGTACGTGGCTCATCAGAGTCTACTGTTGATTTCCAAGTACCACCCTTTCTAGGACTTTTGGGCCAGCACGATATGTGAAGTGATTACCAGTACCACTCTATCAGTTGTCAATACCGCACCTAAAATTGTCAGACGAACACTCCCTTCTTTACTGCCCGCTGTCGGCACGTTGCGTTTGTAAAAGCGTCGAGTCAAGGACAGTGGGTGCCAACCGCCCGGCCCAGCCAGGTTTCCCTTCTCACAAGGGTCGAGGCCATCCGTCAAGAATGGAGCTAAAACGAGCGCCCTTGGTGCCCTGAACCTCGGCAGCCGTCTGAACAGCAAAAGCAGAGGCCAGGGGACGATGAGTCTTGCGTTTGCAACCGCCCGCGAGTGATTTGTGCACGCTTCTGCACCAAGTACTAGGAATTGCGTTGACCGAAACCGTTACCTGCTCAAAGCAGAATCGCTATTTCGCATAACAGAAGGAAAGGGTCAATCTCAAACGGGCCGTTGGGCTCGGGTCATACTAGAAGGCTGAATGCTTAGCTCGTCAGCCTTAGAGGTACTGGTTTATGTTCATCATGCGACTAGCTCGGGATTCAGTATCTTGGTGATTTGCGCGGGACTAGCGTCACCTAACGGGATCGTGATTGATGGAAGTTTGTTACGATCTGGACATTTCAGGCTGACGGAGTGGCTCAACCGGCTTGGTACCGGGGTGGCGTCGACTGCGGCGGTAAATACATTGATATGGCTCATTGGAATCCCGACCAGTGTCCATGACTCGAAAGAGAAGCTGGAAGTTTGAAACAAAAGTCCCGTCGAAGACAAGGCAGAGGTTTCTTGAACACTGCCCCCCGCCTTGTTCACTTGTTAACTGACTAAAATGCCCCTCTACAGTGCCAGACCTCTCTGGCCCGGGCCCCGGCTGCCCCGTGCTTAGGTGGCTCACATCGCTTGTTGCCGGTGGCTGGTACACGGGCCTGCATTAACCGTGGCACGCCTCCCCTCCAATTCCCCTCCGTCCCGTCCCTTCCCCTCCCCGCACAAACCCTCCCGTCTGTTATTTTGCACCAGGGCAAGCACCTGCGGGCAATTCACCTCGCTCTTGTTCAGGCAACACAGTGATCGAAAACCGCCTAATCGATTAGGATTCGTACGACAACGTGAGTGGATAGGTTGGCACCTCAATTGCAGCATTGCTTGTGGGTTCCATATAAACGGTACGGGTACGAGGCGGACCTTCCTTGTCCATCCCCACTACTGCTGCAGAACTTCACCCAGGAGCCGAAGAAAAATTTATTCCACACACAAATCTCAGTTGCCGGTCCGATTTGGCAAGGCACCGCAGTCCCCAGGCCCCTCCAATACTTTTTTTTCCCTTTTGTTTTTTCCCTTAACCAACCCTCTCCCCTCCCGCGCAAACCCAACCCCATTTCTTACCATTTTACTCCTACAGACTGCATCCCGAGGCTGCCATCTTTAGGGTTATATCTCAACCTCTCTGTGGACCCAGCAACCTGTTATTGGACGCCCGCAGGACTCTAGGCATTCACTTTCGCATTCGACGCCAGGCGTGCCATCATCTGCTCTCCTCCGCTCTCCTCCGCTCTCCTCCCCCTCCTGGTTGATTCGCCTTCGTCTGCATCCTTGGTCGTCATCGACAACAGCCTGCACCTTCGATTTATCTTCTCGAGGCTCAGACAGCTCTGACACCTGTTGGACGCCCCGCAAGCGAGATCTTTTCCGACTGTGTACCCGTGCGCATCGGCAAGAATTTTGCTGTCGAGTCACCAAACACCTTCTCCAACGGTCGTGCTCCTTGTTTTCGGCAACCTCTAGTTCTCTCAGACTTCGACCGAGACAAAACCGTCCAACCGAGTCCAGCTGCAGCAAAAATCTGCCCCGCAGAACCCGACATCGAGTAGTCGCTCAAGATCGTCAAAGGCCTCAGCGCCGTCAGCAGATTGTCAGAGAGGAGAGGTAATTCTCGCCCTTCTCCGGACATCCGATTAACGCAGACAGCCTTAGTGAGCAGTCCAGCCGAGGCGACCGAGACCAAGTTCCCGCGATCGACCGAGCTTCCCCTCGATCAATCCATCGTCTTGCACCTTGCTTAACGCTCGTACCCGCCAAAACCAAAATGTCGGGCACAACATTCTCCTACGCGCAAGCCGCGAAGGGTCAGGCTGCTACTCAGCCGAGCACCAAGGACGATGTGTCATCAGCCACTGCAGTACCGTCAGTAACCCCCAATGAGGCCGAGGTCACCGAGGCCTCCGAAGCTGGCAAGACCACCCAACCCCCTGCCGAACAATCGAAGCAGGATGCCGAGTCCTTGTCCGTTACCGCGCCAGCAACCGAAGAGACCAACAAGACAACTCGTGAGAATGAAGCGGCACCAGCACAGCCTCAACAGCAGTCGGAGGACAAGATTTCCAGGTCCGTGAGCCGCACTTCCCGGTCGAATGAGAGCACAGACGGCAGGAAAGGCCGGAAGGGCAAGAAGGGCCGGGGCAGTGAGAAAGAGTCTCAGAATGAGCAACAAGCCGAGGAGGAGAAGGAGAAGGTCAAGGAGGCGCCCAAGGTTATTCTCTCTGAAGCCCCACTGCCCGCGGTCAACATTTGGGCGCAAAGACAGGAAGCACAGGCCGCCAAGTTGAAGACTTCTCCGGCTCCTACTTCCGATGCTGTTTCCGCTGAGGCCAAGAAGCAAGACGGCGAAAGTCAAAGCACACCCGTAAATGGCGTGAATGGAGACAAGCCTCATAAGAAGGCCACCGACCTCCCAAGAGCTGCCGATCAACATCAGCGTAGGAACGGCCCCCGGGGCGCGCGTGTGGACAAGGAGGACAAGAATGCGGTTGCTTTGCCTCCAGTGGCCGATGCCGCCTCGTGGCCGGACCCGAAGTCCGCGGCCAGCACCAGCACCGAGGCTCCCAAGGAAAAGGTTCAGGAAAAGACTGCCGAAAAGGAATCTCAGGAGGATTCGGGATCTTCCAAGAAGAAGACGTGGGTTACTGTTGACATTCAGCCTACCGTCGTTTTCAACACGCCGCTGCCACCGCGCGGTTCCAAGACTCGAGGCGGAGCTCGGGGTGGTCGTGAGCAAGGGTCTACAAGGCCGCATAACACCAACGCCACCAATGCCTCAAACGCCACTTCCCAGAACGAAAGGGCACCGACAACCGGCGGTCCTAACGGGCACAAGCGTGCCGGATCCCGCCCCCGTGAGGGTAACATGCCTACGCGCGCGAACACCCAAGCTCATGCTTCCAAGCGTACCTCTGTCGACGCAGCCTCCTCGAAGGATGCACGCAAACTGTCGGTTTCCGCGAACAACGAGCAAGCTCGCGAGTCAGGAGCTGAGACATCCACTGTAAGTCGAAATCGTCCCCATTCTGCTGTGTATCGCACATCGCGGCCCCGTTATGGTAGTCAGAACCTAACATCCCTTCAGAACGCCACCAAGAAGGGATCATCCGTCAAGGAAGGACAGAATGAGGCTGGGGCAACCTCCGAGGCAGGGCCGTCGTCGTCTTCCCGCCCCCATGAGCGTCATCACAAGGGCTCTGACTCCACCAAAGACGGAGCACATCACRGTGTGAACGGCCAGCAGTACTCTGGCCGCGAGGGTCGCCCTGAGCGTGGTCGTGGTGGATATCGCGGTCGCGGCGGCCACAATGGCACCTCTGGCTCTCACCAGTCTGGCTATACCGGCAACGGTCAGTATGGCCACTCGTCTTACCAATCACGCCAGCACAACTCCCCGCCCCAGCATGCCGGTCAGTTCTCCGGCTCTTACGGTCAGTCGTCTAGGGGCAGAGGCAAGTGGACTGGCTCGAACCAGAATGCTGGCCGCAACGGATCCGCCCCTGCTTTTGCGCCGAGGATGGCTCAGCCCCACGAATACTCTGTGCCTCAGTACCCCGTGCCATATGTGTACTATCCGGCCTACGATCCCATGGTGCCAGTTATCAGGGCTCAGGTCGAGTACTATCTCTCGCTCGAGAACCTTTGCAAGGACACCTTCCTTCGTAGACACATGGATGGCTCCGGCTGGGTGTTCTTGGACGTGATCGCCAGCTTCAGGCGCATGCGCGAGCTCAGCAAGGATCGGGAGACTATTCGCTTCGCGTGCTCCCTCTCCGATAAGGTTGAGTTTGTCATTGGCGAGGACGGCCATGAAAGACTTCGCAGCAAGGACTCATGGTCCAAGTTTGTTCTGCGGGAAGAAGACCGCCTCGAGCACCTCCGCCACAACGGACCGACGAACTATGCTCCTTACCAGAGCCCATTTCATCAGATGCCCCCTTACGGTGCTCCCGTAATCCCCCAGAACTACCCTGTGGCAGCCACGTACGCCGGCTACCCCGAGGACCAGATGTTCCAGGCCGGATACGTGAATCCCGCTCACTACGACCCTGCCACCAACGGCTCTGCCGTCAATGGTCATCAGCAGTTGTCGGCAGGTGTTCCTGACTACGCGCCCCCTGTGGCTGCGCTTACACTCGAGAGCTTGACAAACCTTTCTGATAACGCTGTTGAAAAGATGGTCGTCGTTCTGGCATATGACGACAAGGAAGGCCAGAGCTCTTCCGAAGCCACTGCTGTGGCCGGTTATGAGTCTAGTGGTTCGGGTCACGAGCAAAGTAACGGTGCCAATGGTGCCGCCGTCGAGAATGGCGTGAACACTGTGGTCTGGCTTGATCAATACAGCCCCGAGTCTGCCAATGTTCGTATGGATCGCCAGCCTTACACCGCCATTCGTCAAGCGGCTCTCAATCAGCGTCAAAAGGCCACCACTGGCGAGACCCCCAAAGAGATGCAGACCCTTTACGAGTTCTGGTCGAAGCTGCTCCTCAAGAACTTCAATGACAAGGTGTACTCCGAGTTCCGTACTCTGGCGCTCGAGGATGCGTCAAAGGAGGCCCCGAACAAGCAGGGTCTTAAGTCTCTTCTCGAGTACTACAACAACATTCTGCTCAACAACGATATCCCGAAGCTGTGGCCCCAAGACCGCGCCGCCCCCGAGCTTCTTCAGCATCATTTCCAGGACGCACTGAGGGCTGATCGCGCTGGGTCTGCCTGAATTTGCCCCTGTTGGGTACAAGGCCAATGCGTTATCTGATTCCGTGTCGCGTACGGGGCTGGGGGGTATTCTAGATCGTGGCTTCTCCCTGTGCTGAGAGAGCACGGCTCTCCAGTCTTGGTCTGCCTTTGACCGCCGACAGAAATACCCATGCATTGCCTACCACCTGCCTCTCACGAAGAAGATACTATGCCTTTCCCGTCTCGTCCATCTTCCATTGGTTCATCTTACAATCGAATGATACACTCGTCGCTACACACGTGTTTCGACATTGGGAAATGGCGTTTTTGTTTGGTTTTTGTTTGTTTTTTTCACAACGACAGCGGAAGGGAGGGGTGAAACATTTTATACGGTAGAAGAAAAAGACGAACAACATAAGAAGCGAGTTTCTGTCGACCGTTTTGGGGTGCCATCTCGGAAGTCGCCTAATTGGCGATGAAGCGTCGACAAAGGAAAATGCTGCCACTGGTTCTTTCAGTCTCGCTGTCTACGCGATGCCAATATGGCCTCTGAAGGAGGTTGGGTAGTCGGCTGTCCCCCCCTTTTCGGTCGCGAAGAACCCTTCACCTTTGTGTGGTTGGGGCCCAACTGGTGTTTCCTCGGGCGGATTCACTTCATGGCTCTGCATCACCAGTCTGGGAGTATCTTTACTCCGTCCTCGGGTCCTAAAAGACGTTAGCGATACTTGCACGCAGGTACTCACAAAAAATGGGAAAAGTGGCGGGTTCTTCATTTTCTAAATTTCTATTCTTTTATCAACATGGAAAAGTTTTGTTTTGCACCAGATATCCCTGTACTGTGATCGACCGACGTACTCTGCAAAATCATTGCTGACATGCTTGAGCGAAGCAGACAAGCGTTTTCTTTTCGTTCTAGAACAATGGTGCGGGAGAAGATGGCATGGATTCATAGGTGTACGACGAGAAAACAAAATAGGGATATTGACATGCTTCATTTTTGCATTTTGAGGGAACATACGGCGATGGGTTATCTTCGATTTGGACTCTCTGCGTACATCGGTTTTTCTTTGTTAGGGCGGTTTTTTGGACCTTTGTATGATTAGAGTTTAAAAGCCTACTTTAGGTATTTTCCTGAAGCAATATGAGTATGTATTTGTAAAGTTATCCTTTGATCGATACGATGTTCATATTCACCTCATGTAATGACTACTGGTATAAAGCATCGCCATTTTTTCCTTACCATGATATGTAATTACAGTAATTACCGAGGCTTGTAATTACTGATCGATCCCTTCGCGGCGACTGATGATGGTCTGAAATTTAACACTCGTTTTCTGACGTGCAGCGGAAAAGTCCGTAGACCACGCCGCGTACAGTGCCGCAACGCCTGGTCTTTGCAATACGATCACCCGCGGCCGATGGTTAGGAGAGTGCATGGAAAATGTGGGGTTAAGTGCCACGGTTCAATGCCCTTCTACAAAATCCCACAACGCCCATCTCCCGCGCCTGTCTGTCAACTTGCTGGTGGCCGGCCGGGGATTCCAGACCTTTGGTTGTCGTTCCTCAACTCGGCATCTTCCACTCCAGCCCACGGGCAATCCACATCATAGGGCAAGGCATCCCCCCTGAGGCCCTGACGGCCAGTTTTCCAGGGGCCAGGGACCTTAAACGTGATCACATGTCACGAAATCACCCTACGCTAGCCATGCATCGTCTCTCCTCGACCGAACTAGTACACTACGCGCCTCTACTAGTGTGTTTTGATCACCATCACGACGACCATATTGTTGACAGCGCGTTGGAACTATCAATCGGAATTCCTTTGCACTCGCTGCGAACAGCAATCACAAAAAAGCACGAAGTATTGCTTGTGGCAGACAGCAGCATCATCGATATCGAAAACTTGAATAACTCCGACAGCTATCATGGTTACAGTCGATGATAGACCCCGATTGACGGAGGAGGAAAAGAAGCAGAATCATATTCAATCTGGTACGTTTCGGACGGGACAGCATTCCACTACCAGGATTCCAGAAGCTCCAAGACTCTATACAGACAAACTCCATACTCCATACTCCCTATCACCGCATGCCATATCATATCATATCCTTACCTTACCCTCTCGCAACACCTTCGGGATTGGAACTCGGCCTCCATGTCTCCACAATGAGAAGAGACCCAACAGGTTGCTGACAAGACCAAACAAAACAGAGCACAAACGACGAACACAAATCCGCAATGGCCTCGAAGCCGTCAGCAAGATAGTCCCCGGCTGCGAAAACCTACAACGATCCGAGGGCGTTCTGCTGCACAAGCTGGTCGAGTTTATGGCAGTCCACATGGAGGAGAGACAGAAGATGATTGAGGAGCTGGAGCAGCTGGGGGAGGAAGTTGATCCTCAGATGAAAGTGTGAGTTGCTGCATATCCTTGATCTGATCTTGTCGGAAGAGAGCTTCAGGCTGACGGATTTGTTTTCTTTTGGTGATACTACCAGGTGCCTGAGAAACCTAGACGACTATCACAAGAACCGGAGTAAACCAGAGGAAGGGGCAATGTCTGCTTCGAGGTCACCGACGAAGGAACCGGGAGAGCAGCCGGGGGAACAAGGGAATGGGGATGATTCGCATGCGGGATATTGATTGATACGGAGAGGGAACTAAGGGTCTGAGGAATGAATTCGGATAACCCGATAGGTCGATGGTATCAGGAGGAAATGGTTAGGATTGTTGGCGCGATGCTGCTAGCAACCGGGTGGATTTGGGGATCAAAGCATTCAGTATATACCCCTTTTTTTGCTACACATAATTTCAGACTTTCAGCGATCGCCCCAGAGAGGATACTCCTGAGATGATGTTTGACTCCTCGACGCCGGTCCCGGGCTGATGTTGAATCGGAGAAATGTGGTGCCATCAAGATGACTTTCTTACGAGCCAACCTCCATGCACGGATAGGTCCAGATCACACCTCCAAACGCGACCATCACCAGCTTCGCGCTTTTCTCTGACAGGGAGGCTATCAATTCTCACGGAGCAGCCTCCAGGACGTTCTTGCCGCGCCTCGAGAGCGCTTTTCCTTTTAAGAGGCAGCATCTTGAGACGCCCAGCACCGTGTATGGAAGGGCGCTGTTAGTGGGCGGTATCTGCCAGCCCGACATGCCATAGCATCTACTAACAATCACTAACAAATGCAAGTGTCAGTGGGGCATTACATCATCTCATTGGGTTGGCCTTGACGAGCAAAGCGCGAACCGCAACACTAACAAAACGAACCCCAGATTGTAACCAGCCAGGGACATGACTCCTTTTGAGCCCAAAGCTTTTCTGAGATGCATCAAATTCGGTCTCTTCAGTTGCCAAATATGCAACTATTTTATTGAAAAACGACCAATTGCTGCCCGATATTTTCAGTGTGTGCCTGTTACATACATCTGCTTGATCACAGGGGAGACACTGCGCCACCCCACCAACCACTCGGGCCATCGAGGTACTTGATACTACCACTAGTACCAGGGCACTGCGTCATTGCCTTCAAAGTTGTCCCTCGTTGCCTCGCCCCGCTCATTCGGAGAGGTGTCTTTGCCTGGTCTTGGCAGTTCGAGGCAGAGTCGGAGACATTTCGAGAGAAAATCAGTCTAACCATCGTACGGCAGTTAAATTCCAGCTGTCAAAGGTCTTCCTTAAATGGCGCGCAAGATTATCCCACCGAGACAGTGGTTCGGAGTCGGTTTTGAACGCAAGACTTCTGTCAGCTCAGAGACTTTTGCGACGGCGGGGTAGCTTTGGAGTTTGGGATGGCGTAGGCCCACCCAAAGAAGATATCGAGCTTCGGCATGGAAAAAAATTCGAACGCGATCGTCGTCATGTTGGGGATATGAACGGACTACCCGAGCGAATGACCCTGACTTCAACATTCAGGTCGAATGAAGATTCTGATATTCGGTCTTCTCTCATCGGCCCTGAGATGTCTCAGCGGGCATGTCATGTCGGCTTTGACGGTTTCCTCCCCTGGTCTTCTGTGGGGCCTGCCATCTGCTCAGCCGCCCATCCGCAGTCTTGTCGTGCTCTTCTCACCAACCACAAGGCGAAGACCGTCCATTCTGGACCCTGATGACGATAGGGCCCCGGTCCCACCAACAAGGTCAAGAATGTGGTGCAGAGGGGCATCACTGGGCAGGGCAGGGCCCGATGCGACAGAGTGCCGTCAAGGCCGTGAAAGCCGCCCTAGGAATTCAGTCCGCCCACCTCGTTGCCCAGTCGCACACAGCATGGCGCCCACATCTAGCAAGTCGACCACACAGTCTGCGGACTGCGCCCGAAGAGGGCTCGACTGTCTCGGTTGAGGAGGGGAGGCCGACATGTTCATCTCATGTCTGAACTGTTTCCCGAGTTGCTTTGATCACCTCGTCTCATCTCGGTTGAAGAGTCTGTTCGGCCTTCTCACTTCTTATACACATCAGTCTTGTTGTCGTATGTACGTCAAAGTCAAACAACGCCTGAAATCGTGTGATACGAGGAAAAGTTAGGTACGGAGCCTCGAGGACAAATCCACACCATCAGCAGGTCAGATTTCCAAGGAAGCTGGAGCGGGGCCAGCCCATCGTTGACTGCTACGTAAAGGCATTCGGTACACCCACTTGTACCATACCACTTTGCCCAGGGCCCTACCAAGAATATGACCTGACCAGCCTGGCATACCTGACGAGTAGGAGGATCTACATCATTCCCATATATTGCTTGGCCCTACTACTCTCGCCCAGCTCGCAGGATTCCCGCCACTTTTTCCTCTTACTTCCTCTTCCCAACACTTTCCCTGCTCTTCATCAATACTAGCAAACACCAACATATCTGTGAATACACATCTGGAACGAGCAAGCGACTATATCACTGATCACAAACACCGAATATTTCGACATGGCATCATACGACCCGTATGATCACCCGGCCCGGGAGCGCTCCCGCTCCACAAGACGCTACTACCGCGAGGAGCGCCGCGATGACAGAGACCCTCGGTACACCGGCGGCGCTGCCGACCAATACCTCAACGTCAACCACGACTTGATTCCACGCCCACGTGAGGATAGCGACCTTTCTGTCGAGGAGATCCGTCGTGACTTCCCGCCGCCCGGGTACTCCACTCGGGATATGCGCCGTGCCCGCTCTGCCGAGCCTGGCTACTATGATGACCACGATGATCCTCGGGCCCGCTCTGGCCGGGACTATGACTACGACTACGACCGACGAGAGGAGAAGAAGAAGTCCCGTTTGGGCAACAAGGAGCAGCTTATCGCTGCGCTGGCCGGCGCCGCCATTGCCATAGGTGGTAAGGAGCTCTACGACCGCAAGGAAGCCAAAGAGCATGGTTCCGATGTCCATCGCAACGTTCTTGCCTCGGCCGCTATCGGTGCTGCTGGAGCTTTTGCGGGTTACCAAGGCGCAGATTTCTACACCAAGCATAAGGAGAAGAAGGCTCCGCTGGTCCTCAGAGGACGTGACGGCAGACTAGAGTATCGCAATGATGACGAAGTCAGTGCCAAGGACAACAAGGGCCACAAGAACTTCCTCGAGAGTGCCCTTGCCGCTGCTGGTATCGGCAGCACCTTGAAGGCCTTGGCGGGAGGCAGCAGCAGCAGAGATGACAGATCCGATACTAGAAGTGTCAGGAGTCGTCGCAGCAGCCGTTCGAGATCCCGTTCCCGTGGGGGCGATCCAGCCAAAAAGATTCAGAAAGCTGCCATGGCTTCTCTCATTGCTGGTGCCACCGAAGCTTTCCGTGTGTCTAAGGAGCCAGGTGGATGGAAGGGAGAAAAGGCCAAGCGCATCCTTACTGCCGCAGCGGGTGCAGCTACTGTTGATGCTGCCATGAAGGGCGACAAGGCGGGCAGCAAGCTTGGTTTGGCCGAATCCGTCATCGGTGGCCTGCTCGGCAACCGTGTGCTGAACGGCTCCAAGAAGAACATTGAGGAGGATGAGAAGACCGGTCGCTCTCGATCGCGATCTCGTGCCCGCTCCGGCTCCAAGGGCCCCGGCGGGCTTGCCGCTATCGCGACTGCCGGTCTCGGGACATACGCTGCCAATAAGCTCAGTAGCCGATCCAGGTCCCGACGCCGGAGCACGGACTCGTATGACAGCCGCGATGGCTCACGCGATAGACGCCATCGCAGTCGCAGCCGCAGCGTCGTCGACTCGGCGCGCAAGGGCCTTGCCAAGCTAGGTCTCGGAAACGGACCAGACGACGATGATCGCGACCGCCACGACCGCAGACATTACGACGACTATGCTGATTCATCTCGAAGCGGACGCCGACACCGAGACTACTCAGACGATGAGCGCTCTCGGAGCGGACGTAGCCGCAGTCGCTCGAGAGGAGGAGGAACCGTGGCGAGGAGACGCGATGCTTCGCGAGGATCAGTCTCCTCATCCGACCTGGGAGATTCGGACGAGGACAGGAAGAGAACCAAGAAAATGAGAGGTAAGCAAATGATTACCACAGGGTTGGCAGCTGTGGCGACCATCCACGCTGCCCACAACATCTACCAAAGCGTGGAGAAGCACGGCGTACGTAAGAAGGCAGTGAGGGAAGGAAAGTTGAGTCCGGAAGAAGCCAAGAAGCTCAGGCAAAGAGCGATGCTGCAAGATGCCGCATCGGTCGGCATCGCGGCCCTGGGTATCAAGGGCGCCATCTCAGAGATGAAGGAGGCTCGCGAGGTGATGCACGAGACGCACGAGTGGAAGAGGAAGAAAGAGGAGAGGCATCGGAGACGGCTCGAAAGTCTGCGGGCAACGGCAAACCAGGCAAATGACTTTGACGGGGACGGCCGTGGCGACATTGTCGACTTCGGCAGACGCAGGGCTGACAACTGGTCTTCTTCAGCGCCGCCCAAGACGACTCGCCTGGAGGATGGTCCCCATTACACTGATGCGAATCCATACGGCGCCATGCCTCGCGCTCCCTCTCCTCCATCGGGAAACAGTCCTGGAAGGAGATGAGATGGGAAGATTTGCTATTGCCCGCTTTGTCGTCTGTCACTTGCGCTCCCTAAATTTGACACGACATCCAACTCCGCCTTCTTCGATCTTCAATCTCTACCCGGTACCTCGAGAAGCAACATGAGATCTGGTCACCATTGAGCGCTGCAAAATCTGAACGAAGGGAGCATCTGCCTTGAACTCATGCTGGTCTAACGGACAAGCCAACCGTTAGAGCTCAGCTACGCTTGTTTGGTTGGACCGTGGGGAAGCTTGCGAGCTGATGCCTTACTTGCGGTGCTGCTGTGCTACTTCGAATACGCTTTGGTTACGATGAACATGACATTTCCCCTTTAATCACATACACGAAAGTTATCAAATGCAGTTGTTTAACCAGTTGACTAATTCCTTTCCCGCTTTTGCGAAAACAGATCACCGCCGCTAAATGCACATCGAGATGCTTGCCTGGTTCCCGCCGTCGTCCCCACTATCTGAACCGAAAAAGACGGAAGGTCCCGAATTCAGGAAATGTGGCGATCCTTGGCAGGGGTTGTAAGCAGGTTTTTGCGTTGTGCGACTGAACGGGCACGGATGTCGGAATGCCGGCGGACAGAACTGAGAGAATGACGCGCATTCAATCACTGCAACAACGAAACGATCGATCGGAAAACGGTTGTTGGTCGGTGCCGAAACGGCCGGTACCGGAACGGAAATGCGCCGCACAGGGTGCTGTCTGGCTGTCTGGCTGGCTGGTTGGCCGGTTGGCTCGTTGGCTCGCAAGTCACACACACGGATTTTTGGATCTCACGATGCTTGGCGTGTGGTTGGCTGGCTGCCAAAGGACACAACATGCGGTTACGTCGGCCCCTACTACATCCTTACACTCCCATGTTTCGGCATTTATTCTCCGCAGCTTATTCCCCTTGTCCACTCTCTGTATCTCTTATTCAAACTTTCTTACACCTGGTGGGCGGCAGCTACAGCAGCATGTTTTTCCTTTTCTTTCTACTTTTTTTCTACCTGTTCTTTCCTTTTTATGATGATGATCAACGGGTTGGGATTTTATGAGGATGACGAAGAAACGGACCAAATCCGAGAAAGTTACAGAATGATGATGACAAACAACGGAATAAATGAATGTATACCTCTTACGAGATATGACTATATATGTACAGAGAGAAAGCTGGTGGTTATTTTGAAAATGAACGACAACATTTATTGATGGCCTCTTTAAACCCACGAACACGACTTGTTGGAAATCGACGCTAGGAACACCGTGAGACTCGACGGCTGAGGGGGAACCAATGGCTTCAGGGTATCTCAACGTGTACAAAGCCGCAATCAATCGTGCGGAACATAATTACCTGCCAAGCAATTGGTTAAAATCATTCAAACGTTTCGTCATGGTATGAGGTCTCTAGTGTGGTCTGGGTCTCCTACGTGGTATTCGATAAACAGAATGACTCAAGGGGTATGTGTGGAGATAAGTATCCGCAACATATCGGTTCCTGTATTCAGAAAAGGAAAACACGGGCTTCTTGGTCCGCCGCCGGACATAATATTGTATCTCCTACACTAACCACTCGATCACTGAGCCGCCTCACCACCAGCAGCGCTGCCACCAGCCCCCGCGGCTTGCTGTTTCCAGGCATTCGCCATGGCCAACAGACTCGACAAGTTTTTGGTCTGCTGATCATCGGCCGGGAAGATATAGTCAACATATTCCTCCCAAGTATCGTCCTCCAGCTTGCGCTTCTTCTTAGTCTTCCTCGGCATCTGTTTCTGTATCTTTTCGATATCGTCCGCCGACCCATGCGTCTTCTCAAACGCCAACCACGCGTTGAGCAGCGACACCCGCTCGGCCTTGAGCTCGCGCTCCTTCATGCTCTTGTGCGCCCTCTCGAAGATCTTACGAGCGCGCGCCTTGGCCTCCTCGCTGACCGGCTTCTCTTCCGCCTCCTCCTCGGTCTCTTCTTCTTCCTCGGCTTCGTCGGGAATGTTGATTTCGAACTGGGCGTAGCTGATCCAGACCTTGGGATGGTCGGCCTTCTCGAGCAGACGCTCGTACAGGGCGCGCGTCCGCTCGTACTCGCCCTCTTCTTCCTCGAAATCGATGTACGCCTTCCATACCACCTCGGGCATGTCCAGGATCGGCTGCGAGACGGCGAGCTCGAAGATGGCGCGGGTGCGCTCGAGGTCGTCGAGACCGCGCTCCAGCTCGGCCCATTTGATCCATGTCTGGCAGTTAGCCGGGTTGTACATGACGTGCTTCTCGTAGAGGGTGCGGCAGCGCTCGAACTCGTAGAGCTTCTGTTCGAGGAGGATGTACTCCTTGAAGATCTTGTCCTTGGGACACATGCCGATGGCGCGACCGAGGGTTTTGCGGGCTGTCGTTAGTTGGCCCTGTCGAACCTCGAAGTGCGCCTTGGCAACCCACACCTTGGCAAAGGTAAACTTCTTGTGGGGGATCAGGTTCAGACAGGTATCGTAGATCTGACGGGCTCGCTCAATGTCCTTTGTTTCCCTCTCCTCCCATATCGCGTAGAAGAGGAAGAGGAAAATGTACCGCCTCCAGTGTCGCTTCTCTTGGGTTGGTGGTACTTGAGCAATGGCTCGCTCGTAGACTTCCCTGGTCCGATCGACATCTCCTCCGCTCTCCTCCAGTCTCGCGAAGTCAAACCAGACGTCGTAGTTCTTTGGGTTCTCCTTCACCTGCTCCTCGTACAGTCTCCTCCTTTTTGTTAGAATAACGTCCTCCACGCCCTCCTTGTCGCCAAACTGCTTTTCGAATGTGGTGTAGTGGGCATGTAGTGTCATCGACTTAGACCGAGGCAAGTTGTCGAGACCAAACTTGTAGATGGCGCGGGCCCGCTCATACTCCCGTAGACGGGCCTCGTACCGGGCAAAGGCGATAAATATCCTTTCATCAACGGCATCGTCGCCTAGTGTTTCGGCAATTGTCTGGATAGCAGTCTGGAAGACCTCGCGGACCGTATCGCTGGTCCCGTATTCCTCTTCAAACTTAGCCCACTTGAGCCACGTCCTCGGTTCCGGATGGACGGCGGTAAAGGCCCTGAAGATTTCCCTTGCCCTGTCGAATTCGCCGTAACGCTTCTCTAGACGGATATAAGCACTCCACGCCTGCTCATCTGGCTGCCACTTCATCCACCGGTCGAAGACTTGTCTGGTGCCCGGAATGTCGCCGAGCATCTCCATGACGTAGAGATACTGGTACCAGAGAGATGTGACTCTGGGCAGCCGCGTGACGGCGCGGTCCAGGAGATTGCGTGCATGGTTGATGTTGCGGTTCTTGATCTCTGCTTGGACGTATCTGATCCAGAGTTCTGTCGGAGCATATCGTTAGCGACTGATATGTCAAAGAAGCACATGAACAGCTTAAGTAGATAAGACATACGAGTATTGTTGGGATGTACATCCAGAGCGCGCTCGAACACAGAGCGGGCTCTCGCAAACTCCTTCTGTTCCAGCTCCCATTGGGCATACTGGAGCCAATTCGAAAGACGAACTCGGTTACGTCGCACGTAATCCTCAAACTCCTTGCGCTTGCGACCCTGGTATTCCTTGAGCTCCTCGAGGTCGGCAAAGCGCTGGGTGGGAGTCTGGAGGTTGACTTCCTGGCGGTCGACGGCCTCGCGCAACAGCTGCTCGGCCGAGATCTGTACGGGCGCAGGGGCTTTATTCTTCACCCGTGGCGGGCCGCGTGATGACTCCATTGTAAAGATGGGCGTAAAAAGTGGCAATCTGACGATGTCGGCGTGGTGTTGTAAGTTCTGTTTCTTGATGAGATTTTGGGTCTGGACGTAACAACAGCCAGCCAGGACAAGGACGCGCTGCGATTGATGGACCGTGGCTCAATGGCTGCACAGTGTACCTTCCCGACATCATGTCGAATGCTTGACCTCAGCGGGCAGGTGGGCCCATAAGACAGCGCTAAACTGTTGGAAGGCTGCTGTATCATGGTTGCCAATGCGGCGATACCAAGTGAATCACAAGTACTTTCAGCGATGAGAGGCCAAGCCGCACTGTGTACAACGGGCAGGCAAGCACTGGCGCAGGTCTAGGCCGTGATGCAACGCCGCGGTCTCTTGCCTCCATTCTTGCCAAAAACAACCCAAGCCGACAACACATCGAACCTTTTCCCATCCACTTGCTCAGCGCACGAAACCATTTGCGCCTATATCAGCATCCTTTCCGCTTACTTTCAAACCGATAACGATCCGAACAGACGCCGAAGATTCTGCCCAGCCAGCAGGGGTTTGCGAACATGTCGTCTACTCTCGACGAGCTCCTCCAGGACTTCGAGGACTCTGGCTCCGAGGCCGGTGGCGACGAGTATGGCGATGGTCTTCTAGGTGATGGTGTTGTTCCCACTGGAGGCTCAGGTGTGGACGACGCACACGTACCGATAAACGATGAGGACGAAGATGAAGGCATGGGCGATGGCGAAGATGAAGACGAAGCTATGGGTGGCGTTGGAGCCGACGACTCGAATGCCGTTGAAGATCCCGAGGAGGCAAAGGCCAAGGTTGAGAAGATGCATTTAGGAGGAGTGCGGGATGTTCGAACCGTCGCGACTCTTATGAAGTCTCTGAAGCCGGTACTCGAGGTTAGTCCCCCAATACCCCTTTGCGGTGCTCCCTTTGAACATGGAAAAGCGTTTACATCTTTTTTGAGCAATAGCCCTGACAGTCTGGATCGAACGTTGCAGAAAATCGCACACTACCAAGCACAACCCGCTCAGGCCAACGATGTCGGCCATGTCGAAGACCACCCGGAATACAACCTGTTGACGAACGCCAATAGGCTGTCTACTTTGATAGACAGCGAGGTGGCCCTTGTCCACAAGTTTGTGAGGGACCACTTCTCTGCCAGATTCGCTGCGCTCGAGTCGCTATTACCGAACCCTATCGAATACTGCAAGGTCGTTGCAATCTTGGGCAATTCTCCGATGGACTCGGAGAGCATGAAGGCGTTGCAGCTTTCCACCGACAACCCCCTAGGTGTAACCCTCAAGTCGGTTCTTGATGGACCAACCTTGATGATTGTCACGGTGGAAGCTACGGTTTCCAAGGGCCAATTTTTGGGCGAAGAGGAGATTCAGCGCGTTACAGAAGCGTGCTTGATGGTGGTCGAGCTTGACAAGGCCAAGAAGACCCTCACTGAGTACGTGCAGTCTCGCATGAACATTTTCGCGCCGAATTTGACGGCTCTCATCGGATCCCTCACAGCAGCACAGCTTCTCAACCAGGCCGGCGGCCTGACTGGTCTTTCCAAGACTCCGGCCTGCAACCTCCCGGCTTGGGGCTCTAAGAAACAGACAAGTTCTGCTCTTGCCACCAATGTCGGCATCAGACAACAGGGATTCATCTACCAGTCAGACATCATTCGTGGGATCCCCACAGACCTCAAGAAGCAGGCGATGAAGATGTTTGCCAACAAGATTGTCATGTGCGCGCGCACCGACTGTTTCCACCAGTTCAGGGATGGATCAGAAGGCGAGCGACTGAAGGACGAGTGCCTGGACCGCCTGGATAAGCTGCAGCAAAAGCCGAACAGCAAGGGCGCACGCGCTCTCCCAGCACCCGACGACAAGCCGAGTAGAAAGCGTGGTGGCCGACGCGCTCGTAAAGCCAAGGAGGCCACGGCCATGACGGAATTGCGCAAGGCTCAGAACCGTATGGCCTTCGGCAAGGAGGAAAAGGAAGTCGGTTACGGTACGGGCGATTCCACTGCCGGTATGGGCATGATCGGTCAGCGCGACGATGGACGTCTACGGGTCACGCAAATCGACCAGCGCACGCGTGCCAAGCTGAGCGCAAAGAGCAAGGGCTGGGGTGGTGCCAGCTCGCTCAATGGCGGCGCAGCATCATCTCTCAGAGGTCTTACCGGCGGTGGTAGCGGCATTGGCAACATCAGTCTGGCTGCCAGCAAGGGCTTGCGGACATCGGGCGTTGGTACCACGGTGGGCAGTGCCACCGCCGGTACGGTATCGTCGTTGGCGTTTACGCCTATGCAAGGCCTGGAGCTCGTTGATCCAAAGGTGCAATCGGAACTGAGCAGGAAGCGTAAAGCAGACGAGGATCGCTGGTTCAAGGGTGGTACATTCACCCAAGTTGGCAACTCGGGTGGCGCTGGTGAATTCAAGAAGCCTGCATTGCCCGCAAGCAAGAGACAAGATACTGGAGCGACGAAGTGATACTCCTACTTGTATTTGGAGAAGGTGGAGGAACCGGTGCATGAAAGCGCACATGCCGGCGACCAAGCTTGGTCCCCTAACCTCAGTGCATTGGGGCGGGTTACTGATCAGTTGAATACTCTGAAGTGGGAAGTATCCGAGCCCATACCGGCGAGTTGAGGTTTTCACGACTCATGTCATTTTAGAGCATGGTTATATCGTGGATTCGGCGTTTTGAGAGCTATGTTGCCAAGGGAAAATATTCAGGAAAGTGATTTCATTCCATTTGCGATAAATGCTTCCCTCCCATGTTTCGGTCAATGTTGCTGTGCATCCACCTTCTCATCATCTTACAATCAATGTTCTGCTGTTAACCTCAACCAAAGCATAGGAGAGGGGATGGAGCGTTCGCCTCATGCCCAACGACCGCTGGTGAACCTACGCTATATCCGTAAAATATTCGCGTTCCATGTTTGCCCTTAAACAGAGCATGGTATCTATCCTTCTGATTCATTTCGGCATACCTAGATCCCGAGGACGAACGGCCCGATATTAGGTATACGGTATGGTTTCCCTCGGCATGGTCATGTCTGACAATCTGGCGTGTGTGCGTGCTGCGTGCGTCTGACACACACCTGGCATGTCTTTCGAACACACACACAAAAGAGAAGACACGCAGAAGTACCGGCGGCCCTACCTAAAATACAGTTGCGCCGCTGCTTGTCTGTTGTCTGTTGTCTTTCAAATTAAGTCGCTGCAGACCGAGTCCAGACCGGTTGTGTCACAACATATCCGTTCGTTAGTATGACCGTAAAAAAGTAGAAAGCCATATTTCTTATCGTGCGATGTAAGCTTAGGTTAGGGCCTCTTGTGAAGTATTCAAGGGTGTCGTTGGCCTGTGATACATACCGGATCCCAGCCGGATGTTGAGGGAAGGGGCGAAGGGAGGGTGCATTCTTCTGATCTCTTATCTCTTATCTCTAGTCCCTCAACGAAGTCATCGAGAAACGAAAAGAACAAAATACTTCAGCCAGGAAAAATGGGTAAGACCAGAAAAAAATCAAGAGAGAAAAAACAGAAAGGAAAACCCCAAGGAACCAAAGAAAAAAAAAGTCATAGAAAAAGTCGGGGCCCCGCACTGACCCCTTGTTTTCCACTTTCCCTTCTCAAAGACGGGCTGGAGGTTGTTGAACGAAAATGTTGATCACTTTCCCTATTGGCCCCAAACAGAATCCGCCCAGAATCCGGTAGGTCTGTATGCTTGGCACTATGGTATTCTTGAAAATTGCCATGTTCCACAGGAGCAATAGCGCAGAATGCCATGGTCAGCTTGGGAGCGTGCTTGGGTATCCAGAATGGTGTGTGTGTGTGTCCGCATTCCACAGTTTTCGCTGGTTCGCTGGTAGCGGTTTTACGTACAAGTATCACAGGTTTTTCCAAGGGTCAAGGGAATAAAAAAAAAGGGTCAGAAGGGGTCAAGTGTATTTGCATTCCGGTTCCTTGTGCCTTGTGCGGCCGATGATCTTTGGGATTTGGAAGCGGGGACTGACTGGTTTTTCGAGAACATCTCGATCTCTGATGGATCCCCTTTCTCTTTCGCAAGGCAGGACCTTTCTCGCACACAAATTCCTGCCGTCCTCCCCTGCTGTCCAAGCCGCGCAAGCCGTTCCCCGGAACTGGGTGGCTCGGGTGGTTCTTTTTTGTTGTGTAGTGTAAACTATTTGTTCGGCTCCAGCGGACAAGTTTCACTGTCACTCCATCATCGAGATCTACGTGGGGACTGGGAAGGAACCAAGGGAGCGTCATCACACCTACATACCTACACTACTTTTTGCCTGCCGTAGGAAGTCATCTTCTATGCAGTTCTTGTTTGAACTTTTCCTATGGCTATGCCGAGTCGAGTCACCTGGACATACACTACACACATCTATGGATTATGGGATGGGATAGATGCAAGCATGCAAATTCGACATCCAATTGTCGAACTTGCTTTTTTCCCATTCCCCTTCAATATCTTTCCGCCTCATCCGTTCTATTCTGTCAAAATCTCACTGCCAAGATAACCCTTACCCCCCTTACCTCCCAACTTGCCTACGTGCAGGTGATGGTTGGCAACCCTTAGTTTTTTGAACTACAAAAACGGGGTCTTGCAGGTCCCTGGAAAGCCAAGTCTGGCATCCCGAGCCATCAAACATTCTGTGCCATTGAATGCTTTTCTTCAATCACACCCTTTACACCTTTGTGAATAACCAAAGGCGTAAATGCGCTTATAGCATTGGCTAGTTGCGCTGCCGTCGTTATCGCGGAAAGTCATCCACCTAAAAAGAACCTGAAAGAGGGGTAAGAAGGGGTCAAACAGATTGCTCTTTTTGCTTTTCTGCTTTTTTTGTGTTGAGGATGGTCCCGGACAGCTTTCCCGCAGAAGGTATTGGACGAGCAACCGAGACAGCCCTCTTTTATTCCTTCTCTTTGCTCTGTCAGCGAAGTCCAGCGAAGCGAGAAGGGAGCTAGTAGAGGGGGTAGCAGTGGTGTATATGCACAGCATACAGGCATGCTGTATGGCCTGCCCGGGAAGAGGAGAAGAAGGAGGAGAAGGAAAAGACATCTCCGTTTCGCGCCAGTGTGTGCATGGGGAATATGGCTCGCACATGGTAATCTTAATGAAAAGCGATCTTTTGCTCGACCTGCTTTTCTCTGCTTGCCGGTAATAAGGAACTCAGCGACCCCGATGAATGTCGGGCTGGATATATGTTGCATCGAAGCTAGTCAGAGGAGAGTGTTCGGTTCGGCAAGCACTACTTGCACAGGACTTTGAGTCGAGAGGCGATATTTCATCAGGTCATCAGGGTTCTCTTTCGATTATGCTGTGTGCCGCCAAGGGTGGGTGTTGATGACTCCCCAAGAAGCGCACACGGAGACAATGATCTCCGTCTCAGCGACTGCGTTCGGTGAAAGAAGAGAAGGGCGCACCAATTTCTGTTGAACTGCAGTGTCAGTGATACTGCTGTGGAAGGATCTGATTTGAAAGCAGCATACCTCTAGGGCGAGTACTTCTCCAGTACAACTGACTGGTTATCACGTCTTTCTTTCAGGGAATACACGTTCACTCACTCACACGCCTTGCCTCACCGATTGACCCTGATGGTATCATTGATATGCTGTGGATTGAGATCAGATGGGGTTGCCGCCTTGGCTTTGCGAACCTTGGCTGCTTGGATAACGCTGTCATTCAATGATGATCGAAGGCTTTGTCTGTTTTCTTTCTGCATCAGGCTGAGTGTGAGAAGCTCACCTTCGGTGAGATAAGATACTGACCGTTTGATCAATAGCAAAGTCGATTCTTACTAACATCAGCTCCTGCAAAATCGGATTCTGTTGATTCTGAGGAAACACGATGAGCGAAGTGCCGTTTTTTGTTTGACAGATTCCCATGTTCTGTCTTTTCCCAGTACGGGTTTTGACAGATCGGCGGGCCCGATATTCCAGGCTCCGCTGAAGAAGGACCAGAGAAGGACTGATCTGCTGAATTAGATCAGGGCCAAAGATCTGCTGCCCTTGATCATCCAGGGCATCGTATCGTGCCAGGCGTGCCCATTTCGCAGTGATTCTGTTAAAGCCATGATGGGCGCAACAAGGCGTGGCGGTTCGTCATCGCTTGTGCTACTTCAGGCTGAGCTGGGCGCAGCTCCCCTTCATCTTGGAGAGCTGATATCGGCCGGAGGCGTTGCTGGGCGATGGGAAAGGACCCTCAGATAATCTTGCGTCGATAACTTTGATGATGATGCGCCCATGAACGAACGTGCGGATGTATGTGTGTGCTTATGCTGATGCTGAAGCTGGTGTTGTCCTTGTCCGGGAATGCAGCCTTGTTTTTGTGCGAGCACACATGGTGAACTCCTGATATCAGGATCGTTCGGAGGATAGGATGGGAAATTGATTGAACAGAGGTAACCGTCAAGCCAGTCCCGCCTGACACTTCCGGCTTCCCGTCTCCTTGATGTCACAAAACCGTGAATCCAAACATTCCTCTCCGTTTCCAGGGACCAGCCGTGTAACGTGCAGATGAGATGTCCCCAGATATGTACCCCTCTCTGCCTGAAAAGTTGGCGTAGATTTCCCAGTGCAGTGCATGAGAGTCATGGAGTGCAAGGCACTTGCAGCGTATCGCATCGCCAGCGAGACTGATGATGGTGAGCATTTCAGTCTGGATGATCGTTTCCCATTTCAGTTGAAGCAGCTGAGAGCCTGTCAGCACCATCACTGTAGTGTAAGTACCTTACAGGTACCCGGCAACGGCTGGAATGGGTAAGGTGCAACCGGAGAGGCTGCTCCGGCGCCGTCCCTGGTTTTTGCCAAGTGCCCACCCCTCATGGGGCCCCTCGCTGTTTATTCAGGGCAACAAGGCAACGACCGGGCCCTAGGTTACAGATGTACGATGGAACCCGGCGAGCTTCCACAGCTGGGGGCAGTATGTATGTACAGGTATGTACACCAAAGATACCACCTACAGTACATGTCATACATACCGTATTGATGACTGACTGTCGGGTGCTGCTCGTTTGCGCGCGTCGTTAGTGTCCGGTCGTGATCTTACGATCTCTTCGCGATATGAGCCCACTGCGCAGAAAGACTTTTTGTAAGCTAAGCTCCAAAGACGCTCTCTTTGCGCTTCGCATCGAGATAAGCGAGGGTAAGAGGCTGGTACCTATTTCAGCTGGCTTGTCCCTCGGCCAAGTCCAAAGTAAACATTCTGGACTTTTGGAGAACCTCGATTCCACTCCACTCCTAGAGGTCCATATGAGGCGGATATACTGTATGGGGTAGGTACCTATAGCGCGGCTGACTTAGACTCACTAGAACGTACCTGCTCATGACTAACGGTCAGCGGTCTAACGGCAAGCACGATGGGTGCTCGTTGTGCTGTTAGACTTTCATCATGAGATCCGAAGGAGGCATTCAGGGTCCTGTCGTCGTGTTGGCGTCAGGGTCTTGAGTTGACAGCCGATGTCAACGGCGCCGATGTGTGGGCGCATATCTACCGTAGAGGTGTCTGTATCAATTCTTCGGCGATTCAAATGTGATGTAGGGTTAGCAGTGCCGTTCTCATCTATCGTTTTCTTGCAACAAGTTCTTAAAGATGAAATGCCAAGGTGCCTGATGGACGCCATTGATACACACAGTACATGAGACTGGACTTTGAGTGAACCCTTTTTTCCCAAAAGCCACTTTGACGGGTTATATACTATGTACGCACGGTAGATCTCGATATCTCAACAAAAGGCGCGTTTTCAATTCCGGATTGGGTAACTGCTTACGGGATCGCTTGGATGGCTTCGGATCCCTTGGTCCCTTTCCCACCTGTCTACCCGAGGCTGTTGGCCGAGCCGGTGCGGTAGGTTGGCATCAAAGGGTCGGTCGGGATGAGGAGTGTATGTCGGCCGGGTGCCATCGTCGTGGATGGGAAGGCAGGCATGGGGCCATGGGGCCTGAATGGATGGTTTGTTCCAGAAAACCATTGAAAATTCCGGTGCAGTCTCCGGCTGCTCGACCTATGACCGTTGCTTTCATTCAGTGTGTGGTCCGTGTCTCCCGGCTTTGGTGACAGCGGTGGTGTCTCCTCCCTTGGAGGTTCCTTGTCACTGCTTTCAGTGAGAGTGCTTGCGTGGTGGTGACTGCCCTGTGGTGCCAATTGTGTGCCCTGTGTGCCTGCCCCCAATGGCCCAATCCAACCAACTGTGGGGAATGACTGCCTGCTGTTCGGGTGAAAAGGCACTGAAAGAAGCGGGAGAGTGCCAGTGTGTGCCAACTGCCACGGCCCCCGATGGTTCGCAGGCCAAGTGGGGCTTCCCGCATTTCGCCCACTTGGCCCGCTTGGCAGGACCCGGTCAATCAGGGTCTTGATGCAAAAGGTCTCGATCCAGGCCCAAAATCTCGATCTGTCGTCATAGTGGTAGCGTTCATCCTTCACTCACACTGACTGTGTCAGACTTCGATGGAAGACCCTGGATCCGATTCCCAGAGCCTTTTCGTCATTTCCGCCCATGTGCGATGCCCCAGTTTTGTTCCAAGGAAACTTGAAACCGCGCACGCCCAAAGCCCAAAGAACGCTCGCATTCCGCACTTTGAACAAGTCGAATCGCTTTTTGTCCCATGGATTTTTTTCGCATCGACTACGTATATGCGGTATCGGTATCTGCCCTCCCACTTTGCCATGTAGGAAAGACAGCACACGACATGGATGTTACCTTGCCCAGTCGGTGCTTGATGGACCGGGACCGTAACCGTGACCACCTTTGACACAAGCGTGTGTATATATGTGTCTGTGCTTGTGTCCGGGCTTTTCGGGGTTGCGATCCCTTGGACCCTTCCCCTCGCCTAAAACGGGAGCCAAAGAGACGTGGCGGCTGCAGTGGAAGGCGCCGCGAAAGGAGGGTCATGAGAAGAAGAAAAAAAAGACTCTCGGTTGCATTTCCGTAAGGCACTCCCTGTCTGTCCCTGTTGGAGCGGATTGGGGTATACTTGCACAGTACAAAAGAAAAGTCCTCTCACCCTCATCATGATCGCGATATCGCGTTGCTTCCGTGTGATTGGGACCTTTCTTAATGGACGGCGGAGAGTTGGACCCCCGATACGACCCCTCACACACGGCCGGAGCTTTTGTCCCTGAACCCTGGTGTAATTGCTTGACTGTATCCGTCTTTGGTGACGGGCTATTATGGACCTCATTATGGACTGATATCTCGCTCTCATCAGTCGAGTTTGGTGTAGGTAAGGTCGAGGATTGCGCTTGAGTTCTTTTTTCACATGTCTATCTCGATCCATTTCAGCGGACAAAGAACGAAGTGTTGGAGAGCCTTCGCATAATCAGCCGTTGGACTAAAATTCTCCCTAGTGCCAAAAAAATACAGCGGCATCAAGATAGGTGGTCCTTGTTGTTTTCGAGACTAGAGGTAGTCAAAGCACTACAGTAGGAACCCCTGTTAATGCAACTAATCCGGGCACTATGGGGGATGGCTCGGATTATTTGCAAAAGAGGGGGTTTTGCATTAAGGGGTGCCTCACTTACATACAAAACTGGGAATCCGGGCCGCGGAAATCTTTTGCATCTAATGTATTTGCAAAAGAGGGGGTTTTGCATTAAGGGGTGCCTCACTTACATACAAAACTGGGAATCCGGGCCGCGGAAATCTTTTGCATCTAATGGGTCAGTTTGTATGTGTTTGCAAAAGGGGGTGTTTGCATTAACAGGGGTTCCTACTGTAGCAGATACGACCGTTTCTTACCAGGAGTTGGGGTTTTCAAATGCGGAGAATATGTAGGTGGGGACAGACATTTTGACCGCGCGCGGACGGGGAGGGGGAGGGGGACGACAGCCGACGGCGGACTGTGCTTTAGAAGTCTTTGCACTAGAAGAGGGGAAATGAAGACAACAAARCAATGGTTACTACAACGATGACGTCTACCACTCAAATCCTCGAGCCTTCCGCGGAGCGTTTTCAGCTGTGTTATGTCTGTACGAATGGAGCCATAGCCGACGTAGTTATTTCAGCTTCTGCCGGAGCATAACTCCTCTTCGACTACCTCTACGCGAACGTTGACTGCAGCGCATCTTCAACTCAAGGAAGCCGGATGGTCCGAGTTGGATCGAATGATGGACTCTTGGCCGTTTGTAAGGGATGAGTATATCGCTCCCTGTTTATGGCCGTTGCGCCCGGATGTTGTTGATATCTCTTGGAAACTCTAGCTTTCGTTCCTGGTTTCCTACACACTGTCTCGTTAATTCCTCTTTAGGAGATCCGCGGCGGCCGTGATTCGACTGCTTTTACATGACGAGCTATTGAATTTGGTCTGCATATCAGCCAAGGTCCCTTGAAGTGTGAATAGCTTATTGGGAGGCGGCTACATATACACGTGTACTGTGTAGTTCGAATGTATCGCCAGCTCGCTGCTTGAACAGTAGTCTACCCCATTCTTCGATAGCACATCAACGTATGCATACTGTGTCGTGTAGACCACAAGTACCGTGCCCATCATGAAGCCATCGTGATGTACACGCCAGATACAGACTGCCAAGAGAGTTGATCCGCCCACTGTGCAGAGACGTTGTTGCTGAGGCTCCGATGGAGTCCATCCCTCTGCTCTTTTCCACATGAGGCGCAGGGTTCAGGAACCTCGATCGGTAACTTTCCGATTATTGGCTCGTCCCATCGGCACTGCATTCAGGATTCGTCCCTCAATCGGGGTAGCTCTTTGGGCTGCCCGCGGCGTTTTCTGGTGCAACGAAGACCGACATCCGGGAATTGAGAAGCTAAAGAAGTGGAAGAGATGGGTCAAACAGTCGCGGTCCCCATTATCCAGTAGCGTCTTTGCTGTCTCCTGCCATGTTGGCTCATGGTGGATTGGAATATCGAGATTATCGACAATTTTTTGCACAACCGTGACAACCAACGCCGCGCGATCCCGGGTTTATCACTGCCACGTTAYCAAATCGCTCGATCCCGAGCATCCATGAATCCGTCCATCCACCAAGCTATTGCTTTGCTGTGCTCTTGTGACTTTCCCCTAGTGCCTATCTGTCTCAGCACCAACAGCCACTTTCCCATCCCTTTTATTATGCATAATGGCGATTCCCCCTACCGTTGGGCAACAACAAGGGATCAGGAGTCAAAATTCCAAGGATACTACCTCCAAACTCAGGGGTAAAACGGGTTCAGAAGCTTGATGCGGCTATGTAGGTCTGGTATGTAAGGTCCGGGCAGGCCAGTGACTTTATGAGGTCTTGCGAGACACACACACAGGCGGGAACATCTGGCTGGCAGCTCCGGGCCCTGGGTTTGACTGCGTCTTTCCCTGCCTCTATCCATCTCCCTTCGTGCATATTCACCTACTTGTGAGATTTCTGAATCTGAGGGTAGGTAACCAAACATCTTGTCTTCCGAGCAACGGAACCCTGCATTCATAACATGCGTGGCCTGCCCCCTCCATTATCAGGGGTCCTACGTGTGCTGTGCAGGAGCTTGATGGCCACGCCCAAGGTAGCAGATGAAGCTTCCCAATCCCACTATCACTAGACGTGTCAGCATGGAAAAGACGGGAATTGGCGATAGTGTCGAGATACCGCATTGTCAAGCGTGTCCGATTTTGGCCTGTATGATAGCGGTGCACGTATCCTCTGCGAGTCTCGTGCCTGACTTTGGAGGCGGCCGAGCCTGCTGAGCTGCCGACTGCGTATCATCCACACCGATCAACGGTCACCAGGGTCGCAAGGAGAAATAACGCTGAGATCCTTGCCCTGCCGCCGCTGACGTCATCCCATCTTCTTTCCCAACGTTGGCCTTTTGCGCGAGCTGTAGCGTCGTCGGTTGCCGTGGGATGGGGAGCGGAGGGGACGGAGCGCGACACGCTAGCCGCATGCCTCTTTGAGCCCCAAGTCGTCTTGACAGCCAGCGAGGTCTGGGATACCCTTGGCGACTCCAATAGGGGCTCTGGACTATCTACATCCAAGGTAACTTGTAATGTGATAGTGTACCAGAAGGGCCCAATATAGGAACTGCACTATGCTCAATGGGATTTCCCTCCGAAATTTCAAGCTGCCGCCGCCTAGTTTCGTTGGAAGCTATCCCTGCACGCGTGAAGCGTTTATTGGCACCCAAACAAGGCGTTGTCGAGGAGATGCTGACTCGGTTTGGAAATGTCGATGATGATCGCCCAACAACCCTGTCAACCATGGCCGTCCAGGCGGTGCCATGTCAGTTGTGATATTGGGGGGTTCCGGGGGGGGGGGGGGGGGGGGGGGGGGGNNCGGCGGGGGGGGGGGGTTGAACTGGGGTGAAGGGCATCCGGATTCCAGCAAAGAGAGATACCGACTCGCATCTCTGGTTTCCTGGCGATACCCAAAGCCGCAAGCCAGGAGCCAATCAATCGGCATCCCACGGGAGATCATACCTTCCCCCGGGCGCCGGGCGCCCGTTGCGTGCGTGTGTCTACTGCCAGCCCGTTGTCTTGTAGCGGACTGCATAGTAGTGAGGTGCTACACGTGTATAGGCGGGTGGCCTTGCGCGGTCTCGTTCCTGATGTTCCTGATCTGCTCCTCCCCTAGACGCTCCCCACGATGATGTGCAAATCAAAGCCAGACCCATCCGTGTCTCCGGAGCCGATCCAGTTAGCAATATACCGGTGCCAGTGCGAAAAATGCGATTTTCCTTACTAACGGAGATGTCTTTGCAACTTAACCACAAAGAGCTCTACTCTTTTTTTCGATTTCGATCCCATCCCCAAAAGCCATCCAACCCGAACAAGTTCCGTATCCCACCTCGCCCACCCACATCGGACGGCCTCTTCAACACCAACTCCAAGGACCCTGGAATGTGGGCGGAACATACGTACTATCTGGGATATAGTACCTGGCTGGTATCCATATGGCGCTGCCGCGGGAGATGAGGAGGACCACGTCCACAGGGCCCTACTAACGATTGCCGCACCGGAGAGGACAAACGGTCGTGGGGAAGATGTAGCAAGAATTTCGTCATCGTTCCCAGTTCGTATATCCTGGGGCAACCTATAATTTTGCAGTACGAGGCTAGGCTGAATAGGTCTCTAGGGCGACGCATGCCGACGGGATATCAGCCAGGGGTTGAGAGGATTGGAGGAGTACCTAGGCGTAAGCGGGGTGTGCAGGCTTTTTCGAAGGTTGGCTGTTGTCAGAAACGGGAATATAAGCGTAATGATTATGTTACGGCAACTGTGACAGAATACCAATATGCCTGCGGGAAGACCCTCTCTGTCAGGGTACTTGGAGTTGACATGATCCATTACACAAAAACACAACAGACAGACATCGTTCCTTTTTTTCTCGCATATTTTCAAACGCGGCCTGAGTGTGATGTCTGTATTCGCACAAAGCTGCAAAACCGCGCTGCTGCGTATCATGTAAAGATGCTTCCGTGCTACAACTATTTTGGATTTCTGCCGTACGTTTCCAGTCCCTTCTTGCCGGGGAGTCATACACTCAAGATTTTACCTACTAGCGTTGGTTTTTCGTCCAGGTCATCGCTCGTCTCGCAAGCCAAGGTGCTGCTAGGAAAGTGAGTGGAGAGACAGACGATGATTCGATGCGATGCCTGGACGATGGCCGGACAGTGCTAACTTTGCCCTGAAGACGGTGGTTTAGCGGGATGCGCCCTCGTACTGTGCTGCCCTCAGCAGCGCTGGAGGGAGACGGGAGGTACATGGACGGTACCTGCGGAAATACCTAACAGATTACGGTCTTAGGAACACACTGGAAGGTACCGTAGGGAGTAGCTGCCCACTTCGCAGGGATCTTCACGCCTGGCGGCTGCTCAACCTGCAGCCCCTCGCACCCCTCGCGGCGCTCGCTGGCCGTCCGCCAAAGGAAACAATGGCACAATCTAGGAAACACACCCCTGCGCGATGGACTGCCAAGTGGGTTCCCAGGATGCAAGACGGATTGAGAATGGAGTTTGAGCGCGCCCGGTCACTTTCCCATGTCGGATGTCCCGCCAGCCCGCCTGAGCGACGCACCAGCGACCGACCGAGAGCACATCGTGCCTCCCTTTATTAACACCCGTTGTCCCCTGCCTTCCGTGCCTTCCTTCGCTTCATGAAAAAGGGTTCATTATCCAGCCTCTCCTCCTCTTCGTTCCTGTCTTCACCTTCCGCCGCTCGCTACCCAATCCAAGAACCACTTATCCTCACCGTCCGTCTCATCCGTCCACAGACGCCGACTTCTCCGCCCCATCACCTCAGGAGTATACAGTTACCACATCCAGTCAACATCAACAGACGACAGACATATACAGATACAGACATCGGTCCTACCTATACCGACCAACTGCATCAACCATCCATTACCAAGGACACTATTTGTGGTTAGAGCTTTGAGCTTTTTTCCCAACTTTCGGCAACCGACAGAGAAGAGTTTTCAGCGCGGGCCTTTTTACCTAAGCGTTTAGCTACATTGCACCGCCTTTTCTGTGAGCCTCACGGAAGCAAACCAACGACGACCCAAATTTGCTAGGGCCATTTTTGAAGCTGTGTGCTGCGCCTGTTTTCGGCTAGAGCACTTTTTCCCATCAGCTTATAACTGTTTGGTTTACTGCGATCCATTCGGTTCTTTTCCGCCGACGTCGATCCTCCGCCTTCCGCCGAGTCGACAATTATTGGGCCGTCTCCGCCCCATCCTTATCCGTCATCCGACTTTGCTTTACACGCTACCACCACCGCCATCATGTTCGCCAGGGACGCCAATGGACACACTGTCCAGCTCCTCAACGATGATGAGCCTCAAAAAGCTCCCCAGGTCCAGTATCAGCCGATGCCTTACCGCGCGCCATCCAGCTTTGGACAACCCTATCACCCCGCCTTGACCAGGAGTATCTCGTCGTCACCAAACACCCCAGAGTTGCTTCGATCCGACTCCTATGACTCTCAAATGAGCAACGAGCCCATCTCTCCCATGACTCCCATCTATGACTATAGCCGGGGTTACCCTATCGATACTCGGCCCTATGAGGACTACTCGGACGCCCACAGCTACATTGGTGCGAAGAGGCCGCGTACCATGAGCGACAGCAGATCCATGTCTTATGAGGATGATGCCGCCAGCCCTGCCGCCACCGAAAGGACCGGCAAGAGGTATCCGTGCAGGTATCGGGACAGCCACGGCTGTGAAAAGACCTTTACCACATCCGGCCACGCCTCGAGGCATTCCAAGATCCACACCGCCGAAAAGGCGGTCCCCTGCTCGTTCCAAGGCTGCACCAAGAAGTTCACACGGGCCGACAACATGAAGCAGCATTTGGAAACACACTACAAGGACAAGTCGCGCTCATCTACCCGGCCATCTCTAGCTGGCGAGCGCAAGTCCTCTTCCTCAGGAAAGTCCTCCCGATCCAAGTCAACAACGTCAGTAACAACCGTCACCACTGCCGCTAGCCCAGCCGCACTACCACTCACACCTGGGGTTGGGAGTGCCTGGGACATGCGTGGACTCAACCTTCCTCTTCTGAGCCCCTCGATCGGCGTGCCAACACCGAGTAGCGGGCTAGACGCTTTGGCTATGGCAGTCGCCTGCCAAGAAGGGTCTTCTTAGTCAATTCTACGTCTTAATATGACCCTTTTCTTCTTTTAGCTCTGCGTCGGTGTTTCTCGGAGGATTGCGCATCGTGTGTCTCGCCACTGCCAGCTGACAGGCGTGTTTGATGTCACACATGACGTTTCCGCCGCGCGCTATGCTTTTTTGACGCGGGTTCTCACATTTCCGTTGTCTTGGATCCTATGGGGGAATGGTACAAAACAACCCTTATCCTATGCTCTTGTGTTGCCGAAGCATGCAATGTCATATTGGGGCCGGTACCTGTCAAAAAAGCTTTTCTGTCTGGGATTATACACTTACTATTTAGAGGTCATGTACACGCATGGGGGAGACCTTTTTTTTTCTTGCATTCAATCATCAACATGAACTGGGACTGGGCAACACGGGAAAGGGTCAGGGGCATATTTGTTTAGGGTACGGCGCAAACTGGGGCAATTTGTTTTCTTTCTCTCGTCATCTATCCGAAAAACGGATCGGTCAGGATGGTGGCCGTGGTGTATGGAGTGAGTGGCTTGGTGTTTTACTGTTCAAGTTCTTTATCCATTTTAGGGGTTGCAACTGGCAATGATATCCTCTTCTTGGTGACACACAACACACGGCCGTCTTATATAGTTGAAAGGCCGATATCAAACTTGACGAATTGTTCATACATACAATGCTTCTTCTGTGATGACGCCAAACTCCTCCCTTGTTGTCAACATATCATGTCACTGCATCCATGGGCATAACTAGCACGGGCTATCTGTCTTTAAACAAAATCGTTTCTGAGCAAGGATACACATTCGCAATAGCAAATGCTCTGCAGTTCCTGACACCCTAACTCTTTAGAAGTGAGATGTTTACACAATGAAACGTACGATGTTTATCTAGGTCATAATCTATAGAAATGACGCACTAAAGATGCTAAGTGTAGGCTATCTACCCTTCCACCCTTCCATCGTTCTTGCGTATAAGGCGAGGACCGCGCATCAAGGTAGTAGGTGTGTCGTCGTTTTCCCGTCTGTTGCTCGTAAAGGGTCCTGCACCTATATCTAGGTACACAAATGTAGAGGTAGGTACTTCTTCCGGACCAGAGCTGGTCCTTAGGTAAACATGCCTTGCAGAAAACGGACGCAAGTAGGCGGGAGAAGCGTTTCGTTTCGTCTGGTCTGAAACCCCTTTTCCAAAACAGAAGCGACACGTGCTTGCTCCCCCACATGCTTGACTATTCAAACGTGCCGATGTCCAACAAACCGAATCTCTCCGCTCTCTTCCCAACCGAGTCCCCGTTCCCTCTTGACTTGAACTTTGCAGACTTCCACTTTTTCTCCTCCCTTCCAAAGAGACACCCAATCAACGCACCCCCTCATCGCCAAAACTCCCCATCCTCCGCACACGCCCTCGCCATCTCAAACTGCTCATCAGTCTTGCACACCAACACCCTATGCTCTCTCCCATCTCTCCCCTTCCTTGGGCTTGGAGGAGCAATCTCGATAACAGCATGATCATCATCCAACTCCTCTTTCACCCTCGTCTCATTCGCCTCCTTATCTACGGGTCCAAACCCAAGACAGCCGACCTGCTCGACGACCGCCGCCCGCAACCGACCGCTCTTCTCGCCGATCCCGCCGGCGAATACCAGCGCGTCGACTTGTCCTTGGAGGGAGACGTAGTAGGAGCCGATGAAGCCGCAGATGCGGTCGACGAAGAGGTTGAATGCTAGACGCATCTTGGCTAGGTCTTCTTGTGATAAGTTGGATGAAGAGGAGGAGGAGTCAAGAGCGGCGGTGATGGTGCCAAAGTTGGTGGTGCCCGTTAGAGCTTTCCAGCCGGATTCCTTGTTGAGGATCTCTTCGGCGCGGGAGATGTGCAGTTCTTTGGTGGAGGCCGGGGAGAGCTTGCCTACGTCGCTGGCGTAGTGGAAGACGAGACTAGAAGAGGAGGGAGAGATGGGTTAGTTTGGAGGAAGGGGGAGATGAACTGTTTGGGAGGTTAAGAAAAAACCAACCTAGGATCGACACTCCCGCTTCTCGTGGCGCCAGGAAGTCCAGCTAGGGGAGTCAATCCCATACTAGTATCGAGGCTCTTTCCGCCCTTGATAGCGCACGCGCTCGCTCCGGAACCGAGATGGAGAGCGATAATGTTGACGTCTTCGACCTTCTTACCCAGAAACTCGGCGGTGGCGCGGGTGATGAAGGCATAACTGATGCCGTGGAAGCCGTACTTCCTCAGATGGTTGCTCCGCGCGATGTCCTGGTTGATGGGGTACGTCCGGATGTGCTCGGGGATGGTGTGGTGGAACTGGCTGTCGAAGCAGGCGATGTTGAGGGTCGTCTTGGGCAGGTCGCTCATGCAGCGGTGGACGATGACGAGACTGGTGGAGTTGTGCAACGGCGCCAGGTCGTTGAGCTTTTCGAGGTTGTGGTAGGTCTCGTCCGAGATCAGCTTGGGCCGGACAAAGTCGCCGCCGTGGACGGTGCGGTGGCAGACGTAGGCGATGTCCTCCTTGCTGCTGATCTCGGGGACGCCGTTGTCGTCGATCAAGGTCTTGAGAAGGATGTCGAAGGCGTCCGCTTGGGTGGAAACCTTTTGATCTTTGACTTCCTCGTCCTTGATCACCTTCTCGCCGCGCCGTGTGTATCGAAGGGTGGGAGGTGGTGCGGTCAGGCCGCTTATTTGGGCTTCGGCAAGCTGGATGGGTGCTTGCCCGAAGAGAGCGCTGTAGGCGGAGATCTTGACGGAGGAGGACCCAGCATTGACCGAGAGGACAATCTTCTTCATCTTGGCCGAGGTACTCTGGAGACTGTTGAGCATCGGACGGTGAATATCTTCGACGTCCTTCATGATGGGCTACGATGGGGAAGCAGAACCTGCTGCTTTTTTTAGTTCCTAGGTTATTGATGAGGTCGTCGTCGTGGTATCGCCAAGGCAGAGAGACACGTGAGGATGGTGAGACGGGTTGAGAGACATGGTGACAACGGATTAGCCGGTGAGTGAGAATGGCCTCTTATTTCAGCCTTTATTTGAGAGCTGAAGAGCTCTATCGGCCCCCCTTCCTTGTCTGTCGGACCACGACGACATGTCATAGTGCTTGGTTCGGCTCGTCTAGATAGAGGAAGGATTGACGGCCCGCTACACCAACGTCCCCGGCCCAACAAGTCATGATGTTTGGGATCTCTTGCTTCCTCCATGATTGGATGAACATAAAGGGGCCGACAGATCGGTCTTGGGCTCCTATGCTGAACTATCAGACGAGGGGTACGAACGAGCCAGGGTTGGGTGTGGTGGGGTAGTAAAGTGGTCTGATAGCTGACCGTCTTCGGTCTGAAGAGTTGCATGACGTCGACGGGCTTGGCCGAGCTAAGCGGGAGTTTTGGAGCTCGTGCGGAGAAAGTGGGGAATCCCATGCTGTTCCCCGCACCAAAATTCTGGTTGACATCACCCAAATCAGGGGTTGGTGCTTTTGTTAGTGCAGCCCTACCCGCCCAGGCGGTTCGTCTCATGCTCCATTTCAGTTTAGCTCCACCGACCCCCAGGCTTTGACTTTGACATGAGTTACTTTTACCTTTTTAAGCTTATTCCTATGTTGTTGGGTGATTCCCGTGATAATGACTTTAGTTTGATTCCAATGGCTGGTGTAACCCTTGGTATATAGTGTATAGACCCAAAGATATGCGGCAGAGGAGGAGCTTCCATGAAGCCAACAGCTCAACCACTCCGCCAACAGCCATATTCATCAGTCTCCCTTTCTCCCGATTTAGACTGAACAGCGTTACAACACTCAAGAGACACTTTATATAGCACTCCATCCCTTTTCGACATTCCCCTTACATAACGGCGGTCAGAGTCTGTGTGGGTCGTTGTCCGGTGGGGCACTGACAAGTTGGGCTTGGACTGTCGACATCTACCGTATAAACTCGAGGCGTTGATTTTCAACTTCCAGGGAAATCTGGCATAATCAGACATACATATGTTCGAATATGTACATTTTATGCCCGCAAAAAATAGTGGGGGAGACGTGTTGCCACCCCGGAGCACTGTAAATTCGATTCTTCTGGTGCCCTGTCTTTTCCTCCTGTCTTTTCAAGGGCGCTGGTGGGTGGGGACATTCAAAATCACCGTCCTGCATACAATTTCTGGCGGGCATGAATGTTGCAGTATGCTTACAGACTATGCCAGATTTCCCTGGAAGTTGAAAATCAACGCCCCGAGTTTATACGGTACTGTGTTGCACAACTTCAACTGATTATCTGGGATCTAGAAGGTGGGATACTGTCTTGGCTCATATGCCGTGATACAGTGTCGAATATTTACCATTTATCAACACATTCAAAAGTTAAGGGCAGACAACCAGCAGGCTTCACAGACCAAGTTTCGCCTCAGCGGTCTTGGATTCGGTGCGTTTATCTCGGATATCTTATTCAGGACTCGGAAACCACCGGTATTGAGCGACTTGTAAACGTCTCGTAAAGCCGCGCCGGGTAAGTTAGGAAGTTCCCAGTTTGATGGTCAAAAGGTCCAGTTGTGCTGCTTGGCGCGGGTCATAGAATAAGTAACACTGCTGACTACCTGGTAATAAAAACCTAATAAAGATATGTTGAGAATACCAAGATTGAGAATGGGATATTTGGAATACGTGTTCCCTATGAGAAGTACTTGACTCTCGTGCAGGAATGGTTCAAGTTTGGAGTGCATATTCGTCGGTGAAATAACAGCCTGCGTCGATACTGGGAATAAACCCTAACCCTAACACGGAGATACGCCCGCAACTCCACTGATGTGCCCTTAAGGCCTTAAACCCTACTGCAAGTGCGGACAGGCCGCCGCACGATCCAACTGGGCAAACCCCGTCCAAGCCCGTCCAAGCCCGTCCCACTGAATGTCCGTCCGGGGATAAGCAATTCAACGTCCGTCGTTCAGTTCGTTGCTCGACTTTATTGGGTGTCACTCTCACGGCTACTACGAGCATCGCGCTACCATACGACACCTCACTTCGCAATCGGCATGTCCATTGAAAGTCCAGCCGAGTTGATCACACGCTATCAATCCCTTGCATGGTTATTCCATCATGACGGGCAAGCGGTTCACAGAGGACCAGAGAGTCCTTCTCGAAAGGATGCTGACTCTCAAGGACAAACTGACCAACCATGACATCGCCTTTATTCTGGGCTTTGATGAGCGCACCATTCGTCGAAGGAGGTATGAGTTCGAAGCCAATGGCAGGATCGCACCACCACCGGATGTCAGTAAAAATGCGGAGAAATTAAAGGCCGAGAACCTCGAGGTACGTATTGCGTAGTGTCTTGTAGGAGAGGTGTTTCCGGCTATCCTTATGGACCCATAAAGCTAACATTCGCACCTCGTCAAACAGAAACTTGTCGAGTGGCTCAAGGACAACGACGATGCCTTGATCGAAGATATGCAAAAGTTCCTCAAGGAGGCCTGCGATTGCAACGTCAGCAAAGCCACCATCAGCAGACAGCTGAAGAAAGTTACCAAAGAGGACAGGCAACTGGGCCGCGTTAAGCGTCTGAAGGCCCGGGCAAAGAGGGCAGCTGAGGGCCGTGACTTTGACTTCACTGCTCCTTCGCGGAGTGCGAGTGCCAGCGTGGCTCCAGATAGTAGCGTCGCCGGTGAATCGCAATCACAAGAACGACAGCAACAACCACAACAAGAACTAGGGCAGCATCTCCAACAGCAGAAACAGCCGCGGAAGCTACCGCAAGGGCAACTGGAGCTACCGCCATTACCACAGCAACAGGGACAACAACAACAGCAACAGGCACAGACACAACCACAACCAGAAGCTCGCTTCGAACCATTCCAACCTCCAAGTTTGGACTTCCCAACACCCGAGCAAGCCCTTCTCTCACTGTCTCGAACCCAGCCACAAGGTCCACCGCCACCACTTGCAGAAAGTAGTAGGGCAGCACAAAAGCAAACAGGTGCCGCTGCCTAGGAAGACTTCCACCGCTCTTTGCGTCTTGCTCGCTTACGGACCGAAATAGGGATGGGGTCACGCGGCAAGAAGGACGGTTAGTTCATGGCATGGATGCATAATGAATGCCTATTGTCAGTTCAGTTGTTAGTTATTATCATTGAAGCGAAGCGAAGGGTATGGATGTATCAGACATCACGTATACGGATGAGGGATGATATGGATGGAGTATGGGTGGGGGTGTTGTGGTATTCAAAACAAAAGCGAGGTTTGGTTATGGATTCTTTGCTTTTTGTTTTCTTTTCTTTCATATTTTTGCTTTGGGGGTTTTGATCATTATACCGACCTCTGTATCGGCTTTGCACCTTCCTCGACATGATGTCGGATTGCTCTTTCCTCGACATGATATCGGGTTGCTCTTTCCCTAGTGATGGTTTCAGTACACCCCGTGCAATGGACGTGAAGTTTTTTTTCGTCTCTCGTTCTCTTCCTCATCCACCATCGTCAATGCCAACATCCATCGTCAATACCAACATCAACAGCACCGCAATCCGAAAACGGATAGAACCGCCTACAATGTCTATCACTACCCAAGGGCAGGTACCCAAGGATAACTTTCAGGTTGATGTGGAGACGGGTGAAGAGGTGATCAATTCCTTAACATTTACCGCAATCCAAATCGACCCGGATAAAATAGTACAACCGGAGCAAAACGTCCTTAAACAAGCACCTAGCCTCGAACAAGTATAAAAAGAAAATCCAATAGCTCAAAGAGCAAACCCAGAGCAAGGAAGCTGCAGTTAAGGAGCAAACCCAAAGCGATAAAACTGCGGTTAAGGAACAAGCCCAACTCACGCGCCTAATTAGCATTCCTAAAGGGTATCAGTCCCTGCCGCAAATAAACGCCCCGTTCATTTTTTCCCTACAAAATAGGGCAAAACTCGACTTCGTCACTCCTACTTTTCAACCTCTTAACAAGGCTTAATTACAAATGCACTTGGAATGAAAATAGTTAAATGAGAATCATATCGATAAAAAGAAGCTTCAATTCATTTTTGGCGTTGGTGGTTGTGCAATTGGGCTGCAAAATCTAGGTTGCGACGACGAAAATGTTATAGTGGATTTATAGCGCACTTTAGTGGACTGAAATTCGAGTTCGCATCGCGGTTTGACTTTGCAACCAAATTTCTCAACCCCCTTACATTACATCAGGTAGTAGCTCTCTTTATCAATAATACCTAGTAAAGAACTATTCGTAGCATTTCAGGCGCGTTCATATTATTATAGGCGGTTATTTTATCCGTTTATGAAAGTGGTGAGTTTTGGCCTTTTAAGGTGTCAAAAAAAACGGGGCGTTTTTTTGTGGCACCCACTGTAGTAAGTTTGGAGGAGGCGGTTGGCCGCAAAGATGGCATGTTGATGATGTTGTGAGTAAAAGCCTGAAATTACTACCTCTAAACATGTATACTAACTATTTCACAGCCGCGGCAAAAAGTAATTCCGCAAATTCGCAGACCTTGGCGCCGGGGAGGTCTTACAGACTCGTAAAACATGTCGGAGAGCCCTTTGGGCTGGTTGTCGTCCACCTCTCCACGCTCAGTCGGCCAATAAAACTATCTTGGCGTAGTATACTGAGCACAAGAAACAAGCAATCAAGAACACTGTCCTTCTTGTTGCGTTGACGTTGGGAGGACATAAAGGGCGCTTCTCATTTCTACATACAATGTCTCGCCATAGGCTTATCCCTCTTGTTCAATCTTATGCCCGCTGTTCTCAATCTCTGTCATCATGCCAGCATCGAATAAAGAGGGCCTGGCAAAAAAGAGGAGCTGATTACTCTTAAAATACCATCTCTTCCTGTCCTTGAAGCATCCTTAAAGCAATGTTTGAAAAGCCAATAAAGGTCTGTGTACCAGTATACCGGAGACCCAAAGACTCATCCGATTGTCTGGCACAATACTTTTTTTTCCTTCTTTTTCTTTTTAGTTCGACTCTGCTATGCCTTTCCATCCGTCACCATTTTCTCATCCCATGGTTCTAAAAACCTATTCTTATCTCTCAAAATTAGTTAATCGAACACCCAAAGGAAAACATGGCCGCTCGTGACTAACACTTGAAACTTACACTTTGACACTCCGACACTCCACTACTGCAGTACTACCAAAGCCTGCCCATCTTCTTGGTGAAGTAGGGGCCGTGGCGCCGCTCCCAGACCCCCATCTCAAGTGGCTCCCACGTTCTAGTTCCAAGTGGCTCCCGGGTTCTGGATTCAGGCGGAAACTAGAAGGCAAGAAAGTCAGTACATAACGATCCGATTGTTGGCTCTACGACTGTGCTAGGTTTACGACGAAGAGAATGTGTTAGTCTTATTTCGTTAGTATCATTGGGTGTCACGTCAGGCCTTGTTATAGCCTTGCTACGGGTTACGAGTCGACTGCTTGGTTAGTGATGCTTAGGTAATTGTATGCTTCGAGCTCGAGCCTGAGGTCTATAGCGGTTGCCAGTCGCTAGTTTCCTAAATCTGTTGAGGAAGAGTCTTTTTGTGACAATTGCTATCTTGTCATTTTCTTTTGTGTCTATCATCGAGGGATGTTCTAGGAACAATCAGATGTAGTAGTACTTTTCCATGTACAAGACTCAGTGCTTCCGTGCCTGTTACATTGGGTTTGCCAAACCCGAAGATCCCTCGTTTTGTGTCTTTGACCAACAAAATGAACCCGAAGCCACTGATGTGACTCTCCCTTGTTTTTCCTGCCAGCCCAGTGAGAGAGGTTGCCATACCTCCGCTGCTTTTGCCACAAGTTTCCCTAATGAGAGCAAAAAGGACCAGCAAGAAGAACATGTGAAGCTGTCCACTGCAAGAATAGTGTCCTACCGCTCGGTACAACAAAGTGTGCTTGTTACGACCGTCCAACATAAAAGGTATGTGAAGCAAGGGGTAAAGGAAATTGATGACAACAGTCATGGGTACATGATTAAACATCATTAAACATCAAGTAGCCACATGGCTACGGTTATAGGATGTGGAATTGCTTGGAGAAGAAGAAAATGTGATGGACAGGATAGCCAGCCAGGAAGTGACGTGCAAGAAGTGAGTGAAGGAGTAATAAGGAAATAGTAAAGAATGAGAACCTAGAAATTCGACGCAGCCGAGCCACTGTCCTTCTTTGCTCCGTTTTTACGGGAAGGACGCACGCGACAAGCAACTTGACTCACCTCTTCACCAGCTGGAGATTCCGGCTCTGTAACCTCCGCCTTAGGCGCTCCTGGAGTGACGCCCTGCCACACACCGACCGTCTCGACTGACAAGGAGTCGCTGACCTTGCGCACGTGGCCATGGGGAGGCGAGCCGGGAATGACACTTGGTCTCTTAGACCGACGCTTCTCTAGGTACTCGTAGGCCGCCGGCTCCGTTGTATCATAAGAGCTGGGAGGCCATGTGTTGTAGTTGTCTGTCGATTCAGCCCGAGGTTTCAGCTTGGGTTTAGGCTCAGACCAGCTGCTCATGGAGGCAAAGAAGGCATCGGCGCGCTTGCCCTCAACCGTTTCGTAAAACATGTCGGAGAGCCCTTTGGGATGGTTGTCGTCCACCTCTCCCCGCCCAGTCGGCCAATGAAACTGTCTTGGCGTAGTATACCGAGGAGGGTAATCCGGGTAGTTCTCTTTGTTGCGGCAGGATGAGAAGTTATTGTCCGAGGGGCGCACAGTCTGATTGCTTGCCTGTGATTGCATTGATGGTTGACGCTGATACTTTGAATGATCACGCGCGGGACCATCTTTCCAAGAGAACTGAGAAAGGTTATCGTGGAGGGGGCTTCCAGGGCATTGCTCATCCAAAACCACGGTTGGCTGCGTGATATGAACCTCCTCGGTGGGAGCTGTGAGCAAAATCTCTGGTAAGCTGACTTCATGGCGGCCACGATGATGCTTGGCTTGATGATTCCAAATGTCCTCTTGGCCAAGGATCTCATGATAGTTCACATGGAGATTCTCGTAGAATTGGCCCTCGTTACCTTGGTCATAGCTATAGTTGGCAGTAGACCTCTTGCGTTGAGGAGGAGGACTGTCGTCAGCTGGGATCTGCCATGACTGTGAATTGAAGTCGCCTAAGCCACCAGGAGAATCGTGCTTGCCAGGTGCAGAATCAGCAACAGGCCTCTGGGTTTGAGCCTGAGATGAGCTTTCAGCTGCGGGCCGTGACGCCAAAGTTTCGGTCATAGCATGAGACTTCGAGGGATGATGCTGATGACCTGGATCAGAGCTAACGACAGGTGTCGAAGGTTTCGGGGAATGCGTTTCCTCAGCTGGGATGTTTGAAGGCAGGGGTTCGACCACAGCTGGGCCATCTTGAGGGCGATCATCAGCTGATCTGATGTCTTTATGCCGATGCTGCTGTATTGTTAGTAAAATCCGCGTCGCTAAGGCATGACCGAACTTACCAGGGAATTTCCGGCCTGGTCCTTTTCATCACCACTTGCTCGCTTCTTGCTATTGTTGCTAGCGTCATCGTCCACCTTAGGTGGGTTATAAGTGGAAGATCCGCTCTTGTGAGGTAACTTGGCCCACTTGCAGCATGGATGGCACAGCTGGTGACGAGGAGGGACCTCCGTTCCTGAGGGGTAATGCTCATGGAATTTATGGGATCGTATGGTGCCACATTGCGCGCACCAGTGAAATTTCTTGATGTCCATGAGCGTTCTCTCATTGCTACTGTTGGGCTTTGGGTCGAGTTCCATGTTCCGGTCAAGGCGCCGACGACAGGTGCGGCAAAGACTACGCTGTGGTTCCTCTCCGCGACAAAACCTATGCCTGAAATCAACATACCGCATGTCTCTGGGACGACTGCAGGCGAAGCAATGCCGAGTTTCGTGCTTGCAATCATAGACCTCGGGAAGAAGGCCATTCAAGGGACACTTTTTGGAACCGGTCTCGTTGTTGCCGTTGTTGGAAACGTCTGGGATAGTTGCATGCCCACCATATGCAGTCTCCTTGCTCGTTGATACAGAATCCTTGGCTTGGTGGTCGGGCTGTTTGTTACCCTGGTCGTTGGCCTGGTCGTCGATGTGCTGACCAAGCTGCTTGTCAACGTGTTCATCGACCTGCTCGTCGACCTGCCCGTTAACCTGCTCACCCGGTCCCTCATTAACCTGCACATCGTGCTGCTTGTCGCCATGCTTATCAACCTTCTCGCCCGGCTGCTCGTGCGGATGCTCCTCGTTTACCGGATTCTTGTACATGGATGCAGCCTTAGTAGACTCTGGACGAGGGGACATGACAGGGTCCACGGGGTTTGAAGTACTCTTCCGAGAATTAGGTGTTGGTTTCATAGAAGAAGCGGCTGAAGTAGCGATGAAGGAATCACAGCCATTCTGTTGAGTTTTTGAGGCCCTATAAGTTGTGCAAGAAGGAATCCTTGAATCTGTACGAGAAGGTGCTATAGAGGCTGTATGAGAAGGAATCTTGGACACTGTACGAGACGGTGCCCTAGAAGTTGCACGAGAAGGCGCTCTAGACGCCGTGGGTGAGACTGCGGTAGAATCCCAAGCTGAAGACACGGTAGCAGCCGTGGATGAAGTATTTGTGCGGAATGCGGAAGGCGATGCCATGGGAACCGATACCTCAGACGCCGTCGCCGTCCTGGATCTGGGCACAGATGCCGAAGAAAGTGCACGAGATTTCGTGGAGACTGGTGAAGCAGGCAATGAAGGAGCTGTAAGCAACTCGGGTGCTGCGGACTGAGACGACAGTGGAGGTGCATCAAAATACGGGTTCGGAGCTGGGGACTGAGGTTGCTTCGGACTATCCAAGCCCTTGCCTTGCTTTTGAGCCAGCATCTTCTGGTAGTGAGCCTCAAACTTTTCGTACTTAGGTGGTGATAGCTTATCAACCAATCCACGGAGATGAGCCTTCGACTTGACGAAGCGAACTTGACGGCGTGGCACCTGTTTGGTGAACTGCCGCTGGTAAGAACGACCGTCGTAGACTTTGTTTGTCTGGTATTGATCGTCATCTGAAACGTTGGCATAATCTCTCTGGGGCTCATTCTTGGTGATGGCCGTTTCCGCTGCAAAAGCAGACGCAGACTCGTGATCGAACCGATCGTCATCCTTTGGTCTACCATAAGACTTCCTCTGGCGTGTGACCGATCTTTCCGAGCCGGAAGATTCAAGATCGGTATCTTCACGCATGGGCTTGCGTCTATAGCCCCCATCAATGCGTGGTGACTTCGATTTGGCGGCACCCCTGGAAGAGGAAGCAACAGATCTGGCGCCCCGCTGGGTAGGAAGTTGGACGGTGGTCGGAGTACGACGAATGGACTGGCTTCTGGTGGAAGGTTCAGAGAAGTCATTGCGACTGTCTTGGAAGAGGGCGTAGCGGCTATCGGACTCGAGATCCGCTTTGCTTGTGTGACCATGTCGATCTGAAGAGGGATATTCCAAAGATTGGTCGTCCTCGTAATCCTAGTACTCGGACTCGTCATCTTGGAAAGTATCTTCGGGATCCCGGGGCTCAGGGCTCTCTGGCCAAGCACCCGGATGGTCTGATTTTGAACGCGTTCCCGCTCGCTGATGACGACGCTTGCTCCCTGAGGTTTCTGAGGTGCGTCGCGAGCGACGACCGGTGGAAGACTGCTCCGCAAGGCTGTTTGAGCGACTGGCCACAAGATTGTCAGGCCCCAATAGATCTTGCACCGTGAAATTCCGGAGTAATCTGGCCACGCCCTTGACACTGAGCAGAGTGTCCACAACGGACCCACGCTTCTTGCGAGGCATGGTGGTGCCGCGAAGAAAGGTTTCTGTGTTTGAGATTTATCTCTTTGCTGGCAATACCGAATCATGTTGGTTAGCTTGCAATTTTCACCAAAGGGGAGGGTTTTGAGTAACAAGTGATCGAAACGTCAAGTGAAGGGTAGAGCCCGGGCCTCCTGGCGGCAAATCCTAGCTTTTTGACCGGCCGATGCCCTTTGAAAAAAAACGACACTAAGGAGTATCATGGGGTGATTGAGGTTGTTTAACGAGTCGTGAAAGACCCACGACACACAAACCGAGTGTCGATGCGGTCGTGTTTCGCGAGAGGGACAACTAAAAGTAAAAGTGCGGATGGCTTACCTCGTCGCGTATCAAGCGCGCCGCACGTCTGACCGCGGGCAGTGATCTTTGGATACAACGCCGTACGCGTCACAAGTTTAAACTCGAGGCGATTCAAAGATTGTTGTTCTGTCGCGGAGTTAGTTCTGCAAAAAGGTATACGCAAAGAAGAGTGCAAATGAAGGGAAGTAGTTGCAAAACGAAGAGAAACAACCACAATAACCTAATCTAACCGCGGGGAACTGACCCTCAAGTGAAAGAAAATGACCCAACAGCTTTTTGTAAGCAGCGTGGTGGAATTGAATGGGAAAGAGGGGACGACGACGGAAGGTGCGTAGGATGTCGGAAACCGTGGAGGTACTCCACCGCGTACCGGGTGTAATGGTAACGATCTGAAATCGTTTGGAATGATAAGAAAAAACTACCTCGGGCAGTTGAAAAGATTGAGATGTCGAAGATTGTAGGTTTGTCACAGACAACAGAGACGTGAGGGTAGGAGGATGGTTTTAAAGGCTGAAGAGCAAAGGGGTCAAGTTATGAGTTTAGGACCAGGCGGGGGGTAGACGCGACTGGAATCTTTTGACTCGAAGCAGAACGCGTTGATGACTGAGACTCTCGGAAAGATACAGGAGTGACAATGCTCTAGAACCGTGGACTAGAGGATCTGGTTGGGACGAAAACTCGCAGGATCCCTTGGCCGGTCGATACACGCAACAACAATACGTGAAACTGTCAGTACCACTCACGGAAAGTGGAAATAACTTCAGTCGCGTCCGAAGTCGTTGCCGACGCGGGAATTCCTATGAGAAGTATTTATCTTCTTTTAACAAATAGGGATGAGATAAAGGTGACTCACAATGAAGTCAATAGGAAGGATTCATATTCACTCCAACGCAGACGCTAATTTATACAGTGCCATCCCGGCTTTTTCTTTTCACCCATCCGGTTTAAAACAGTAAATAACTTCAAAAAATCATCTATAGATCTGCAGATGCCCCGTCCATGCGACTCTCTCAGTCTACGCGCAGAACCCGAGGTCCCTTCTTCTTTATCACCTTCTTCTTCTTCTGGCCGCGCTCAAATGCGGAAGCAGAAGCATGGTCACGGCCCAGGTTATCGAGGTCCTTGACCTTGTAAATGCGGATAATCCAGTTTTCGCTCGTGAAGGCCTCCTCGATGCTGTTGAGAACCGGGCCGTCGTCGGGAAGGCGGACGCCACGGACGCGATCTTGAGCCTGTCCAGGGGGGAAGAGGTTGTTGTAGTTATAATACGACATCTTGTACCTGTGAAACAGTTAGTATGAGAGGCGGTTATGGAAGAAGGGTTGTACTCACATCAAGCTGTTCTTCATGGTGTCGGTAGCCCCGGCATCAACACGGTATTCACCGCGAGGCGTAAAGAACTCGCGCTCCTTGACCTCGTCAGGCCAAATACCCTCAGCAATACGAACCATCCAGAGGAACTTGTTGATATCGTCGCCGGAATATCCCAAAAGGCCACCGAAAACAACCAAGATATAATCCACCTCGTGTTGGCGCATGATGGGATAGCTGACTTCCTCGCGGGAGGCCATAGCCTTGCCGACAGTCGCGATATGTGTGTTGTTCCAGGTGTTGTTGTCGACAAGCGTGGGACGGTCGGCCATGCCACCAATCTGGTAGCCATAATCCCACCAAGCCATGACCTTGGCATCATACTTGGTGTTCTGGCGCAACCACTGATACGCCTCACGATAATCGTCAATGATGTGCTGGCTACCATCGGGCATCCTGCTGGCCAAGACGACTGAAGGTGACGAATAGGCGTTCGAGGTGACCCATGTGCAGTGAGCAACAAACAGCAATAGGTAGGCGGTCATGACACCAACAATGGTGACCTTGGAGAAGGTCGCATAGATGCCGATGTATGGCTTGTTCGACGCCCTAAGACCCGACTTCGATGCCTTCTTGGAGGTACCGTCGGTAGATTCCTCAGGAAGATGCTCCTCTGGGATGGGTGACTTGGCCTTGAGATATGTGTGAAGGATAGTGGAGAGCGCAATGGCCGCCGCAACGCAGACAACAGGGGTGAGCGTCAACATGAGACGAACCATGACACCGGCGAAGTAGCTGCCAAACAAGGCGTAAACAATGACGAAGACGTGCTCATCAGCCAGCTTCTGGTAGCACAGATAGACACCAGCGGGCAAGAGCCAGATGAGCATGTTGAGATCGAAGAAGAAGGCGGGCCATGCTGTGGGCTGATGCTCGGAGACCGAGGCAATGATGGGGATGTGAATCTTGGCATATCCCGTATCCCACAGGGAGTAGAAACGACCACTCCAGGGAGCAATGAAACCAGCGCTGGTAGCAACGACAAGACCAATGAGGCCAATGCCAAAGATACTTCCAGCAAAGACCCACAAGAAGGTCTGGAACTGGCGGCTGGGAATCGCTGAGCGAACGTAGTCGAGGAAAGCCAAAAGTTGGAGGAAGCCAAAGATACCTACTTAATGTCAGTAAAACGACTCGAAAAGGAGGGCTAATCAAGTCAACGTACCCAAAGCAGGCATGTGCTCGCTGGTCTTGACGGGCAGGAAACCAACAAAGGGAATCTGCATGCTGGCCAATGTTCCCAATGCATACCAGGTGGTATACGCAACATAAAGTCTAGTGCTGTAACGGCCCATGCAGATGAGAACAAAGGCGTGAAGGGGAAGGAGACAGGTGATGAAGGCATAACCACCCCAGGAAGCAACCATGTAACCGTAGAAGAGAGCGCAAAGAGCTCCCCAAAGCATGGATCCGAGCTTGAGAGCCTTAATCCACAGGTAAAAGGTGAAGACCAGCAGGAAAATGGCAATGGCTTCGTTGTCGTAGCTGCCAGCAACCGAACGAGAGATGTAGCCAGGGGCAATGCCCATAAAGATGGCGGCAAGAAGACCGGCGGACGAAGACGGAGTCATCTCGTTGGTGAGGAGGTAGGCGGCGTAAGCAGTGAGACCCGAGAAGGCCGGCGCAAGGAGGACGCAGACATTCCGGATGTCGACGGGAATCGAGAGGGCCCTCAGGGCGTGGTAAATGACACCGCTGGTAACCATGAGGCCGGGATAGAGAGTACCTCCAGTAACGCGGCCCAGGGGATGCCATGTCCGGTCATCGAACCAGTCCCAGAACTTGTAGAATCCATTTGCGACCAAGTATTTTGTCGCTCTGAAGTTGAACCAAGGATCGACTGTACGGGTGTTAGTGATGCATTTTCGTAACGGTTTCGGTGTTATTGCGGCGCGTGGGGAGATAGTTGGTGTTGTGGATTGGGGGTGAAGCAAGCTTGTTAGCTCGGGAACTGACATTCGTGGATGATTGATTCGAAACCTGGTTGCAAGCAAGCAATTAGCATTCACGAACATCAATAAAGTCATTGAATTCAAATTATAGAGCCCATTGAACATTTGGAGCAAAGGATAGCTTCGAGGACGGCGTTGAGGGTCTTTGTGATGTTGCTGCCCAGCTCGTCCGGAGCTTCACTCTGCCACGCATGTTCCATGTCAAGGAAGCTGGGGACTGGGAGGCTTACGAATAACAGAAAACAGGCGGCTTGAGATAGCAGCACCGGCGACAAGCAAGAGGATAATCACTCGAAGCAATGTGCGAGTGCTATCCCCTTTGCCCGCGCTGGCGAGACGTGCTAGGGAATCGGCCGACATGGTGGCCGTGATCTGGTAGTTTGTGCTTCCTCGCGATGGTGCAGGTTGTTGGAGAGGTTCGCTGTCACTGACGGACTGGTGGAGGTCCAGCCAGAGGTCCAATCCCAATGCGCCCGCGACAAGAGGACAGTTGGAGCTTCCACCACCTCATCACAGCAGACACAGACCTGGTCCATGCTTGGCACGCATCACGCTAAGACTCGCTAGCGCCATCCCGTTGCCATTCTGCCGGGCGGTCAGACGCAAATAATAGTCCGTTTGACTTGTCCCCCGCTGTCAATGTTCATGTTTCGGTCAAAATCATGTGTAAATAGACCAAGGATGATGAGAAAACGGGTGTCAGCTCTCTTTCACGTAATCGAGTTTAATTGGTACTGCTGTTGGTACGCATTTTGATATGTTCGAAGAGGGATGGTGCGGATGCACTTTGGACATGACGACGATTGACAATGTACAGGAAAAGGGACTCAGGGGTGTGTCAACAAACATGACTGAGATGGACAGCCAAGAGCCTCAAAAGGCACGGAATTCACCTAAATACGTTGCTTTCAGAGGTGGGGAGTACCGCACAAATCGCCAGGATGCATCACAATCCATCCAGACACAGCAAAGGCGAGACGATCTTCATTTCGAGACCAAGAGAACGGAAGGACATCGTGAAAGGCAGTCAAAGAACCAAGGACGGATACGTTCGTGAAGCAGCCCTGAAAAGATTCCCATCCCAGATAACTGTGCTCTTTTCTAGGCAACTATGTGTATCTGGCTACAACGATCAACCCCAAAGGAGCCGTTGCGTGGCACAGAGGAACCCGAACCATGAGCCCCCTTCGTGCAATCTTCGAACAGAACAGCATCCGGCCGGGGGAATCGTTAGGCATCCAGCGTGGGTATCATCAGGACGATCCATCCGCGGTGGTGGTGATGGTGGTGGTTCAGCCCGTGGCATTCATTTTCGGCAGCTATGGAGCTACCTAGCCGGATCAAGATTTCGTTGACCTCGTTGATAGCACCCAAAAACCCGTTCAAGCATGCTCCATTGATGATGCAGTGTGTCGAGTGCGAAATCCTTTTTCAAAACCGCGCCGCCTGTTTAGATACCCACAACCAACCCCTTAACCCCAGAAGAAACACATTTAAGCGGCCTGGAAACACACATTGTTAGCATGGTTCCTGTCCTTCCTACTCGGATCGGCATTCGGCAACCGCTGAGACTGGAGGGGACTTTGTGTCTCCCGTCCATCACAGCCGGCGCATTGTATATCGTACCTTGACGGCGAACTTGCGGAGGGGGAAGTGGGTGGCGCGCTTCTTGGTCTTCTCAAGAGTGCGGGAAGCGTCCTCCTTGGAAAGACGGCGGCGGATGGCGCGGGTCTGCTTGGCGCGGAGGTCAAGAGGGAGGTACTTCTTGTTCTTGTAGAAGAGACGAAGCTGAGCCCTCTGCTTGGCGTTGATGATGGTGAGGACACGAGCGATCGACTTGCGGAGGTCGTGGCTGTAAAGAGATGCGCCTGTCAGCCAACCCGTTCATTCCTCCCTGATATTCCCAAAGATTCGTCCAAGTCCCCATATCACGTTCTCGGAGTGGTTTCGCGGTGAATCGGCGGGTGCGGAATCGACGTACATCTTGTTGAGCTTGGTGCCGGAAGAGACGATCTTCTGGATGCGAAGCTGACCCAACTCAGTCTTCAGCTCACCGAGCTGCTTGGTGAGCTCGTCCTTGTTCTTGGACCAGAGAGCGCCGGCCTTGACCTTTCCAGAAGACTGTAACATTTTGAAGTCAGCCAATGCACCTGGTTGCCAAAAACCTCAAAGACTGCCATCGGTTGGCGACTGCGACAACGTCGCAAATGAGATCATCTGCAACGTGCAGCAATTGCCAAAAAAGACGTCGATGAAATTGGCAGCATAACAGTGCCCAAGGAGCCGTCGGACATGTAGGGCCGTACGTACCATCTTGAATGTGATTGACGTCGAGCTTGAAGGACGTTGGGTGAGTAGGGCTTGACCACGACAAGTATCAGAGGATCGCGGTCTTCAGGCTCTCGCTATCCAACAAAATCTGAGAGGTGTGGATGCGCAAAATCGCAGGGAGGGCGGAAAACCCTACCGTTTCCGAGGTGGCTCGTGCGCTGCCGCCTGCCAAAGGTGAACGGTCCCGCAAATTCCAAAAGCGGTTAGCTTGGGGTTTGGGTCTTTTCGTAACATGCACACAACCGGGGCCACTCCAACATTTCTAAAATCTCGAGCAGCAGTCAGGAAGTTGACGACGATTCTGCACTAACCTCACCACCCAGCCAAAGTCCACACAATGTCGTCCGCGGCAGCTCCCCAGACGAAGACCTTTGGCAAGGCGACCCGGACGGTCCCTCACTCGTCCGAGAAGGCTCAGAAATGGTACCCTGCTGAGGATGAGGCCCAGCCTCGCAAGGTACGTGCATGCACAAGTTTTCCGGGCGGCCTGCGACGTTTTTGGCGAAGTATCGCGAGATGCACTTGGTGGAATTGCGGCCGAATTGGCGGTTATCGATTTGGCGGCCGAGATGGGGGCAACTGGGGCGCAAGTGGAGGGCAGCAGCACTTGCTGCGATTTTGGACTTGGACCGCCAAGTGCATCTCGTGGAGGCGACGACAAGAGGCAGACGGGCTGCCAAAACCCCAAACTCTGCGAAAACGACATGTTCTAACGACGATATTCTCTACAGGTCCGCAAGACCATCCGCCAGTGGTCTCCCCGCAGCACCCTCGTGCCCGGCACCGTCCTGATCCTCCTCGCTGGCCGTTTCCGTGGCAAGCGCGTCGTCCTCCTCAAGGCTCTCGACCAGGGTGTTCTCCTCGTCACCGGCCCCTTCAAGATCAACGGTGTTCCCCTCCGTCGCGTCAACGCCCGCTACGTCATCGCCACTTCCCAGAAGGTCGATCTCGCTGGCATCGACGAGGCCAAGATCAACGAGATTGCTCAGCCCAAGTACTTCACCGCTGAGAAGTCCAAGGAGAAGGCCGGTGAGGAGGCTTTCTTCAAGCAGGGCGAGAAGCCCCAGGTACGACCACACATGTCCGAGCTGGAACACGGGGCGCACAATGCTGACATAGTGATGCAGAAGAAGGAGGTTTCCAGCAGCCGTGTTGCCGACCAGAAGGCCATCGACAAGGCTCTCATCGCCAACATCAAGAAGGTCGAGTACCTCGCCAGCTACCTCGCCTCTTCTTTCACCCTCCGCAAGGGTGACAAGCCCCACGAGATGAAGTGGTAGATTGTGGCCTTGGGTGCTAGGGGACTGCATGCGGGAGCGGTTCGCGGTATGGCTCGGCCAGTTGCATTTGGACGTTAACGGTTCTCGGGTCCATTACGGCGTCTGTAATGAGGGTTTTACAGTCATCAGGAAGATAAAATACGGCTTTCGGTTTTGCAGAGGATACGGGCCACGAGCGAAACTCGATCTCATGAAAGACATTGGGGACGCCCCATGGCAATGTACAGGGGGCTCGTGAAGGCACTCGACTCTCGCAGATAGCCTGTTACTCCTGATATCGCACCAAACCACGCGATTAGGGATCCGTCCAAAGAGCGGAAGATCAATACCTACGGATGCTATTCGTTGCGCCTACCGCATATTCGACCCTTGATACTTTTTGTGCGTTCTTTGTGCGAATCTGCGCCTCTCATTGCGTCGGTGTTTGCCTGCACATTATACGTATCTAGTGAACAACTACGACGACTATATGATGAGTCCATGCGATTTATCAGCACTTTATGCGGCTCGTGTAAACATAGTTTTGCCCTTCTTCTGTCATATATTTCTTTCAATATCTTGGCCCACATGTCTGTATGTGTGCTGACCTATTATGGCCGCCTCATCCAATCACTTCAGTATCATCAACCGTGACGGTTATGAACCTGCTCCATCGTTCACATCCGCAGTTGATGTCTGTCACTGTTCAGACGGGGGAACGGTACGGTCCGAAGACATCTCGCGTGTTGGTTGTATGAACCTTGATGTCACGCTTGGCCTAGACCCCTAAGATGTGCATCAGCTGCCAGTGCCGAGGCGCTGACACCTGGCATGAGGTGACAATACATCGTCGGGTCTTATGCGCTGCAAAGCCCTATCTTCAGCTCTGTTGTCCTGCAGCAGCTCAGCTAAAGAGTCGACCCAGGCCGCTACGGTACAGTGGGCATGTAACTGTGGCGCCTTCCGCTACGTAACTAAACTTCGTCTGCTAACAAAGCCACATCTCTGCCATCATCATCATCATCATCACGACCACTCTGGTTGAGGACCCTCCGCCGGTTGACCTCTCCTGAACAACCTCAACACTACCAATACAATTGCTATAGATCTTAACTGCGCCGTCTTTTCTTCTTCTGAAAAACCAGCCCCCAGGAAACCAAGTCGGATTGCATGCGCCAAAACTCATTACTCTTTCCCCAATAGCTTAGGAGCAGCACTACATCATGGCGGCGACAACATCCTCAACCCAGGGCTGGGCCCAGTTGCGACAACAAGCCCGATCGCTCGAGACACAGGTACGGCTGGACTGGTAATTGGCATTGGGAATTGGAAAAGGGCATGAGACTAACACTTTCTCACAGACCGAAATGCTCCTCCACACATACGCCCAGTTCTCGAACCAGACCAACATCCCACCGAAGCCGACAGATGAGGAAAGGCATACGGAAACGAGGTTACAGGAGCTTCTGGACAAGGTATGCTTTATATGTCCCTTGGAGCTGCTCACATAAATCCGAAAACCACTAACCCATTGCCTCTTCAGCGCGAATCCGTAATCTCCCACCTCACCCGCCTCCTAACCTCAGACCCATCCCCCTCAGCGCTCAAGCAAAACAACCTGTCCCTTTTGCGCGACAAGCTCTCGGACCACCGACGGGACCTCTCCCGGTTGCGATCGACGCTCGAGTCGGCCCGCACGCGCGCCAACCTGCTGGGCAGCGTGCGCGACGACATCTCGGCGTACCGCGCCGCCAACCCGGAGCAAGGCGAAGCCGACTACATGCTGGACGAACGGGGCAGGCTGGACCGTAGCCACGACGTGGCCGACAGCGTGCTGAGCCAGGCGTATGCGGTGCAGGACTCGTTCGCGTCCCAGCGGGAGCGGCTGGCGCACATCAACAGGCGGATTACTCTCGCAGCGAGCCAGGTGCCCGGGATCAATACCCTGATCACGAGGATCTCGGCGAGGAAGAGAAGGGATGGGGTTATTATGGGGTCGTTTATTGCGTTTTGCTTCTTGATGTTTTGGTTCTTCTCATAAGGTTGGCGTGGAGCAGCGATGATGGTGCTGGGCGAAGCAGGATAAAGCGCGCCAGAAAGCGGGAGAGCCGGAGAACGAGGAATTCGGTGCACAGGTAGAAAGTGGCTCGAGGATGGTTCCTGCGGCTCGCTTCTTGGTGGGCGCAGGCTATGGATTCTTGAAGTTGTGACAGGATCACTTCTTCAAAGAAGACCCTTATTGCAAAGCGGCTGTACACGACCCACCGTTTCAGTCTCGGGCTTTCGTACTTTGTCGGGAAGCATGGCGGGGAATACGGCGTTCAGGGGCGTTGTGAGGCGAGCAAGTGTGAAAGTGATTTTACAAAATAGTAATATAATGTACAAGTCCAGGAGAAAGTCCGGGGCATTCTTGCCAGTAAAAGCATGGCTCATGGGTGTATCTGCTCTGGCCCCGAACGGACCGAGAACTCCCGTGCTCGCCCGTGGCGGTTTGGATGTGACTCTCGTTGCCAGATAAGCCGACGTGCTTACTCGCAAGCTCAATCTACCCATTGAATGGAAAGTCATGTTCATAGACCTTGAGCCTACCGAGCCCCTAATTTTCTGTTCCAGCAAGAGCTATATTGAGGTAGTTAGCAGGGAAATAGAGATCATGACATCCGTATCATCTCAACGCATGTATACGCCTAGGTATACCGGGTTGCCTATTGCGCCGCAACAGCCCCCTCTGCCTTCAGTTCAGGGACAGCTGCCGTCTTCCTCACATAGTTCTTCCCAACGCCCTCCTTAGTCATCTCGTCCAGGATTCTCTGGATGCCCTTGACCAGGCCTTCCTTCTCATCTCCCTCAGCATCACCACTGCCCGCCCAACGAATCCGGCAGTTGTGGTCCACCAGATACGTATAGCCGACCTTGCTGTTCAGCAAACCAATCGACTCCCGAATCTCGTCCGTGATGCCCTTCGTTACCAAGAAATACCTCTTCCAGTCGTCCTTGTCCACCTTTTTACGCAGCGAGCCCATAAATAGCCTGACCAACCACGCCTTCATGGCGTCCTCCTCAATGTTGACCTGCACCAGCTGCGCGCGTCCACCGCTCTGCTTCAATACCGACTGCAGGGCCAGGTTGGCTTCGGGGGCGACAAAGGTACGGATCTGGTTCTCGGCCCACATGCTGCTGAAGACGGTCACGACGGAGCAGTGGCCTTCGAGGAGAGGTGTGGTATCGGCGACCTTGGCGGCATCGTCCTTGGCGAGGGTCCGGCCGTGCAGGTTGGGGAAGTAGAGGGAGAGGTCGGCTTTGAAAAGACGTGGCGGCGCGAGGAAGGTCTTGCCCTTGTGGAATTGCATGTTGCGCCAGTCGCGGAAGTAGGGGCGGGAGATTTTGGATTTGCTAATGTCATGGAGCGGTGGTCAGTCAAGGTGAGAGGAGGATATGTAGGTAGACAACTAAGGCTGGAAGGGTCCTCACAGCATCTCCCGCTTCTTCAGATGTTTCTCATAGTTGACAAAGTCGTCCCTCTTCTGCTGGAGTGTGCGCGTGTCGATGCCTGTGTTCTCTCCGGGGTTTGGGGGGTTGTGCATGCCAATCGGCCTTGACAGGTGGGTTGGCGTGAAGGTATCGAGCGCCTTGCCATAGGCTCTGGGCGCATTGGCTAGAGGGCCGGATTCTCTGAGGGCCTCGATGGGCGACGCGGTGGCCGCTGGAGCGGCATCTTTCGAAGCAGCATCTGGGGCCGAAGCTGGTGTTGATGCTGGTGTCGTCGGTTTGGTTGTCTGTGGTGATGGCGTCTTATCGGCGAGTCTCTGGTATGACACACTGAACGACCTCCATTGGCATAGGAGGCAGGCGCTGACTGTCGACCTAGCTCTTATTGTTGCGCGGCTGAGCATGATGTGCAACGGTACGTATCGATTCGTGATGTTTCTGGCTCTCAAGGTTCTCCCAGAAGCTCACTGTCCTTCTGATGTCAGTCTGTCTGTCCCGCGCCGTCCCTAGAAATTTCCACGCGCCAAGCATTTCTACCCCACCAAGAGCATCAATTGACCCCACGCTCTGGACCACACAGTTGGGGTCAAGCCCGTGCGGCTTTCTGGGGCACAGGCCGAAACAGCGGGGGGCAGGAACGCAACTTAATGGAGCCTGCATTGTGCCTGCCGAAGATAAAAGCTGGGGTTCGGTTATCCGCGGGGGCTGTTCCTGGCCAAGCCTTCAAGGTTCTCTCGGCCGAACGTTATTCGAGGGTTGTAAGCCGTAGCAAGCCACCCCGCCGGATCGATTGAGGACGTTGATTGGGGCAACGACATCCGTCGTATCCTTTTCTTTGCTAAAGTATTGGACACGGAGAGCGGCAAGCCGCGGTAGAGGATTGGAGAGTGTTGGAGACATGTTTTCTCTTTTTCTGGTCTTTGGCGAGATGTGATCCCTCAAGTTGCGAGATCCCTTAGGTCTCTGTCCAAAATAAACAAACATTGCGCTTGGGTCTTTCGTCTCAAACGACTTGTCTGCACCATGAAGAACATGTTCTTGCGACAGAGCTCCCGCGCCGTTGGCCGGCAAGAACTGTGGCGTCTTAGTCGGAGGGGACTGAGCAGACTTGCGCCGACTGCGACGTCCACGATAACACCATCTACGACTTCGTCGCCTACTCGCCCCCTTCCCGCGAACTCGAGGTCGTCTGCTCTAGCCCAACAACCACCCTCTACGAGAAGAGCGTTCCATGCCACGAGAGACCTTCAAGTCGTTAAGCCGGTCCTCCTTGCCGATATTGGAGAGGGTATGTCTAGAGCCAGCGGTCCTCGGTCCACCTTCTCCATGACTATGCGCTAACAGCTTTTGCTAGGAATTGTCGAGTGCGAAGTCATCCAATGGTTCGTCGAGCCCGGCGCCCGAGTCGAGGAGTTCTCGCAGCTGTGTGAAGTCCAAAGTGACAAGGCTTCTGTCGAAATCACCAGTCGCTTTGCCGGTGTAGTCAAGAAACTCTACTACGATGCAGGCGAGATGGCCAAGGTCGGAAAGCCCTTTGTGGATATCGACATTGAGGGTGGTCCGGAGAATAAGGAAGTGGAAGCTTTGACACCGCCTGAGCCTGTTTCTACCCCGGAAGGACAGCAGGCCATCAAGGGGGAGGCTATCTCAACATCTACGCCACAATCTATTGCCCCTGAGGTCAAACAGTCATTTATAGAGGCACCGTGGGCACAGCAAACGCCAACACCCTCGCACTCGCCAGTGGCGAACCAGACGGGCAAGCACGCGTCATTGGCGACTCCAGCTGTTAGGCACTTAGCGAGGGAGCTGAATGTGGACATCACTGAGATAGCTGGGACAGGCAAGGATGGACGGGTGCTCAAGGAGAATGTTTACAAGTTCGTGCAAGCTAGGGACTCTGCGCCAACACCGTCCCCAGCTGCTGCTACGCCAACCTCGCCAGGTCTGACCGCCGCCGCCGCCGCGAGCGCGTTCTCATCCCCCGACGCCACAATTGCTGGCCCTCAGAAGGAAACCACGGTGCCTCTCACGAGGACACAGGAGATGATGTTCAAGTCCATGACACGGTCACTAAACATCCCACACTTCCTCTATGCCGACGAAGTCGACTTTACCACCCTGGTTGAGTTGCGAACGCGCCTCAACCGGGTTCTCTCCAAGTCTGGCCTCCCCGAGGGTCAGGTCAGCAAACTCTCTTATCTGCCCTTCATCATCAAGGCCGTCAGCATGGCCCTTTACAAATACCCCGTCCTCAACGCTCGTGTGGAGCTTGATAGCAACAACAATGGCAAGCCATCCCTCGTCATGCGCAGCCAACACAACATCGGTGTGGCAATGGACACACCTTCCGGCTTGCTCGTGCCCGTCGTCAAGAACGTTGGAAGCCTCAATATCTTGAGCATTGCCGCCGAGCTGGCCCGCCTGCAGTCACTAGCCGTGGTCGGCAAGCTGTCGCCCCAGGACATGTCTGGCGGTACGATCACCGTCAGCAACATTGGTAGCATCGGAGGCACCTACCTGTCCCCGGTAATAGTAGAGCGGGAGGTGGCCATTCTCGGCATCGGTCGCATGCGTACAGTCCCGGCATTCTCGACGGTGCCTGGGGAGGAAGACAAGATCTTGCGAAGGCAGATCTGCAATTTCAGTTGGAGTGCTGACCACCGCGTGATTGACGGGGCGACCATGGCCAGGGCGGCGGACGTGGTGAGGACGATTGTTGAGGAGCCTGATGTTATGGTTATGCACCTCAGGTGATGTTGTTTGGCAGTCGGTTGAAGAAGAAATCTATCGCAGCCCAGCGTCTACAGTCACTTTGTCTCTGTGTTTGCTTGCATCATCCGAGTACCCCTTAGCGCATCAATACTATACATTGTATATATTCTCCTACCTAGACAAGTTCTGCTAACAACAATTGCATTTAACGATTCGAAGAGGGGGTGGTCCAGGTACTCCAGTGTCTAACTCCCGTTTAGAACCACTATGCCCCGAATACAGTCTCCCTCATGATGTTTGTTAGACCTGTCGCGCATACAGTGTTCGCAATTCCTTCAGAGGCACATCGCGAGCTGCCTTCTAAGTTGGGTCGATGTTTGTGTTCGGCGTATTCTTCCTTCTCGCATCTCCGCGCTCAAGTTTCAGCTAAACACACAGTAACCCTGAGCAAGCAAGCGCATGAGGAACTCTTGAACCGTTCACATCGGATGTGAATCGGGATCAATGTTCCAACGAGGAGGGAAAAAAACATTGCCCCTCATTTTTACTTTCCTCTCATTTCTTCTCTCCAACCTGGTCGGGTTCCTCTCACTCCTCGTGCACTCCATGCTTTAAAAAAACGGCACGCCGGATCCAACAACCGATAAGTTGGAAGGTATTGCAGGAGACATGTTAGAGGTACCAAGAGGTAACGCTGTTGTGGTCGCGAAGTACCTCCTTGTATCTAACCTAAAGTAACCTAACCACGTACAGAGCTTCAGATTGACGATGCTTTTGCGCTAGGTATGCCCGACATACATACATACGTATGTGCAGTGTAGACGAGCCAAGCTGAGAATCTGGGATCTGGAATTTGTTTCTCCTGCAGGTGGTCATGCTTCTTTTTCTTTCTTTTCTTCTACACATACCGCTTCTCAGGGAGGAACGAAGGAGGGGTAACTCGGTCATCGGCATCCCATTTCATTCTAAGCTCGTTGCTTGGTTAGGACTTCTTTTTCGGGATATAGTTACTGCTGAGCCAAGATGTTGGCTAAGTTGTTCAACGCTTCTTCGCTGCGGACTCATTGCAGACTTGCCATCTAATCAGCCTGAGCGGGAAGTTATTCTCATGTCTCGGCGTCCACATCTGGATGTGGATGGAGGGACGGAATGGGTTCGGGCGAGGGGTGGTGGTGGTGGGTGAGAAAAGTGCGGGGGAACCAAGAACACAAGGACGAAATCAACGGAAGGGTTCTGGGGGGTAGCTTCATATTGTCCGGTATTATAGCAAGGAAACATGCGGGCTTTTTTCTTTCCTTTCATCAGTTTTCCCAAAAGGCGACTTCAACATCTTTTGATGAGGCCATCATCGAGTGCGACTGGAGTCCATTGATGAGTAGAGGATTCCCTCGGTTGTGCAATTCCGATGGCTTACACGGTGTTCGATCAAGGGTATGGAATAGCCAAAAAGGTTGTCCGGTTTATTATGACCCATCAAGACCAAGAGAAAGGTATCTCTTGCCGACGATGTGAACATAAGCGATTTTTGTGCAACTCGACCCGCGCTCACATCTTACCCGCAGGCCCCGAGACCGCTTCTCAAGTCACACAAGCTTCTCGGCATTCGTTCTTCTCTGACGATGAGCGGTTGTAACTCGCTGTGTTCTCTACGGCCATTTGCCGCCTGAGCGTGAGCATCAGCAAAATGACATTGATGAACGGTTCAGTATATGATCTGGCTGACTTTCCGTACATCTTGGGCTGTTCCAAAACCCCCGAATCCGACTTATCCAATCGCATCCCTTTCTCCCTCTCGTTGACGGCGGGCTCGGCTGCCCATTCACCGTCTTACTGCATAGGAAAGAGCAGTGTCTGCATTTGGGTTATATAGATAAGAGCGATGAGGGGCGCAAAGAAAGGGAAAGCTCTTGGCGCCCAGATCAGTCATCATGAAACAGCGAAACAGAATGGTGCCCAAGTGAGGCTGTGCTTGCCAGAACTCACATGTTCCAGTCTCGAGATTCCCCTCAGCCTCTTTTTTGCTGGCTGGCAATCGGCTGTTCGATAGCAACGTCATCTTCGGAAAACCAAAACGCCAGAAAAGGAGGCAAGAAGGACAGCATAGCCTGGACGAAACTTCGCGCAAGGCGGATACCACGGATGAATGCGAAACTGAGAGATAGGTAACAAACCGCGGATCATGGGATGAACAAAACCAACAACAAACCCTTCATACAATCGACCTACCTGCCTCCACGTTCTGTTCATCGTTGTATCACTCGACACACGCGGGCCTTGAAGGGGTCCGAGAAACAAACATCGAACGACATCTTCTCAATCCTATCGCCGCCAACATTCCACGAAGGAACGAATGAACGATAGAAGACTGCGAATGACGTCGTCTTTCGCCTCCACGCTCCCCAACATATCAAACAGACGATAACACAACACAAACCAACCCCAAATAAGACGGGAAAAAAGGAAAAGAAATGGCACCCATTGCCCTCTCACCAAGGACGAGACTCCTCACCTCTCACAACAACCTCAACCTCCACCCCCTCACCAAACGAGAAAAGCTCTCAAAATCCAACATAATAACCCTAGCCGTCTTCCTCGTCATCCTCCTCTCCATCCTCCTCTTCTTCGGCGTTTTTGTACCACGCTGGACACGCAAGAAGAAGCTTAAGGAGCGCCAGCAGGCGTTACGGGAGATGTTGCAGGCTGAGGGGCGGGCTGCTAGACGAACGGGTGGCTCTAGTAACGTTGAGGCTGCTGCTGGAAGAGGCTCTGGGGCCGGCCAGAGACAGGGCCAGGGCCAGGGACAAGGAGGAACAGGAGGGGGTGAAGCGATTACCATGGACGACATGGCGGTGCCGGATGGGGATGGCGGTTGGGTTGAGCCGCCGCCGCCGTATGTGGCTGATCCTAAGCCTGCTTATCATCCATGATGATGGGATGGGAATCCTGGGATGGATGTGTGAAAGGGTAGAGAGAGAGATGCAGATGGGAAAACGGTAATGTGAGATGGAGATGATGGGTAACGAGGGGTCGGTTTAGAGTTTCGTTAATAATGTCTTTGGGTATAATCACTGTGGTGCTTGGTTAGCTTTAAGATGGGTTACCGGATTGTTCATGGGAATGAGAAGGGCTTCTGGTGCAATGTTTATCGTCTAACGATAGACACTCGTTAGGAATGAGGTTGGCGTACAATTGTATGTAATATACCTTACTCTGTATTGTCATGCTGTATTAATGTTCCAATCCAACGAACATTGTTCCAGGATTATGCATTTAACTGTACCGCTTTTACTCATCCAAACCGGTTCTTTCTAGTCCAAGAAAGGTTTAGTGAACTTGGGGCTCAGCGCCAACTTACCCAAGTCGCGAGATGGCATGCGAGTAAAACTAGGATCGCGCACGTTTTTCTACCTCATCGAGTTTTGCTCCCGCTTTTAGAAAAAACCGGTTTGGATGAGTAAAAGCGGTACTGCCAAACTTACAGATCAACCCAATTCAGGAACGCGATGGCATTCATCCAAGGCTTGAACCACATCCCGCTGCAATGTCGGCTGCGAGGAACTGCTCTCGGACTCAGAAGCACAGTTGCCAGCCATGAGGCAGCATCCTCGCTTTCTATGTATGTTCAAGTAGTTGCAATATGGTTGAAAAGTAGGTTAGTTGGTCTGAATTGGTAGGGAACAAAAAGGGAGAGTACAAGGATCCATCTTAAATGCCCGACAACGATAACTTTAGTGGGATACAATTCGTTGCGACGAACTCCAGGGACTATGTGAGGTCATGCTATCGATGCATATCAGCATATACACACTGTATGCTTCACCAACAACCCGCTTGGCAAGAGTATCTCGTCTGCTGCTTACATGTTTCTGCACATGCGGAAGAGTCAAACGTGCGATGATCAAGGTAACGGGTTTGCGTACGAACCGATGCATGAGAAGCAGTGAAAGGAACACGCGGGGAGCTAAACAACAAATCCACTGTTCATGAACCAATATTTATTCATTTTGTGCTTGTTTACCTCCTTAAACCAAGCCATACCTTTACGGTACTCCTCGCCATCGCTTGTTAAAGATGCATGGGAAACATACTCGTCCCGAAAGATTGCTATCCCTCCATGGTAACAATAGCCTAACTGCTCCTGCTTGCTTGTGTGCAAAGCATCCCATCAACGCCAACCCGAAAAGTGCAGAGCTTCGGCGAACTGCCATGCCCTGCGATGCTAGCAAAAGTAACCAGATCCGCTTCCAGTACGCGAATCTCCCCTGCCCATATCCTTTGACCCCATCCTAACCAAGTACGCCCGATGAAACAAATAACTCCCAGAAACAAAACGCCCAAACAGATTCCAACATAAAATTCAAACTCCCAAGATAATGCCATGCCACGGTGGGGCAAACAGGCCGCTCAAGAACCTCGAGGGCTTAGCGCCATATGCAGGTGTTGTGCATTGTATCTCCTTTTCCCATCCCTTGGACCCCCAATGCAGGTCATCGAAGCCTTCATTGCGATTGGTCCTTCTGGATTCCATCAATCGTATGGAGAACCTGGTTCAGAGCATCTGCCATAACCATCTCGGCAGGACGGCTCACGTCAATGGGGATCACGTCCGTCTCAGCGGGCGTTGGCGGCTCAAGAGCCTCAAACTGGCTGTGGACCATGTTGGCACCCATGTAATGGTTTTGGCGCGCAAGGACTCGTTGAAGGAGGATCTCCTCGGACGCATCGAGGTAGATAAAGTGAAGGTGGAGATTCGGGGTGAAGTAGGGAGCCACTCGGATGACATCACGGTACTTACGCTTCAACGCAGAGCACGTCAAAACTACGCCGTCATTGCCCTGATCAAGAGCCCGAATTGATGCCTCGCGCAGAGCCGTGAGCCAATCCCACCGGTCCGCATCGGTAAGGGGGATACCGGCGCTCATCTTCTCGATATTGGCTGGTGGGTGAAACTTTTGACTTTGTTAGTTGGGATAACACAACAGAGGGAAGCGCATCACTACATACCTCGTCACCCTCAATATAGGGCCAATGCAGAGATTCCGCTAGGTATCTTGCCACCGTACTCTTGCCGCATCCAGCAGGTCCGGTGACTAGCCAGATATGCTGCTCCTTGGGAGCGTGCCGTCCCGTTCCTGACACCGCATCATTGGATGACACTCCATTGACAGACCCGTTGTTTCCGACTGTCTTTACTGGGAGTCGCGCTGACATGCCGCCGGTCGGTCCAGCATTCTGCCCGTTAATCGAGATAGGGGTATTGTACGAAAGCATTTTGGTTATATGCGTTTGTTGGGGGTGACCGAGCGTAAGTGACTTGTTATTCGTAATGGTTGAATGGGACAGAATGGGGCGTCGAGGTAGGTATGTAAGTGCCGGTGATGGTGGTATCGGTACAAGGTCGATGCTTCAGGGTGCAAGCCAACGTCTTTGGAGTTACAGCTTGAAGAGGAATAATGCCATGCTATGCGTGAAGAATGACAACTGCAAAAAGGGAAGATCAAGAAATTTCAAGAGACAAAGAGTATCAGCCAGAAAGGGGGACGGACAGATGCCGGTGCGTGAGCTTATATACACCAGAGTGTAGCGAGACACAAGAGTGTAAGTCATACATACCCTGTAGCCATCACCCCCCAAGGTATTCCACCCCGGCTGTAAAACTGGCCAGGTGACGGGCTGGGCTGGGGTACACTGTACACGATGGGGACAACCTCACGCAAATCCCGACTTCCGCTGGGCGACTGGCCCTCTGGGCTGGGACTGCAAGCGGACAAAGGACTTCATCCCACCCCCAAAAAGCCCAACTGGCGGCGGCAACAAGTGGGAGCTCAGCAAGGTACAAGGCTAGGGAGTGAATGTACAAGCGAGTACTTGGAGTACTTGTTCCTCTTGTTGCTTGCTCATCTAACTCGAGGGCCGCTTGGCACATTGAAAAGGCTCACTAAGAGAATCATCCTATTGGTCATCTAGCTGACACCATCAGTGACTGCGCGAACTTGCTACCAAACCATGGCGGCGACACTCCACCTGAGCATGGGAGGGTGTGAGTCTAGGGTACTTGTAATGTAGCTCGAGGTCTCAGCGGCATGTACCTCGCGTGCTTGTCTGGAGGAATTTCGGGCGCAGGCTCTGCTGGAGAAAAGCGTGGGATGAAATTGGTGGGTGTGTTGTGGGGAAGAATGCAAGATGGCCGACTTCTAGAAGCAGCACAACATTTTTTCGCTGCTTCTATTCTGGCCCATAGCAATCTTGCAGGCTGGGATACCGATGCCGGCGTCGAAGCATGTCACTGAAACGTTTGATATTGACGCTTTGCACAGTTGATGCTCGGTCATCTCGACGGTGCGAAACCCTTGTATGTATAGGAGTTTGCAAATCTCTTTGCTGTCATCTTGAAGAGTGTAGAAGTGACAGCCCTGGAGAATGATGTGGTGGTTGCCTCTCATCGTTACTGTAGGTGCCGACTGCCACCACTTCCCGAACTCTCGGGGGTTACGGTCAATTCATCCCTCTATGGACAAGGACATCGTGGGATTTTGGGGACAAAATCCGGGGCATCGGCTGGCGGCCCAGGGCAGCCAACCACTGGAGGAGAGGCACGTTGGCAAACTGGGCATCAGGCAACCTGCCCGCCGCCCTGGAATCAGACATGGCTACCTGCCAAGCGTCAATCAACGGGGTGATCCATGATGACAAGCCCCAAACCACGGAATGTTGTCGAACTCGGCAATCCATTGTGCAAAGGTACCTACGGCGGTTCCCTCCCGAGCGGGAATCGGAACCCAAAATACCTACATGGACGGGCCGGGATGACGGAGCCTGGAGCTTGAGGACATGTTGGTCACGATCCGATGCCCATGTGCTTGCAGTGTGCCCGGAAAGGGGTTGCCGTATTTGGTGTTGTTGGTGTCCAGAATGCTCACGGCGAGACGGGACCGGGCATGCCGGGGTGCTGTCGGTGACGGGGCCCAGTTGTGAATGAAGAAGCTGATGAAGTGGATGGATCATGGCGAAAGGATGGAGATGATCATCATCTGCCGTCGAACCGTTGGAGTCCCGTAACGTCACAGGCAATTTGTGCGATCCAGCGGCCATGCCGTGCTTGTTGGTTGCTGACTGTTTCGATGATGAAGATTGATGATGCGTCGATGGTCAAACCAAGAACCTCATCTGGAAGAAATTGCAGCCCTGAACACGGGCAATAACCACCATGAAAGGGTGGGCCAGCGGCAAAAAAAAATCCTATGCAACGAATTCAAAGTGGAAAGCACGATCGGACCAGGTGACCAAGGAGAAGGGGGGAGTGGATGGAAGGAGGTACCTGCTACATACCCGATGGATACAGCTGCTGGCGTGGATGTCCAGTGCTTGCCGGACAACTGGGGTACGCTTGGGAAAATTTCTCCACGTCGTTGCCGTAGCGTGGGGGGCAGCATTCGCGAGATTCGGTCGATGAAGTTGGGGGTTCACGCGTAAACGGGAGCCGATGACATTGGCCGAATCTGTTTCAGAAGCTCCATACAGACATTTGAAAATGGTGATAAAAGGCAAAACGAATCTCCTAGCCTCAAGAGAAAAAACATGATGGATGGTGTGCGTGCAGGTTTGTTGAGAAGTCGAATGTCGTTGTCCACTTGCATGCCTGGGGTAAGGTGTAAATTACCGGTATGGAAATTGTATGCTCATGTAAGCCAGCAAAGGAAGGCACACGATGCATCCCTGCAGTCCTACACAGCTTATACTGCTCAATACCTATATTACCGAACGGAAAGAAGTATGTACCAAACACTTTCCCTGTCAAGAAACAATGTTGAGATCTTGAAAAGTCAAGGTTAACGTTGACCGTCGTGGTTTCCCAAAGAGAACACTTGTGGGAATGACCAATTGAAGGCAGGGACCTTGGTGATGATTGTACATCATGATCCGCATACCTCATTCTGAACTTTTTATGTGGTTTTCCTTTTGAGGGTTCTGATCCTGGCTTGCTGTGGCTCGCTGTCTCGTAACCGCCTTCGAGGTTCGGGGAACATCCCCAGAAATCCCGTCCCTTGCGCAAACATGGAATTGGAAACATCAAACGAACCCAGCAGCTCCGGTTACATCATTGCTCAGGCGGGTCAATCGTTTCTCGATTTGCTCTTACCAACCTCGGGCTTCGTTCAGAGCTTCCTTTTTCTCTTTTTGCTGAGTTTCCTCTCCGACTTCACCGAACAAATGCCAACACCAGAAGAAAGGAAAATCGAACCATCAAGGTCCATCGGAATCACACTTCACCATGACATCAAACAACAATGCGCAGCAACCGTGAAAGGCGGTCAGTGGTCGGCAAAGTGCAGCAGGAGAACGGTTTCAACGATCCGTATTCCAGATACATCCCTTGATCCTATTTCTCTTTGCCCTCGTGACGTGACGATGATTTACCGCATCCCTGTCCAAACTGCTCGGTTTTGATGACGGCCCCAAAACACGGCTGTGGGACTCGTCTGGTTTTCCCTCATTTTGGACTCCGCTACAAGCTTCGTCAAAGACTGGAAGGGGTGCCCTAGAAATGGGTCTTCATCAAGGTGCAGTTCTCATCCAAGACACTCGGGGCCTGGTCGGCTTCCTACTTTTACTTTACCCCCTGAGGGTCTTTTAAAAAGTCTAACAACGTACCGCAGGGGTCGTGATCTGTCACCAAAAGGGAACAGAAAAAGTATCCGATGTGCCCCCAAAATTTTAGCGCTGCTAACTTTGCTAGAGCGGATTCCCTTCAAACTCTACTCGGGATCAATATCCACTTGGGCTTCAGTGTACATACAGTGTAGCCAAAGTCGCACCCGACTCCGAGCGGCTTCCCGAGATCTAGGCTGCTGCTAGTGAACAGCTAGTGAAAAACAGGATGTCCGGAAGCCCATGTTAGTCTCCCCGACAGGAGCAAACAACGGCCACGAGTGCTGGGAATGGCATCGAGCCAACAAGTCAGTATCATCACCGCGGCTATCTCTTTGTCGACAAGAATCTGGCCCGGTCCTGTTGAAGGTTTCGAATCTGGGTACAGCAGATGCTCTCCGCATCGAATTGGTCGATGACTACTCTCATGCTGCGGAGCTGGAAACCCAAAAGCGATCTCTCTCCCGATCACTGTACATAGTAGCATTGCTAGATTGGTTTGCCGTGATCACTGGGTAGCAACCACGCTCCTAGGCTGCCGGTCTTGTATCACGATACTGATCAGTGGTCGAAGCATGCTCGCGATCTTGAAGTCTCACTGTTTGCACTTGCGAGCCTCAAAAACCGCCGACAGTACCACGCTGCACACGTAGCACAAACACATGCCAGGATGAACGCAATGTTTTCCCAAACAGTCATGCGGGAGACGAAGGATTGGCTGAAAATGAAGCCGGCCTTGGATTTTCACTCACTACTCATGGTAGCATCTTGACCCCAAGAGTTAGTGCCCGAGGAGCCGAGATCTGGGCATGTCTCAAAGAAATGCGGTTGCTCAATGGTCACGCGGCTTTGGTCTGGAGCCGCTTGCTACACTGCGCTGTAGTGCAGGAGCATGCAACGATAGAGGAGCACGTGGGGTTGTCAGTGTCACTACAATACAATACTGGTTTGTTAGTTTGGTTCTTCGGCCATGGGTTGAACAGGGGAAAACTGGAGCTCTCATTGGCCTTCTCAGAGAGAAAACTGGTCGTTTGAAGTGACAGACAATGACCAGGGCTTACTCGGGGGTTTCGGGTCGCTTTTGGCTGGCCAAGCTTTTCTCCCCCCTCTCCCCATAGGAGAGGGGGTGGAAAAACATGGGACAGTAAAATATTCATGGGACAATCAGAACAACCAGCAAAACACTAGGAAATCTGATAGTGTAGCAGAAACGACAATGCATCTCAACCACGTCGCAATTTTCTAAAATTCCACCAAAATTCTGGTCGTTTCTCCTTAGCCTCAGAAAGCGAAATCCAAATTTTGAAGCTCCAATTCCAATAGGGAAAAAAAAATGGAAACTCAATGAAGTCACTTGCTCACCAAATTCGAACGAGTTGCATCGATGCGCGCTACGGATCTTGAAGGACATATGTAACGAAAGGTGTACTTGAAACGCTTTTTTACTTCGTTCTTTCTACACCCGACCAAAGTTAATACAACTTTGCAAATTATCTTTTAAGGACCTTCTTAGTCCCTTGGAATTTTCTTGGAATTTTAGAAAAATGCGGCGTGGTTAAAATGGTTGTAGTATCTCACTACACTATCAAATTTCCCAACACTTTACTAGTACCGCTAATTCTCAGTCGATATGGTTTTACTCAACCTGCGCTAAGGGCCGGACTAGCAAAGCCTAACACGGGGATGTAGGTCATACCGACAATCCCACCAATGTCTGTTACTGAACTGTTCCGAGGAACCAATTGACCACGTTGGCAAGCGTGCGATCGCCTGTGACCCGCATCAACTCAGTAACAGATTGGTTAAACCCCTTGTTAGTTTTTGCTTCTGTCAGATGGTCCCGGCACTATACCTGTTTGAGTGAAACCATATCGAGTGAAAAAAAGCGGTAATGCACATTATCCTATGAATATTTTACTATCCCATGTTTTTTCCACCCCCTCTCCTATGGGGAGAGGGAGAAGAAGAGCTTGGCAACCACCAAAAGCGACCCGAAACCCCCGAGTAACACGCCATAGAAGCCTCTTTTATGCCTCTCTCCGTCTCCTTCGAGATCCAAAAGACTGAAGATATCAGTCTACAGCACCCATCCGCCAAAAAGCCGAACGCTTTCCTATATCCAGCAAAGCGTTGGCTTTTTTGTACCAAACTAACAAACAAACCAGGGCTGGATAAGTAGTAGACTCACCTCCCTCGTAAGGTTCACTGGGCACAGACTCGAAACATTTTGCTTCGTTCACGATATCGGACAGTCGTGAACGTACAGCCTACCCGTCACGGAGACTCATCAACGATGCCTTGCTCATCACATTCGCTCAAGAGGCACAGTTGTATCCCGATGCTTGAAGAAAGCAAATTCAGCAACACCAAAAAGCAAGTTCTTAATTTTGCCGCGTAGCGAGCTTCGCGTAACTTGCCCTTTTCGATATCTCCTGCTTACCGGCTTGCTATATCACGATCTCCCAACCGCCGACGTCGCGGCGACTCGCGGGCACTTAAAGAAATCTCCTTGTAGCAGCTCACGCTTCTCAAACTGTGCGAGGACGGTCGTTTTAAGGTTTCTAAGTTCCCGCCAGTCCAGCCGCGAGCTTAAAGTTGAGCCCGGGACCTGGTGGGAGCTGTTGTCGATGCCGGTCCTTTCACCAGCAGGAGACATGGGATTTGGATGGTGATACCCCCCTCTACAGCGCTGTAGACATACACCTAGCCCTTGTCAAGATTGGCCACTCTCGGCGGCTGATGTGAGGCTCGACGGAAGCCTGTCCCGAAAAAATTGTTGGTTTTCCCCTCGAAAAGCATGGCATTGAAGGCATCCGCAGTTTCAAGCAAAGCCCAACGACCCGTCCCGTTCCGGAATTCCGCTTGAGGTGTGAGTAGGTAAGCTGTAAGTAACAGTTTGTACCTGACGTGGGGATCTTGGTCTCATCACGCCGCCGAGAGGACAAGACTGCGTTTAAAGGCGCAGCAGATCCCCTCCGAGACCCTCCTGAGTGATGCAAAGAACGGTGATCGACGTTGACGTTTTCCACTTGCTTCGAAACATCTGCCCATCTGCCCCTCCAGTCCCGCAAAACTTTCCTCGGGAGTCACAGAATGTTACCGTGCTGTACTCACACGCTAAACTCTTGTACAGCCTGCGTGGGGGTCATCGGTGTCTCGAGGTTTGAAGTCCTTGCTGACGCTGTGGGGATTTGTTAGCTCTATAAAATCCTCTCTCAATCCAACCTCAACTTGAAAGAGGATGGGTCGTTGGCTCGTTGGCTCGTTGCCTCCGTCCAGTCCGGAGCACCGCGGCGGTGGTTGTTGTCAGCATGTGTGGCTGGTGAAGAAGTGAGACTGAAAATCATACAACCACAGAAGAGGCTGGAACCTGCTCTTCTCTCTCACTGCTTCAGCTCTTTACCCCGCTTCAACGAAGTCAGTTGGCTAGTCGCACAGCGTGGGGAAGGGACGGCCAGCCAGTTGGAGAGTCGGCTGGTAACGGTTCAGGCAAGTGCGCGGGGACGTTTATCGGGCGCTCTATCGAACGATAACGAAGAGAGGCTTAGGTTGTTTGTAGACGGTGCATAACGCTGTTGGAGAAGCCGTGACTGCACTGGCTCAACTGGAGAGATCGGGTTCGTTTTGTCTTATTTTGCTAGCTGGCCTCAAATCAGATGCGCTTCTCTCAACCCCTCAGATCTCAAAGTTTGAGATTATCGTCGATTTTGGCCCAGCCAGCCCGACGTGCATCTGCCTTTCCCAGGAATAGACTCAACACCACCGCTACAAACTACGGTAGCTCTAGCTCTCAGCTGTGCCTGAATCGCAACTTCAGTCTCAGTGTCAGTCTCCGCAGTCCCCTCACCATGAACGCCCAAGAACTCTCGCAGTACCTGGCTGATGCCCCGCCTTCGGTCGTCAGGCTCGAGGTCGAGAAGCACTTTGACGCCCTGACGGACAAGCAGAAGCGCTATGCTCACTTTATCAGCAAGTAAGTGCAGGTAGCTCCTACATGTAGCTATGATGTGGACTCCTGGGAGTTGGTGTGTTTACAAACCCCCTTTTCCACCCTCTTTGGACCCCTAACCCTCCACATCATCATCGTCACCCGCCCTGTCTCGCTAACATAAGTCCACCTGAACTTAGAGCTTCCTTTGCTGGTAACCGCATCGTGCTGCGCCAGGTCTCCCCCGAGTCCGAGTCCATCTATGATTTCATCATTGCTCTGCACAAGGCCTCTGGAGGCGACTGGAAGGCTCTGGCCGAGAAGGCCGGCGTTGATGAGGCCGGCTTGAACGCCTTCCTCCAGTATGCTGCCCAGTTCCTCGGCAACAGCGGAAACTATAAGAGCTTTGGTGACTCCAAGTTCATCCCCCGCTGCGATGAGAAGGTCTTTGCTTCCCTGGCTTCCACTTCTCCCGAGGCTGAGAAGCATTACAAAGCCACCAACGGTGCTATCTTCTCGACCGACAAGCCCGGCCTTCTGCACCTTGGCTTCACGGACGAAGGTCATCTGACCACTTACTACCCTGACTCTCCTGATATCACCAAGGATGAGATCGACGCTGTTGCCAAGTGGATGCAGAAGACCGGCTTGCTCCCTGAGAACACCAGGTTGCGCAAGACCAAGGACGGGGTCTTTGAGCTTCTGATTGCCTCTGCCGTTACTTCCATCCCCAGCGAGGGTGGTGACATTGGCAAGGATACTGAGTACAAGATTACCGAGGGCCCCCTTGAGGGTAAGACCATTAAGTTGGTCTATGGCGACTATGCGGCCGAGATGAAGGCCATCACCGATTACACCAAGAAGGCGGCCGAGAACGCCGAGAATGAGACTCAACAAAAGATGCATACCGCTTATGCCAAGTCCTTCGAGGAGGGTTCTCTTGAAGCCTTCAAGGACTCCCAGAGATTCTGGATCCGCGACCAAGGTCCCATGGTGGAGTGCAACATCGGCTTCATCGAGACCTACCGCGACCCGGCTGGTGTTCGTGGCGAGTGGGAGGGTTTCGCTGCAGTTGTTAACCAGGAAAGGACACGTGCTTTCGGGGAGCTGGTTAGGTCTGCGCCTAGCTTGATTCCTCTTTTGCCGTGGTCCAAGGAGTTCGAGAAGGACAAGTTCCTCTCCCCTGATTTCACCTCTCTCGAGGTTTTGACCTTCTGCGGTATGTAACACTTGACGAGACGGAAGACCATGAAACAACGGAGCACTAACAATTGGAACAGGATCTGGTATCCCTGCTGGTATCAACATGTATGTGTACACAGGAGATTTCAAGCCTCAGAGTGGTACTAACACGCTTGTAGCCCCAACTATGACGATATCAGGCAACAGGAAGGCTTCAAGAACGTCAGTTTGGGTAAGTTCTGGGTTTTACCTTGATTGTGACACCCGCATCGTCTGACCAAATTCCAGGTAACGTCTTGAGCGCCAAGGCTCCTGATGAGAAGATCCCCTTCATTGCCGATAGTGATCTCGAGGTTTACAAGAAGTATCGTGACGCCGCCTTTGAGGTCCAGGTCGGACTTCACGAGCTTACTGGTATGGTGTCACCTATTTCTTTACCGCTGAGAGTTGATAACTGACAAAAACCTAGGCCATGGCTGTGGCAAGCTTCTGCAGGAGACCTCTCCTGGAGAGTACRACTTCGATCACACTAACCCACCCATTAGCCCCGTGACCGGCAAGCCCGTGACGACCTGGTACAAGCCCGGTCAGACATGGGGTTCCGTATTCGGTGGTCTTGCTGGCGCTTACGAAGAATGCCGTGCTGAGCTTGTTGCGATGCACTTGAGCTGCGAGTTCCAGGCTCTCAAGATCTTCGGCTTCGGTGACGGAACTACCGATATGGATGGCGAGGCTGGTGATGTTCTATATGCATCCTACCTTAGCATGGCACGAGCTGGTCTCACTTCGGTCGAGTTCTGGGATCCCAAGAGCCAGAAGTGGGGACAGCCTCATTGCCAGGCTCGCTTTGCCATTCTCAAGTCTTTCCTTGAGGCTGAGGATGACTTCTGCAAGCTTGAGTATGAGAAGGAGGATCTATCTGATCTGACGATCAAGCTTGATCGCTCCAAGATCCTGACCAGCGGTAGAAAGGGTATGTCTGATCCCGTTGGATGTGAAATAATGGACGGTGTTGGCTAACTATTAGCGCAGCTGTGGGAGATTTCCTCCAGAAGATCCACATCTACAAGTCGACCGCTGATGTCGAGAACGGTACCAAGTTCTTCACCGATATGTCCGGCGTCGGCTTGGAATACTGGGGAACCAAGGTCCGGGACGTCGTCCTGAAGAACAAGCAGCCCAGAAAGGTGTTCGTCCAGGCTAACACTTATCTGGATGAGGCTACTGGCAAGGTCACCCTCAAGCACTACGATGCCACCCTCGAGGGTATCATCCAGAGCTGGGCGGATAGGGAGTAGCTATATGGCTTTGCGGATAGGGTCAAGGCTCGGTTGTGATTAAGCAAGTTCAAAGAGCCATTGACAAAACAATACAAAAACAAAACTGTGAGCTCCCCAACCTGGTATGTCCATTGAAAATTTAATTGCAAACAACTCATCTCGTATGCTTGACATGGCTCACTTGATAAGCCTCTACATACAGCTGAAAGAACTTGAAATGCCACCCCTCACGCTACCAATCCCCCCTTCTTTTCCCGCTCCTTCGCAACCCATCCCAGAAACAGTGTCACATCCTTGGCTATCTGTCCCGGTACCGCCATGGTCTGCACCCATCCAGGAAGCGAGCCTCGAGCGTCCGATGCCGTGGCCATGATCCATTCAATCTGTGCCTTGCCGTCGTTCTCTGTTGTGGGTAGTTTCCTGATCCGCTCGACACTGACGTACGACCCTTGTACAGTATCCTTTCGAAACGGGTCTTCTTTCGCCGCAGTACTAGTAGTGAGGTTTTCAACATCCGACACCGGGATATTGATGACCAGAATCTCATCGCAGTCTTCAGACCTGCCCCCAGCACCGGCAGTAGAAGCAGTAGCACTTCCACCATCCGAAGGGAGTAGCGAACAAGTAACCTGTAAGACTGTAAACGCCCGGTCCTTGAGTAACGGCTTAACCCCAATCTTATGTCTCGCCTCCACCACTTTCATCGTAAAGCTTCCATACCTATCCCCGTGCTCATCATCAACTTGTAGACCAGCAACATCGTAATCCCGCAACACTCTCGTCCCCACAATACTCGGTGTGAACGCCTCCTCGCACTCAACGTGCTTGTCCTTGAAGCAAGTGACGAACTCATCCCAACTGGCTGACCCGTCCCCGGGAACGTTCGAGTCGCGGTGCACGCTGCGCCGACAGGCCCATGTTTCGGAATCGTCCGTGTTGCTGGTGGCGAGGCCGGCCGAGCGCTCGATGGCGCGCAGCTCGGGCGCGGAGAGTGTGCGTTCGTAGAGAGAAACTACTGTGCTGCCATCATTTTCCACCTTGGATGATTTAGCTTTCAAAGGCTTCCATTCGCTTCGCGCTGTGCCAAGGTCGGTCGTAGGCTGAGCTCTGTTGGAAGGTTTAGGCGCCACGGAATCGATGAAGGGTACTGACTCCCTCAAGAGGGCAGTCAGAAAGGGGATCAAGTCCTCTTGAGAAGAAGTGCTTGGGAGATGAGCGGTTGATATGCCCCGTAGACGAAGGAAGGGGGCGCCTAGTTCGGCGGCGGTCACCATGACCGGAGCGGCCGCGGCGCCGGAGCCGGAGCCGGAGCCGGAGCCGGAGCCGGGACTGATAAGGTTGGTGTGTGAATCCGGCTCTCGTGAGTTTCTGGCGTCCATCTCTTCGGATGGAACCAAGACCTTGGAGCGGTAGGCGGGGCCGCCGGTGAGGAAGGGGTAGGGGTAGCCTGCGATTGACATTGTTGATGTTGATGGAGGTTCTTCATGGAATTTGTGAAGGTTGTTTGGTTGATAGGTAAGTGTCACTTACGAGTTTCCCTTCCGGACGGAATGGGTGGACCGCGACTCTTATATGCTTGTTTTTCCCCCAATCTTGGCACGGTTGTTTGGGTACGTACGGTCACCGGAACGGGGAGGCAAGGCAACGAGCGGGAAATCGGGGCCGTGCCGCAGCGCCGTAGTAGCGAGGGCCAAGTCGGGGAATAAATCGGCACTCTTGCGCTCTTCTCCAACCCGGTTCTTTTTGTCAGCCCGGACACGTGCCGGACTTGAATCCACAATAATGTCGAAGCTGTCTGCAACTGTTGGATAGTTGGTTCAGCTCGATCTGGCTGCCTGGCTGGTGGTTGATCATGAGCCGCTGATCATTAGCTGTTCGAGCAGTTACTGTTTCCCAAGCCACACTTACTGTGACGATATTCCTTCCTTCTGGGTTGTTTCCGGGTTCCTTCCGGGTTTAGTTGCAGCAAGCAGTGCCGATACTTGGGCAGTAGGGAAAGTTCGAGTGTGAATTGCTTCACTTGACTTTGACTGACTTGTGTGGGATCGTACCTATGTAAGAATGACGAGTGTCCAAATGGTCTCCAGGGGTTGAAAGAGCCGACTTAACCGATCAAACAGGTTGAATGGTTCAACAGCAATGAACTTGGAAGATGGGAATGTAACGAAGCGCGTTACTACTTGGATAATGCTCTCGATGATTGGAGTTTTTGTCGACCCAAGAAAGAGTACCTTGCCTCCTTGCGTTGTACTTGAGTGTTTCTGCTTGGGTGGTTGAATGCAGGGTTCAGAGACACAGCCAACACGAAACAGATGCTCATATTATTGGTGTTCCCGAAACAGGTGGTTACCATTGCGTCATTCTTCCATATATCTTCTACAAGCATGGACCAGTGATATCAATCGTTCTTTCCATTGGCGTTTGTACCTAGGGTACCTTCTTAGTCTATCCTACGGTACTATCCACAGAGCTGGATGTACCTACCCTAGTTTACTAGCAGTATCATCAAAAGACACTTTCCATCTTGATCCCAACATCTTCTTTAATTCCTTCAGGCGATCGAGAACGCCTTGAAGGAGAGACCGTACAAGGCAGTCCGAGCGGCTACCCGAATAGCAACGAGCGGCGACTATATTGTAGTCTTCGACGAACCTACACGCGAGTAGTATTAGAAGCACTATACCTAGGCGAAGGAGGTCTTCGGAACGGAGGCTATCGTAACCCTTAATACTATAGGAATTTTAATTAAGGGAATCCCTTAGGCCAACCTCGACGAAAAATCGTATAACGCAACGCTAAAGGAAATAAAGGAAAAAAATAAGGAAGCAAATATCATCCGTACAAAGGTTTAGAAAAGACGCAACGGGGAGGAAAGGGGAATAATCCTAATAGAAATTGCGACCGCGAAGGCGGCAATTTTCCTCTAAAAGAACTTCTTCCTTTAGGATAGCGGAATATATTCCTACGAACCGTTCTAAGCCGCGGCCACCGTTTAATAATATTTTAAATATTAGGGATTCGGATATATAGCGAAATTCTATCGCTAAAAGGATACTTATAACTATTACAACTAATTTAAATATAATAAGGCTCGCTTTAGTAAAAAGAATTACCCTTCGAATAAGAATAATTTACTAATCTTTTACAAATTGTATAGGAAATTAGGGTATTTCGCCTTCGATAAAAAGTAATACCTATTTATTAAAGCGGTTTACGCGAAAGCCTTAATTGCGTACGCCGAAAGGCCTTATAATTTTACTACTCGCAAAAAACTAATTAAACCGGTATTAGAACCGATAATTAAAATTAAGGAAGATATTGCTATCCCTAACGCCCTCCCTAATTCCCGTTTTATTAAAACGCCCATTCCTTCGCCAAAGCTTCGTCGTCGGGCCTACCTCCTAGGTGCTACAATTGGATCCACACCAGAGGTCGTAGTCCGTGGGCCTATACGAAGCGACGGAAGGAGCGGCGGTTCTATTTATAAGGGGCCAGAATATAATTAATTGCGGAGCTAGGGTCCTTACTCTATGCCCGATTGGGAAATCGTTAGGATACGGTATTAATAGCAACGTAGATTATGCTATATTTCCAAACATTTAGATTGATATTGTTTAATAATAATAGCGTATATTTATATATAAAAATTATTGTTGTATATAGCGTAATTATCTTATTAAGAATCCCGTTTTGTACGTTAATGTACGTTAAAATACGGTTGTAGTAGTATTATAAACTTCGATTTATATACGACCGGTCGCGCGGCTATTTATAGTCGTTTATATACGACTGTAGCTTACGTGCCTAGCACTCCTAGTTTAGTACTTTTAGTAAGTCTAGTATTCCCGGTAACTTTGGTACTCCTAGTAAATTTAGTACTCCCGGCAATTCTAGCACTCTTGGCAAGTCGGTGTACCGGCTATACTACCTTTTACGTTATCGCCTTTAATTTTAATCCTACTACTTTTTAATTAATAATATTACTTTTAATTAATAATTACCTCTTTTATTGCTATAACTATCGTGTAATACTAGGAATTATTTGGAATCTTTGATATTTTTTAATTTTAAGCCTTTAAACGATTATATAGGCGTTTATACGATTTGTGGTAAGGTGCTTTAATTGTATATTATTTTGCTATTGGGTAGACCGAGGAAGGTACTACCCTACTAACGATTGTTATTCTAAGTTATTCTACCTACTACCTTCTATTTCTTAATACTAATAAAGGAAGTTGCGATACTATTTATTGATTTAATTCTATTGTTAATTAGATCGTTAGGAAATTTTTGGTACTTATTGGCTCCCTCCCGGCTGCTTTTCGGCTACTTCCTTATAGGGTATAAGAATTTGGTTCCCCTTGCCTCTCGGTTCCCAAACTCTCTCCTTTTTAATATATATAATTTTATATTTAAAATTAACTTTAATATTTAATTTTAGATATTTTTTAATTTTAATATTATTTTATATTTTCCTCTCTTAGCGATAACGATTATTCGTTATTGTAGTAAACGTAGTGCTGAGTTAGAATGTATCGGTTATTTAATTGGCGAGTTTGCTTTTCTATTACTTAAGTAGTGAGTCCCTTTCCCTATACCCTACCTATTTGATTATTCGGTTTGTTAATATCTTTTTAATTTGTATAGATTTACTTACGTTCTTGTTTTCGATTTCGTTAATGTAGTATCTTTATAATATTTATATTTAATATTTATATAATATTACTTACTATTTTTATTATTTAGACTTCGGTTCCCTTTATAGAATATATATTAACGAAAGCGATTAATAATTCGATAAAGACGAGTTAATTTCGGTCTATACTATTTCTAGTATTGTACGAGAATAATTAATATTAGAGTAAAGAGATCGATGACTTCTATTAAAATAATAGTTTAGGTTGGTTCCCCTCTCTGCTATTTATATATTTTTTTGCTAATAATTATTTTTATTATTTAGAAATTAATGAAAGCGATTAACGATTCAATAAAGACAAGCTAATAGAAATTAAAGACGGTAATAATATTATTTCTAATATTTTATTTTTTTAACTTTTTGGCTTTCTATCTTTAGTTTAATTATTTAATTATTAAAGTTATTAGGACGAAGTTGGAAGGGTGAGGTAATTGATTTAATTTATTCTATAAGTTTTAGTAGTATTATTATAAATCCGTTGAAATAAGTTATCGGTTGGCTTTTTAGCTTTTTAGCTTTTATTCTTTCCGTTTATTAGCTAGTACGATTTAGTCCTATATTTAGTTAGATAATTATTTAGTTAATTTAATTAATTTAGTTATTTAATCAATTTAATTAAGATGGAGTTTAAATACTATACGCCGTTACTACCGCTTAACAACTAAGAATAATAAAATTAATTGGATATAGCTATTTAGAGATGTAATATTTGTAGTAAGAAGAAGCCGATGTTAGTATTTATTGGTAAATTTAATCCTACCCTTACTACCGTTACTTATAATATTTATTGTAATAAGCGTATTATTATAAATTATATCTATATTTTTCCCTACTTATTATCTAGTCTATTATTATTTCCCTTCTTATTAGCTAGTTAGTTAACCGGTATTGTCTATATAATAGTAAATCCTTTAAAATATATAAATCCTATTATAAACCTAATATACCGTATCAATCTACTACCTGCGGGTGAATAGTGCCCTCGAGGGTTAAAATCCGAGCTACGGGGGGTTACGGGTGCGATTTAGATAGTATTAGCTGGCTGGCTATTTGGTTTAATAGGTTGTATTTTGAATAATTAATTTCTTTGTTTTAGAATCGATTTTAACGACGTTGAGTGTAATCTAGTTTGCGAAATACTGTTAATCCTACTACTATTGTTAATCCTACTATTACCGATCTTATTATTAGTAATAAAAGAGATCCTACTATTACTATACTATTTTTTCTAGAGGATATTCGACTACTCCGAATTAATTACTAGCTTCCGATTGCCGGTTTTTTCGATACCGATCCGCCCCGGGTATTCTAACTTCCGGTATTTTAATTTCCGGCTATTTAACCCTTATAACCTCCGGTAGTTCAACGATTCCGTTATGAACGATTTAATAGCGAGGAATTTAATATTTCTACTTAAGAATTATTGGAAGTTTAATAGGGATAATATTAATAAAAAATATTTAGAGTTTAATAACGACCTTAACCCCGAGAACTTTATTAGGTAGTTTAATAATTGTAATCGGTTTAGAGAGTTAGTCTAGGTTTAGAACGGCCTATTAATTGTTCGGTTTAGTCTTTATAGCCTTAATAAGTTAATATTTAGTTAATTACTGCCGGTATTTCCTATTTTAGAATTTATATTCTAAAATTCTAAATAATTTAGTATAAGGCTAGTCGTACTTAATAAGATATTTAGTATAAATTGGGTGGATAGTATTTATAGGTATATTATTGTATTTAAGATTTTGATTTTAATAATTTTAATACTTTGGCAACTTCTAATATTTTGATAATTAAATTAATATTAATGTTCAATAGGATGATGAAGAGATTGTTCGAGCCCGCCGAGAAAGAGACTAAATCTAATATGATTATTATTATTATTATTGTACCGACCCTAACGAGGATGTTATATTTACTCTATTATTGGCTATATTAATTGTACGATAATACCTTAGTTTAAAAGAGTCGATTTTTAACTAGCCGGATAATCGATTTATATATTACTATTATTATATTATTTACCTTATTACCGATTATAACCCTATTATTAGTTCCTATCGATTTTGTAATAATGATGAGTAGTTTATTTGCCCGAATTGCCGTATTATACGACCTTTTACAGATTGTAGCGATAATGGTAATTGTATTTTTTATATTATTAATAAACGATTTATTTGTCCGAATTACTATTATTTTCGATATATTATTAATTACTATCCCGTTACCGGTAATTATTTATTTTGTTTAGACGATTTATAATATAATATTTCTTTTTAGCGTAAAGTTTGTTCTATTTGCAATAATATAATTGAATATTAGGATTTTATTATTGAATTTTTGGAAAGGGATTATTATATATATTATTTAGGCCGGGCTAGATTTGGGAAGAGTCTATTGTTATTATAGCTAGCCGGGTCTTCTTTAGATATTTTAATGTAGTTTATAGATAATAACGACGTTAATATTTAATTTAATAAAGCGTTGTATTTTATTTATCTAATATATTATTAAGTATATCGTCTTATTAATTATAATATTATTATTGGATTTTATATAGTATACGTTTATGCTAATCTAAATTATAATATTTGTAATAAAAGTAAAATTTGTTTTAATTATTATTAAGATTTTCCTTATACTAATTTTTTTAATAAATATAGCTTTAAACGGAATTATTATAGGTTATATTAGGACGAGGCTAATAATAATAATAATAATAATAGCGGCGGCGACGACGAATAATATATTTATAATTTCGCCGACGATAATAATAATTTCTTTAACGATTTTAGTATTAGAAATCCCGCCTATCTTCCCCTAATAAGGAATTTCCTTAATAGTTAAAATTAAGATTTAGATAGTATATTCGATATTAATAATTACGTATAAGATTATAATTCCTTTAATATATTATTACAATTAGAATTCTAGCTATTAAAAAGAGGCCGACTACGGGGCGTAAAATTCTTTTAATTACGAGAGCCTAGTATTTGATTTCTAAGTTTAAATAGCGTTAATTTTGAACCGAACCCGGTATTTAACGGGGATATAAATGCTAGAGCTATCCCGGAAACGGACCTCCTATACCGTTTTAATTTCTATTAAGTAATTAATATTAAAGTAATAGAATATTATATACGTTGTAAGGAGAAGTAGTTTAATTTAAGGATTGTAAGGGTTAGCGAATAGAATATTATTTGTGAGCGATATTATTATATTGATACCGATTTGTAACCGGGCGATCCCTTTAAATATAGCGCTTAGAATAAGATAGATTTTAGTACTTTTGGAATAGATAATATAGTATTTTAATTATTACCCTTTAATCCTATGGAGGAAATATTTATTTTACGAATTTATGTCTTTATTAGTAAGTTTTATCCTTTATTTTAATACTATTATTATATTGCTAATATAATTATTAAATGTTTATACCTTTGGCGGTTAATAACGTAAGTATAAGGGTTATTATATTAGCTTTCTTCGGGATATTTCCTATATTTATTAGCAATTTCCTAAATTACCCTAAGAAATCGATATTATTTTGCTTAAGCTACGAAACGTCCGCAATTAGGCCTATATCGTTAATTAAATTCGAAGAGACTTTAGGGTCAACTGTTATAAAATTAATATATAGTTTCGGTTTTTAAAAATAAATTACCTTAAATATTATAATATCGAAATTGTAGAGGATTGTTTTAATATATTGCTAGAAGATAGTAATATCTTAAATATTATAGTTATTATACTAGTTAATAATATTGATATTGAGGAATTCGATGAAGAAGATTAAGAATAGTTATAAGAAATCTTTAGAAATATTAATAAATTTGAGGTTATTATAGCCCCTAATTTAATAGGAGGTTTAATGAACGATGTCGATTAATTGAAAATATAATTCCGAAATGATCTAATAGCGGATCCTAACTTCGTACCGGTATAGGTTGTAGATTTACCGGATAATTAATAAGCCGGTTAATTTCTAAATGTTAGTTAACCTCCGGATGCCGGTTAACTTCCGGATGCTAATTAACTTCTAAATACCGGTCAACCTCTAGATCCCGGCCCGGTATAACCGGTATAACCCAATACCGGTGTCTATATTAGGCCGAGTCCCCTTCGAAGCTAATTTATTAACGAATTCCGTCGTAATTAACCGATTCTATTATAGGCATTTCTAACTCTTTTCCCCTATAGTACGGCTAAATTCCTTATACTAAGGATGAGAAATATTAAATTCGATAAATATATTTGCTATATAATACGGTGGGAGGATAGCCGATTTGTTCGATATAAAAGGTTTCGTTATGTTGTATTTAACTCTTTAATACGTAGTTAAATTAATAATAAGAGTTTATACTATATATAGTATACTAATTTCGATTTAGAAATATTTGCTAATTAATAATAATTCGAAGAATATTTTGAGGCTCGTAGTGAAGAATTTCGAAAACTGCTTGATTCTATTATTCGATTTTCGAATATAATTCGAGGGATATAGTCATACTAGATCTAGAAATTTCGAAAATTAGTATTATACGTCAATTTCTTAGGTATACTAGCGATATTTATTATATTCAATATAGTTAATTATTATTAGGATAATTTAGTAAAGTATATATTTAATTATAATTAATAATTAGTATTTAATAATAACGACCGTTGTATAATTTTTCGAAGAAATATCTTTAATAACCCTTATATCGCTACTTATTACTTTTATAAGAGGTTTGAACTCTTTAAGGAATATATTTTAATCCTAAAGTTTAAATTTAACGATTATTAGTAGAAGTTAGAGTTTTAAGTTCGAAGGATTGGCTATACCTATAGAGTTTACTAGGTTAATAATATTAATACCCTTAATTTAATTAACTTAGAAGAACGATAGCGATTTATAGAAATGTAGGGTTATTATATTATAGTATATAACCCTATGCTTTATTGTGTTAAATAGTTAGAAGAAGTATATTTTAGCTTAGACGAGAATTTTAAAGGTCTATATCTTTGTATTCGAAATGCCGGAGGTTAAAATCCCGATGCTCCGAATCCCGATAATACTTAGGCTGAAAATGTATTGTTTTAGGCCGATAATGTTTAGGCTTAGGTCGAAAATGCTTAGGCCTAGGTCGAAAATGTTTAGGTTTAGGCCGAAAATTCTTAGGCCTAGGTCGAAAATGTTTAGGCTCTGGCTCTAGGTTAAGTTCCGGCTCCGGCTCCGGTTCGGAATCTAATCCCTATTTCGAATTTATTAGAGTACTTAGATTATACCGATATTTTAAATCGCTGATTAAATTAAATTAAACCTATATTTTAAGAGTTTACAGCTATAATTAATTATATATAGAGATATGTTTGTAGCGATGCTTATTATTTTCGAATTCGTTATTAAATTCGAATTCTTCCCGGCGTTAAACCAATCCCGGACTTCGAACTTCCGGAACCCGAATAGAAAGTTTATTATTTTTACTTCCCTTATAAATTATACGAATACCCTCTTTTTACGATACATATTAACCCTAGCTTCTAATTATTTAATAGAAAACGAAATAATATTATCCTTAATTAGTATAACCTACTTATTATATTAAATTAGATGGCCAATACTAATGTTTAATTATGTATTAATATTAATATTATTATGAATTACGTTATTAAATATATTTCTAAGGCTAAGAAAAGGATAAAGAGTTACAACGAGATTACTAGGGAGTTAATACTTTAGATTACAGTTAGAAATCCAATTAAATAATTTATAGTAAAGTTTATAAATAAATTTATTATTAAACGTGACTAGTTTGCTTAGGAGGTATGCTATATATTCCTTAAGCTTCTTTTATAGGAAAATATATATATAGTAGTTATAGTAGATTACCGTTATTATAATTATAGAAGTATTATTATCGCTAATCCTAATATAGATTTATAGCCTAATAAAAGGAGACGATAAAATACTATTACAAAAGTTGCCGAGGCTAATAATGATAACGATGCCATTGGCGGTATTTATATTAATGCAGTTAGTTAGGCCTAATAAACCCGTTTAATCTATTAGAAATATATAGCCCGGGAAGAGTAGTATATTAATATTTCCTACTTCGAATTTCTTACTAAGTTCGATTGCACTAAATTACGACCTAAACTTCTAACGGATCGTACTAAATTGAAGGTCCTCAACTACTTTCCTATTTATAAATTTGAGGATAATTGGGATAATTTCCTTTGTATTAAATTTATATTTTATTATCCTTATTAAAGGCTTAATGACCTTTATATTATTAATAGTATTTAATATAAGTTATATAATAATACTTTTTTAGTATATAAAGAAGGTTATAATTACCTAGTCGATTATTACAATAAACTTCTAAATCCCGAGCTAGAAGAAGAGTTTGAACCTTTTAGTTAGGAAGAGGAATTAGACGAGCCTAGTTAGGAAGATATTACTAGGGAGATGCCTAATTGTATTATTAATGATAATCTTGGTAATATTTTAGGTAATCGTCCTATCGATATTAACTACGATTGGTATTAGAACTATACTACCTTCTACTAGGAATATCTTCCTTTGGTTGGAGATTATTGGAAATTCCGCCGTAATAATTTCAACCTTTTAGATTTAGAGCCTATTATATAGCGCATATATAATACGTTTAATGCCGAATAACGTATAGTTTTTGATCTCTTTACGAATTATTACCGGGCTATTTTTAACGGTGAAATGCCTGAACAACTACTTCTTTAGGTCGACGGTAAAGGTAGTATTAGGAAATCCTACTTTATTCGACTACTTTTTTATAAATTTATTGAAATAGTTGGTAACCTTCCTAAGCCTATTATTCGTACTATTCCTACCGGTATAGCCGCTAATAATATCGATAGTTATACTATTTATTTTCTTTTTAAACTTCCCTTTAGTATTGGTAGTTTGGCTAATTTCGAAGGTATTAGGCTTACGAACTTTTAAAATAATCTTCAGTAATACAAATATTTTATTATTAATAAAAAATTAATATTAGGGATAAAAAACCTATATTTTATTAATAAGTGTTTACAATAAATATTTCCGGAAAATTAGGGCAAAAGGTTCGATAGCGCTAATATTCTCTTACTTAGAGATTTCTTCTAATTACCTCCTATTAATTAAAAAGCCCTATATTATTAGGAACCTATTCAATTTACTAATAACCCCGATACCCCCCTTGAGGCCGTTGGAGACGATAATAATAATAGACTTCTTCCTAATAAAATAGAGGAGTAAAGGCGTAAAAAATTAGCCGGGAAGCTGGATTTTATGCAACGTAGTAGCCGGAATTACTACTTTAACTTCGATTAGAATATCGAATTCAAGCAAATCGTCCGTTAATAGGGTAATAATTAAGCTGGATTTCGTCTAGCCTTAAATAGATTACAAAATAATACCCCTATTATTAATAACTAGAGGTTATTATTAACCTATATTAAATAAATATTGCTAGTACTTGAATAGTAGGAATTCGATAAAGCTTTATACATTTACTTAATTAATATTATAGTTAACGAATATAACCTTATTTATTTAGAGGTATTAAATAGCCTAGCCTATACTATCTAGGCTACCAATACCCCCCTTAGTACTAAATTTACTAATTATATTAATACTAGTAATTTGTATAATAAGTTTATATTAATTATCGGCAATAAAGTTATACTTATAGAGAATCTCTAGATTAAAGGAGGCTTAATTAATAGTTCGATTAGTATAGTTGTCGATATTATATAGGATAGTAATCCGCTATATAATATTCAGTAAGTTTTTTAATTTAATTATCTATTCGTTTATTTTATTAATATTATTATAATTTAGAAGCCGGTAATCTACCCTTTGTTATACTAGTACACTTCCTTAATTATAGAGGACTACCCTATTTCGAAGATTACTTAAATTTCGATATTTATATTATTCCTATCTTTCGGTCTATTCGAAAATTTATAAGGGGAGTTCATAATTACAAAAGGGTATAATTCCCCTTAACTATTATATACGCCATTATAGTATATAAATTACAAAATTAAACGCTAAATAGGGTTGTATACGATATATTAAAGAAGGATTTTATAGTTGGCCTTTCTTATATAGCTATATTTCGTATACATACCCTCTAGGGCCTTATATTTAACGAGGCCTTCGATATCGATTTATTACGTATTAGAACCGATAAGATATATTGTTATAGAACTTTAAATATTGTTAGAAGACGTTTATAATAATTAGTGCCCGGCTAACCCTTACCGCTATATTATGTATGTAGCAATCTAGGCAGTCCTCCAGTATCTAACCAGTTTCGGGAGTTATTACTAGGATTGGGTAATATTTTTAATACCGGCGACGACGACGATGGTAATACCGGTAATAGCCGGCCGGCCTGGGGAAGAGGAGTACAGGGTAGACCTTACGGTAGACTTCGTAGTAATAGAGCTAGTAGTCGACTATGCGGTAGACCGTTTAGTAATAGAGCTAGTAGTATTCTAGGTAGAGTAAGTAGTGTGGCTAGTAGTAGAGTAGGAAGTGTAGCTCCTTCTAGTAGGCTTCGTAGAAGACTTTGTAAGAATATTGGTACTAATGGATTATTGTAATTGAGAGGTGGATAGATTAATATAGATATAGATATAGAGGAATTGATAAGGTGTTTATAAAGATAGATATAATAATAATTTACATTGATAAATATTTGAATAACTATTTCTATAACTGTAATTATAACGTTCAAAATTAAATAATAAATAAGAATTTAGTAAATAAATATTTAAATTAGTATTTTCGTGATTATAATTATAACGTTTATAAGTGAGAACTTAGTAAAAAAAAAGTAAAAAAGAGTTTAGGACTTATAAAGTACGCCCTACCCGAAGTTTCTAGAGCGCGAAATATCCTAAGCCTACTACGAGGGATAGTCCGTTTTAATTATACTTTAATCTCTTTGCCTTATTAATATTATAGGATTTTTGTGAGTAGATTCCCTAGTTCGGTTACCCTAAATAGATAAATTGAGAGAGATTTAAGAAATGTTAGTAATAAGGGGGACTACGCGTTTATAATATATAATTATATTATAGAAAAAGAGGGAAAGAAAGAGTTATAAATAGGATTCGAATATATAGTTTCTATTTATACTAGTAGTAGCGCTTTAATCGTTATTATACGCCGCTATACTATAGGGCCCTTATAGTACCCCTTTTTAGGGGCTGGCGATAGTAAGGTTGGGAGATATAAGTTATAAAGAGCGTTGTTTAGGATTATTTGGAATAATAATAGAAATTTGAGCGGGAGAGTGAGTTTAGGATATTTAGTAATATTTTAGCTAGTATTTTAGATCTGGTGATGTTTTTCTTGGTGTTTTGGAAGATGTAGATCCGTGGGCGTTTCACTATCTCCCTTGGGATTTAAGGCTCCGCCCAGGGGAAGACTATTTTTATAACTTTAAAGAAATTATTTGCCGGAAACGTAAAAAGAAACCAACCTAAAATTAAAATAATTAAAAACAATTTTCAACCAAAACCTATAAACTAAATTAATCTAATAAACGCCTATATATACTCTTAAAACGTCGGCGACCGTACTTGTACCAGCTCTATAATTATTACGCGTATAACCGCTACTAAGGATATAATACCTACTTTATCCGCCGCTAGATTAGAAAGAACCCTTTTATAGGGTAATTAATAATCTAATTAAAAATATTCTATTAGAATATAAGGAAGTTGTACGAAAGAGGGAAACTTCTACTCGAATAAGAGGAGACCTATAATATCGTAGCAATTTAAAAGCCGGGTAAAAACTTAAATAGGAATATCTACCGGCCGAAGGGCAATAAGTATTATAATATTAATTATTTAAAAAAGGGTAGGGCAATAATTTATATAAATAAAAGGTAGAATTTTAAAGATTTAGATTTCTAATTGAAGAAAGATTAAGCCGCGGCAATATTTAAAAATTTATAGGAATTAACGACCGTTTACTTTATTTACTCCCCTATCTTTATAAATAGTATACCGGAATATTAATATCACAGGCATTACTACCCTATTCTTATATATAAGTGCACATATACATATACTACATTAGTGCAGCCAATTAAATGCAGCTGTCTAGCTACAATATATTTAGTAGTCTAGGTACAAACTACTATTATATAATATAATAACTCTAAGTAAGTCTATGCCTATAGACTTACTACCCTATACCCTATATAGTTCTCGTATATATATAAGCTTCTCTTCCTATTCCTCGCACAACAATTAAAATTTTACTTTAATATTTATTCGTACCCTATAATACTTTATTATACTTAACCTTCGCGTTAAAGCGTAACGAATAATTTCGGTTTGACTAAACTTAATAGGAGTTATCGTAATAACCTAATCTTCGCGATTTTACTTTTCGGCGAATCGTATAATCGCCAACTTTAAATTAAGGATTCCTAGCGATATTAATATCGACCTAAATAAACATTCAGAATAACGAGGGTACAATTATTGTAAAGTATAATATAATAAATATTTTATTTATTATTTTATTTATTAACTAATTATTAATTAATTATTTCGATCGTATAAATAAAATATTTAATAATTAACCCCCTATTCCTAATAATAGTTAAATCGACTTCGTTACAATCTTTCCTTTATTACTTAAAGGCTTCTACTTATTATTAATAATCTATAGCAATAACCCTAATATAAACCTTCTAATCTTACTTAATTTTGCAAAGAATATACGTAACTATAAGGAAGTTATAAAGTTTTTTTACTACTTTAATAAGAAGATCGACCTTCTCAATAAAAATATTATAGCCGAATAAAAAAAGTTCGTTAAGTTCGAACGTAAAGCCTAAGCCTATGTTAAGAAGGTTAAAGAAGTAGAAGTATAATAATTAGTACGTATTTAATAATTTAAAAGTACTAAAAAATAATTCGTAGAATAGCTCCGGATTCTATAGACTTAATACAACTAAATTATTAAAGATAATACCTCTCTATAATATAAGGTCGCTACTTTCGAGAAGGAGAAGACTAATTAAGATAATAATATCGCTAAATTAATTAGGGAGAAGGAGGAAGATTACTAAAATATCCTTAATTTACTAAATATAATTAATATAACGGTCGAAGAAATTTAAAAAGATAGCACCTCCCTTCGTATTATAAATARAATTATAAATAAAGAATTCGCTAAAACCTAAGAAAAAATTAAAAACCTTTAAATTAACCTTCGTCTCGCTAAAGAGGATAAAATCATTGCTAATAATAATTTAGCTAATATAATTAAATCTACTACTTAGGAGAAAAGTAAATTCAAAATTACGGTCGAAGACGATATAGAAGAAGTCCCTAAAGATTAGAGTATTAATAGCTCTAATACTTAGAGTACCGGCTTTAGTAGTATAAGTAGTAATTCTAACGGTAATAGCCCTAGAGGATCGGGTAAAGGAATTAGCTTCGGCTCTAGTAATATAAGCGGCGGTCCTAACGATAGTGGCCTTAGAGGATCGGGTATTAATAATTTCGGTATAAGCGGTAGTCCTAACGGTAGTAGCTTTAAAAGATCGGGCACGGGTAGTTTCGGTATAAGTAGCAGTCCTAGTAGTAATAGAGGTTTCCCCGGCGGACTTAGAAGTCCTAATAGTAGTAATAATAATAGCTTTTCTAATAATAGTAGAAGCAACTTCCTTAGTAATAGCGGAGGCGGTAGTAGTTTTCCCTCCGCTCTTCCTCCCCCCCCTCCCTCCCCTCCCCCTATAAATCTAATTCTTATTCCTTAAAGTAGTAATTATCGTTGCAATTTAGTAAAGGACCCGGAATATTTTATAAGCGAAGAAATTAATACTATTAAACGTTATAATACTTTTATCGCTTAATCTATTAGTATCCGTACTAAATAAATAATAAATATTTACACTTTCCCTAACGAAAGGATTAAATTCCTATACGCTATATCTTATTTGGGTAGCGAAACTAAAATTACTATTACCGAATATTTATAGAAGATTTTAAATAACCTACTTTATTTAGCGGTTTAAATTTAAAAAATAGGTTAAGAGCTCCTCAATTATTTAAGCGACTATTTTAAATAAAGTAACGTTATTACAATAGTAGAAAGGGCCCTAATACAATTTAAATAAACCGGCAAATTCGCTAACTTTAATAATTTCGAAGCCTAATTTATAATATTAGCCGACTATTGTAATTATAATATAATTATTAAAATATATTTATTAAAATAAAAAGTATTTAAAGATTTAAATAGGGCCTTATTTTACTAGCTAATTTAATCCGGCTGTAATAAATAGATTAAATAGGTTATATTTTACTATAATTTAGCCAAATTCCTAAAGGATGCTACTTTCTGTAATAATAGTAATTAGGGCACTACTAATAACGGCAATAACAATAATAATAAGTAGAAAGACCCTAACGCTATAGAAATTAATTGTATTAAATTTAAAGAAATCTATAAAGATATTCTATAAGAACGCTATAACAAGGGCAATTATATAAATTTAGCCAAAATAGTTATATAGCCCGCTAATACACCAATAATACCTATTTCGGCGGTAGAGGCAAGTAAACCGGTAATAAGGGTAAGAATCTAGGCATTATTATAAATAAAAAGGCCGCCGCCCCGGTTATTAACCGTACTATAGTAGAGATAGCCGCTCCGGCTATAATTTTAGTAGTACTAACCGCTCCGGCCGCCCCGGCCGCCCCAACCTAATAAGGAAATAGCGAACTCCAAACTTAAATTGTAGTCGGAGGTATTTAAGTAGGATATAGAAAAAGATAAAAATAAAGGGATTAATTATTAATAAATTAAATATTCGATAAACTCTTACTTATTAAGGTAATGAGCAATTAGATTTAAATAGTTTAGAACTTTATAGATAAAATATAACCCTTCTATCTACGTACCTTTAATATCCCTAATATAATAATAAAGTAAAATATATATTATTAATCGATTTTAACTATTCTAATAAAGCCTTTATCGACCGCTCTTTTACTAAAAGAGTATATTTAGAATTCAAACGCCTAGAAAGAGTAAGGCCGCTACATCTAGTAAACGGCGGATTCAAAGAGTAAGTAGAATAATATATTAAAACTACAATACGTATCGGAGAGTACAAGGAAGTTATTAAATTCTTCGTAGCCGATTTAGTAATAGAATACTTAATTATCCTAGGGTAACTTTAACTATAACTCTACAACCTAAACATCGATTAGGTATTTAACAAAGTTATTTAAAATATAGTGTACGTAGGCATTTATATCGATTAGCCCCTAGTAGCCGCCGCTATAGAAATCCCTAAACCTATAGCCGTATTTGAACTAGTAGCCGTAGAAGCGGAAATAGAGAAATCAAAACCAAACTCAAACCCAAACACAGACTCAAATTTAAATATAGATATAAAATCGGACTCCGACGAAGAATAGGAAGCTAAGAGAATATAGAAAGCCCTAAAAAGGCGATAAACTATTAATAATTGTCATGGCGAACAGAGGGAAAGAATGCGATAAAGCGACAATGACCCTACTATTGAATAAAGATCGAAAGATGAAGAAAAGAAGAAAATTAGAATATAAAGAATGGCTATACCGCAAAGGATGTAATCCTGTGCGCTACTAAGAACCGAACCCTATAGTAGATCCGGTAGAACTATTGCGATAAGAATAGGCGGGAATAACTAATATTGACTAGCGGCTAAGTTGCGCCGTTATATTACCCCTCCCTCAAAAAAGACTCGCCTCGAGTTTGTCGTAAAAGATAAAAAATCTAGTGCGCGTATACCGATTCGAATTAACGACCTCTTCCCGGTAGAGGGTACGTACTTTTGTGGTAATTGAATATAATGCCTTTGGGGTACTAACTTATTATATATTGCGCTAATATTCTAAATCGTAATAATTATTATATAGAAGCTTCTAATAAATTGTTTAAAAGTATATTCCTTACTCCTCCCTACTTCCTTAATAATAATTATTTCCTCCTTACCTTCGGTAACTTCTTCCTTTTACCTTTCTATACCGGTTTATTATTATCTTTATAGTTTTTTAAGAATTTATCTTCCGTCGCCGCCTTTAGTTATTTTCCTAATTGTATTAGGGGTTTAGGCGCCGTCGGGTTTTCTTTATAGTAAGCTTTTATTGTTATCGCTATATTTTTGAAATTTTTAGCCGGCTACTATTTAGGATCGGGGTCCTAGCCTCTCTATTAGATTTAATATTTTAATTTTCTATAATGGAGGCGGGCCGCTATAATATAATCTACCTCCTATTCCTCTTCCATATTATTTACGACCTTATTAGTAAGTTGAGGCGCTTTTTGCTTAGGTAGTAGGTTATTAGGGTATCGCTTTAAGCGGTCCGGAGGGAATTGGTTAATTAACCTCTAATTTAATAGTAAATTGAATTTATAGGCGTATTCTACTTTCTCGATGATTTTGAATGTTTATTATATCTTTAGAAAATTTAATTTATTATTCGGTTTGCCTTTTATAAATTAATTCTTTTTAATAATAAAAATCCGGTTTCTAATATCGAAGTCTAGAATATATCGATATTTATTTACTTATACTGTTTACCGTCTCTATACTTAGATAATCGTTATACAGGTATATTTAACGTAATTTTAAATCTTTAATACAGCCTCCCGGGTATCCTATCGTAATAATTGTTCGGATATTGGCAAGTCCTCTAATAGGGTAAATATTTTCTAGTCTACGAATATAAGTATTAGAAAACCGAATATGATTTCGTAGGGTTGGAGCCTTATATTTTCGTAGTATAATCTATTTTAGGCGAAATTAATGGCGGGAATTAGTTTTGATTAATTGTTTTGGGTATAGTTGATAAACGGCTATAATTTTTAATCCAAATATTTGTATAAGTTCTCTATTTGCCCAATAGTTTAGGAATGTCCTAGTAATACAAATTTTTATTTAGTCCTTATAATATTAGATATTTCTTAATTGAAAATTAATTTAAATTATAGCCTTTAATTATTTATAATTTCCTTAGGCGGGCCGAAAATATAGAATAATCCTTAGTAGTATAGCCGATAGGCCTCTTTACTAATTATATTATTCTTGTATAGGATTAATTAATTTATTTTCGATAGGGGGTTAATAATATTGAAGATATTATTGTAACCGTACTTATTTATAAGCATCTTCTTAAAATTAATAACAAGCTATCTTTATAATCTCTTTTAAACGTTTATAGGTTATAGTAACTTAGGGGCTTTATCCTAAAAGTATTTAGATGTGTAATAAATTATATAATTCGCTATATAGCGATTAATATTGTTTAAAAGACCCGGCTATTAATATTTTACAGCTATTAATCTCTTTATTTTATTCCTTCCTGGGTATATTATTCTAATACTATTGTAATACTCCTTTATTATTCGAATCCTTAGGAAGTTTTAATTTAGAACTATAAGTCGGCCTTAATATAGGAGGGTTTAACCCTATAGTATCGAAAACCCTAAACTCTCCTCTACTATTCTTTAACGATAATTCTCTAATTCTGTATTATCTTTATTCGCCCGGAGTAATTTTAATACTAATTTGTAGCCTATTCCGTCTAATCAAGTCTCGTTCGATATATTTAATATATAGACGCGTAAGAGTACTTCCCCCCCTTCGGGCGCCTTTAGGGGTTTAAATAGACGTATATATCGTTAGGCTTCTTTCTTATCCTTCTAAGTCTTTAGATCTTCTATTTTCTTTAATAAGGTATCCGCTACTATATTATTTTTACCCGGTTTGTAAGTAATGTAAAAATTATATTAGGAAAGGATCTCCGCCTAGGCCGCCTATTTGGAGTTGAGCAATCGCTTGGTGCTAAAGTATTTTAGGGCTTCGTAATTTATAAAAATTATAAAAGGACCTTATTATAATCCTACGAATTCTACTCTCTAATATAATAGTCTTCGTATTATAATTAATATTTTATTATTGTAAATTAGGTAGTTGTATTCCGCTCCCTATATTATTTCGGAGTAGAAAGTAATTAGGTACTAACTATCCTTGTACTTTTATAATAATATATTTGCGAGTACGCTATTTAATATATTTATTTCTATTCTTATAACCCGGCTATATTTAAAGTAGGCTAGGATAGGAATTTTTAATAAATACTTTTTTAATTTATCGAAGGCTTGTTGGCAATCCTCCGTCTAGGTAAATACTTTTTTCTTCTTTATAAGTTTTATTAATGGCCGTATTATACGACCGTATTTTTAAACGAATTTTCAGTAGAAATTATAAAACTTTAAAAAGGATTGTATTCTTTTTACTATTATTAGTTCCCGCCAATCTTTTACGACGGTAACTTTCGAAAGATTTACTGAAATACTATTTATTTTAATAATAAACCCTAAGAATTTGGTCTTTTATACGTAAAATTCATATTTGTTTAGGTCGGCCTATAGGTCTATTGCTTCTAGCTATTATAAAACTTTTAAAATGTAGCTCTTGTACTCCTTTAGGGTATTGGAATAGATAAGGATATTATTGATATAAGTATTATAGAAATCGTTCAAATAGCTTATTAGTATATTATTAATATATTGTTAGAAAGTAGAAAGTCTATTAGTTAATTTAAACGGTAGGACTTTGTATTTGTACGTATTGTACCGAGTCCGGAATATAGTTAATTCCTCGTTATTTAGATGTATTTTAATTCGATAGAAGGTTTGGCGAATATTGATTTTGGTAAAGAATTTCGCTTATAAAATCCTTGTTAATATTTCTTCGATTAATGGTAGGGGATACCGGTCCTTTCTAATAATAGCGTTAAATTTGCAGTAATTAATATAGAATTGTAACTTACTATTTACTTTTGGGATAAAGAGAATGGGGGCCGCCTAAGGGGCTGAATTACTCTTAATAAATCCCTTGTTGAAATTTTCTATAATGTATAGCTTGTATACTTCTAATTTATTAGTATTTATTTTATATAGGGGGTTATAATTTAAGTCCTTTAGTCGATTATATTCGTAGAATTCGATTTAGTAGTTGTTATTGCCGGGTTTGGGTAATATATTTAATTGTAATTTATTAAATACTCCTAAATATTAGTAATAATACTCCGGTACCTTCTTCTTTATTCTAATTAATAACTCTGCTTCTTTTTAATTAGGGCTTCCCTTTTCTTAGGTACAACGTTCCTTAATAAACCGGTCGATTTTATATAAGCTAGTGATTCCTAGATATTCTTTTTTTACTATAAATATTAGTCCTATAGAATCGATAATAACTATATTAGGCATTCGTTCCTTATATTAGGAGTTACCCCTTCGCTATTTAAAATATTTTTGTTTATCCTTTTTAATACTTCTATTTAATTTATTAAGACCACTTTCCAACTCCTTCTAGTATTACTTTAAATCCTCCTTTAAATTCTTCTAATACTCTTTTTATATTTCCCTATCCGACTTCTTTATAGGCAGTACGTTTAATTCCTCCCTAAATAGAACCTCCTTTATACGATTAAGGTTTTAAAATATAGGGTCCCTAGTAGTAAATTATTATTATTATTATAGGATTTATAACGGCTTAATTAAGGTTGGGGGTTTAAGTAAATTTCTTTTATATCCTTTAGCCGATATGGCTTCGAATTATTAAATCCTCCGCTTAATTACCACTCCGTCCCTCCAACGCTTATTATCCTTCTCTATTAAGGTTTCGCACCGCTTAGCATCCGCCTAATAAGCCGGGTCTAGTAGTCTAGCCGCTTTCCCTCCTATATAGATATTTTTTACCTAATCGGGATCCTTATCCTATAATTTATTAAAGAATAATCGTCGCCAAATATAATTAATACCGACATTATAGTATTTAAACTATAAACGTCCTATAATTATATTGTAATAAATATTTATAATAATTATCTATTCATTATAAACCGTATAATATTAAAATATTAAATTTACTTTAATAGTTCGGGTAATTTTCTTACTATCGTCGTTTACGAAGGGCCCTCTTACGTAGGCGGGTTTGAAATCGTTATTAACTTCGGGGTTTAAAGTCCGGATTAATTTCTCGATTATTTTCTTATTGATTAATATATATATTGCTGCTCCTAAGTCTATAATGGTTTCTTTAATAGTTATAGTAATTCTATTACTACCTACTTTGGTTATTAATATAAAGGATTTTCCTCTTAAATAATTATTTAAAAAATTTTTCTTCGTACCGGTTAGGGACTTCCTTTATTGAAATTATATAGATTAGTTCCTTAAGTAGGAATTTACTTTATTTAAAGTTTTTAATTTCCCAACTCTTTAATTTGCTTCTCCTCTAATTTGCCCTCTTAATTTTCATTATCTTTAATATTATATCGGGCGTATATAATTTATAAGCGGGTACGATAATTGTTATTCAGCGCTATAGGGGTATTATTATTTTTGTTCGGACAATTTTTAATATAATAGCTTTACTATTTACAATTGAAATAGATGCCCTTATAGTATATTTTGTTAATCTCCTCCTTAGAAGGGGTTTTTTAGTTGGAATTGGAATTACCTTTAGTCGAAGAGGAGCCTCTTTTTCTTCCGCCCTTATTACCGCTATTCTTATTTTTATTACCTAAAGAATTAATAGAGGTAGTAGATTACTTAGTTACCTTTTAAGTAAATACGATTTATTTTATAATTTTTATATAATTATTAAAATTAATAATATTAAGAATAATATATAGAGCTATACTTATTTAGAGTTTTAGGGAGAGTCGATAGTAAAAGGCTTCTTTCTATTAAAATTGGGCTAGCTAATATTCGCCGGCCAAATAAATAAATTTATTTTTAAAGATATAGAAATTATCCTAATATATACGTAGCTTCTCAAAATTATTTAAGGCCTAACGAGTTGTATTCGGATTATTATATTAACGCTTAAAATAGGTTATTAAAGTTTTAGATATAGTAATTTAATTAGGGTAGGTATTACGAAGGTAAGGTTATAAATTTTTAGCGGCGTAGCCCGCGAGACGGTTTTCGACGTAGGCCTGCCTAACTTCGTCGTCGGCAAAGTAATCGGTATTAATTTTCAATTTATTAGTAATCGAGCGGTACTAGACCTTAAAGGTTATAGTATTTTTAAATTTATTAGTATAGAAGATTAGGGGATCGGAAATCTTCGATAATTTACTATTACCGGAAGAGAAAATATTAATTAAAGAAATCGCGCCGGAGGTAGTACTACGTCGATTAGTATTACGAATAATATTAGTTATAATTTAATTGAGAAAGCGGATTTCCTTCTCTTTAGCGGTTAGAATAATTAAAAAATCTTCGACTATTTTATAATCTATATAAGATATATTTTTATTATTAGTAGTATCCTTAATTCCCGTCGGTTTATCCTTATCGTTAGGGATTTTAAATTCGGGTTCGATACCTTAGGCGCGAAAGCGGCGGGCCTTTTTACAATTAGCCTTGTTAATAGTAATTTTAATACCCTTAGGGTAATTAATATACTAAGTGTATTCGTCTTCGGCGCCTTTAATAGTAGGGTAGAGTTTAGTCTTGGGAAGCTTTTCCAATTCGCTATAAATAGTTTTGAAATATATAATTTAATTATTTAAATCGGTTATAATACGGTCGAGACGGTAGGTAATAGTAAAAACCTCTTCCTGCTATTTCTTGTAGGTAAGTATCGCTAAAGTTCGCGCTTTTATTTTTATAAATATAACTTTGGGGTACTTCTAGACCTTAGTAATAAAGTCGTTATAATTTATTAAATTATTAAAACGGACGCAATTAGTACTTATATCGAAAATAGGTTAGAAAGGGAAGTAGGGTCCCTTATTACCGGTAATATAATAGGTAATTATCTCTTCGATTTTGGTTTAGAAGTCTTCGGCTATGTCGTTTTTTATATTGGGGAATTTAAATTCTTGGATTTGGGGGAGTACGTTAGTAATATAGTATTCGAAAGTAACGTTCTCCGCTACTTTGTTTTTAGTATTTTTATTAGTATTATTATTATCGAGAGTTATAGTTTGGGTCTTATAAATAATTGAAACGTAACGTTATTTAATAAATTTGTAATTTAAACGAATCTTTATTACTAGATTCTTTTAATTCAATTTGGTAAAGTTAAATGTAACTTCTTAAATAGTTTGCGCCTTTAATTAGGTAGTTTCCTCGGAGTTGTATACTATTATAGTTTTTGGTTATTAATTTTTAATTCTAGTATCTATAATACGGGTAATAGTCGTATTGCGTGCGATTAATCTTTTTAAAATGGTAGGATGTTTTAGATTATCCCTAATGAGTTTTAGATTAATCTTTCGATTGTTACGGCGAATAGAGGGAAAGAATGCGATAAAGCGATAATGACCCTACTATTGAATGAAGATCGAAAGATGAAGAAAAGAAGAAAATTAGAATATAAAGAATGGCTATGCCGTAAAGGATGTAATCCTGTGCGCTGCTAAGAACCGAACCCTATAGTGGATCCGGTGGAACCATTGCGATAAGAATGGGCGGGAATGACCAATACTGACTAGCGGCTGAGCCGCGCCGTTACAATAATAAGAAGTTAATTAAGAAGGAACTATAGGTATCGATCTATACTACGAACGCTCCTAAAGGCAATTAAACTATAATAATAGAAATATATTTGTAACTAACCGCGGCGGGCAATTTCGAAGAACTATTCGGCCTAAACAAGAAGCCTAATAAAGTTAAAGTAATAGTAAAAGTTAAAAGAGGTCGTAGAATATAGTCTATAGCGAGACTAAAGCGAATTAAATATACCTACTTTTACGAATTCGACTTACTAACGGAAATAGGTCCGCTTAATTTAAAAAACTTCAAATTAATTAATGCTTACACCTTTATACTTACATCCAAAATAAAAGGTGTCTATATTAGTTCAACTAATTAGGTAGAACTTTAAAAAGCTTAAAAGAACAATAAATTACGCATCTTAATACTAATGCTATCTAAGGACGCCTAGCGGGATATTATATAAAAACGTAAGGAACTGTATAAATAATATTTCGAAAATAAAGAAGTTTACGAATTTATTAATATTTATAAAGCCGAAGCGGCAGGAGAGCGGATTTCAATTACATCTTTCCGGCCAAGCGAATTAGCTAAGGACTTTATAAACCGGATTTACAACCTCAGCAACAGGATTCCAACCCCCGAATCGGAAACTATTCTAGCTCCCGAACTAGAGACCCTAGGACCCTATTAGCCGATACTACTAACCGAAATTAATAAGATTTATAGTATTATAGAAAAAAATATATAGAAATTCATAGAAAAATCAATAAAGCTAAAGTATACCCCGGAGGAAATTAAAACTAAATTCCTAAATAAGTATAAGGACCTTTTAAAAGTAACTAACCCTATAAACGCCAATATAATACTAGAACATAAGTCTTATAACTATAAAATCGAACTAAAACTAAAGACTAAAAAGGTATTACTATATTCGAGAGCTAAATTTATATTACTATAAAAGTTCAAAATTATTAAATAATAATTTAATAATAATTTAACTAAAAGATTTATTCGACCTTTAACATCCAACGTAGCCTCCCCAATACTATTAGTACGTAAACTAGGCGGCGGCGTAAAAATCTACGTTAATTATAAAAATATTAATAATATTTTATTAAAGAATAAATATCCTTTACCGCTAATTAAAGAAATACTAAACACTATTTACAAAGCTAAATAATTTACAAAGGTAAATATCATCGCAGCATTCAATAGACTACGTATAATAAAGGGCTACAAATAGCTAATAGCCTTTATTATAAAATTTAGCCTCTACAAATTATTATTATACCTATTCGGGTTATTAAGAGCCCTAACGTCCTTCCAAAACTTTATTAACAATATCCTATACAATATTCTAAATATTTACGCCACAGCCTACCTCGACGATATCCTAATTTTCTCTAAGACCTATAAAAAATATATTAAATATATTAAAGAGGTATTGTAATAATTAATAAATACGGGCCTACAAATTAATATTAATAAATACGAATTCCACACTCAACGTACGAAATATTTAGGCTTAATTATTACGCCAAATAATATTGAAATAGACCCTAAAAAGATAGATACAATTACTAAATAAAAAGCTCCTACAAATAAGCGCCAACTACAACGTTTCCTAAGCTTTACCAACTTCTATAGACGGTTTATAACAAATTTCTCGGCTATAAGTAAACCTCTATATAAACTAACAAAGAAGACCGTAGACTAATATTAGGACAAAAAATATAATAATATATTTAAAATATTAAAAATAATATTTACAACGGCGCTAATATTAAAAATCTATAATTAGGAAAAACCTATAATAGTAAAGGTCGATACCTCGGACTAGTCTATAAAAAGCACCCTATCCCAAATATATAATAGAGAACTATACCTAGTAACTTACTTCTTAATAAAGTATTCCGTAGCTAAATATAATTATAATATTTATAATAAGGAATTGCTAGCCGTTATTAAGGCGCTAGAAAAATAGAGGCCTAAATTAAAAGATACTATATAATTTTTCAAAATTATTACAAACTATAAGAATTTAAAAACCTTCGGCACTACGAAGAAGCTCACCCCTAAATATATAAAATAATCGGAATTCTTATCCAAATTCAACTTTACAATTAAGTACAAACCGGACTCAACCAACGTAAAACCGGACGCCTTAAATAAGAAACCAGAACATATCCCTAGGGATATAGAGGACGACCAGCTATAAACTAAGAAGAAACTTCTTATTAACCCTAACCACTTTAATAAAGAATTATTTAGTAACCTAATAAATACGGACGGCAATAACTTTATAATAAACACTATAATAAAAGACGGCGTACCCTTTATAATTTACACCCTCGAAAACAATATTAAAAAAGAGGATAATAGACTAAGCATTTATATAAATAATTTAATTGTCATAGGGCTAGATCACATACCCTGTGCCTGTTGTGCCATTGGCCAATTGGCATGCACTGCACTATTGTAGTGCCTTGAGCCATGGCTATAGTATTGGCCAGCCGTAGTAGAGGTTACGGAGTAGATCTACCTATAAGGTAGATCTCACCCGTGCCCTATATTTACCCTAATTATCGTACACCTTTCTTACTTCCTTCGTATAATAATAAAGATTATACTTTATACCTAACGGTGCCCTCGCCCCGTAATAGTTTATTATACTTATATATTTATATTGCGCGCGCTTACTTACTATAAATATCGCGACGAACGTCTTTCGCAATAATTTACTAATATTCTAGTTTTCGGATTATTCCCGACGTTCTCGCACTTCGTAGGACGGGAGAATTAATCTAATAATAATACCTATCCGTTTAATATTTTTAATTATAAGCGGATTCTACAGCTATTATAATTATAGTTTTAAAGTATTAACCGGCGTATTTAATTTGTATATTTATTTCTACTTCTTAGAAAATAATAACAATACCGAATCGGTAGTTATTTATTACAATACCGATAATAATATAGAGTCTATAATTATTAACGCTTCCTCTAATCTCCTAAGCGAGACTATTATTAATTAAACTTCAACCCTTAATATAGTTAATAATTACCCTATCCCTCCCTTAGAATAAAACTTCTAAATAGAATAACCCTCTAACTATTATTATTAGGGCTATAAATTCTATAGCCCTAACTTCGTACCCTAAAGCTCTAGCGAGCCCCCTATACTTATTAACCCTAACGAAATAATTACCGATAACCGGCTAGCGGTATTGGCCTTGCGTACGTAGGCTAGCGATTATATATACTACTATACCTAGGCCTATCTATATAACGAACTATTAATTAATAACCCTATCGCCCTTTACCTAATTATTTTTCGTTAGTACACTCTCTATATCGTTTAATTACTTACCTTTATTACTATAATCAATACTATCGCGGAGGCCTTTCGTACTTCCAAATAACGTTATAATTATTAGCTTCTAAAAAAGGAGGCCGAGGCGCGTATTAATATCAAATTATAGAAAGCCCTATAGAACGAAGTTATTAAATAGAAATTGGAGGCTAGGAAGTAGTACGACTTATTTAAAGATAAGGAAGTAGTCTATATTAATTACAATAAGGAAATATTAAATATAGTAAACAATAACGGCATTATAAAAGCCTAGATCCTATTATTGCAAAACTACGTTATAAAACTATAGATTAATAATAACGGCCTCACAACCTTACTTAACAATAATAGTATTAATATCCCTAACGGCTTTAGCCTTAGCGGTAGCTCCGGCTCCAGCAGTAACTTTAGCGGCGGCGGTAATACCGGAAATAACAGAGGAGGAAGTAGTCCCGGCCCCAGTAACTAAGGCTATAACCTTTCCTCCTAACCTCCGGCTCCGGCCTATAATAGCCGTCGTCGTATAACTCCTAACCCTAATATTTTTAATACGTCGGGTAAGACGGCTAAAGACTATAATAACGCTTATACTATTTAATATTTAAAAATATACTTATATTAGGGATATAACAAGTAGGCTTTCCCTACCGAACGCTCTAAGCTTCTTTATATCTACTCCCGCCTTAATAAAGCTCCTATAGCTAATATCGAAGTTAGTATACAACTTATCCTAAAAAAAATTAACCCTAATACTTAGATTTAGAAGGAGGCCGAGGACTTAATTACTTACTTCGATATTCGTTATAATATAATAAATATAAGGTTGGATATAGAGCATTACCTCTAATAGTTATAAATAAAGTCCACCTTCTAAAATTTCGAAGATAAATTTACCTTTAATATTAACTACTATAGTATAAATAATTCTATACGCGTATTCTTAATTAAATAGAAGATTAATAATTAATTTAAGGATTTAGTTATTTATTAAACCGATTACCCTGCTAGCGACAATATTAACGGCTGGATCGAACTCTTATATAAATTGGCTCGCAATTACGAGGAAGCCGCCTTTAATAAGAAAATACTCAACCCCTAATCCTTTAATAATAATTGTAGTAGATTTGGCGGCGGTAGTAATTCTAATAGTAATAATTCTAGTAGCAATAACTCTTCTTCGTCTTTTAAAACTACTTCTTAGGGCGGCGATACTATAGATTTTAATTAATTCGAGGTTATTATACGCCGCATCGTACCTTCCAATATCTAGAAGCGTTGCCAAGAAAATAGCGAGTATAAAAGATACAGTAAGAAAGGCTATAAGTAGAAGAAGTATTAGGGTTTAATAGATTTAGGTAATAGTAAAGGTCCTATTGCGGGTACTAAGATTAACCGTTCCGACAGTAACGGTAGAGGTAATAAATTTAAAGATAAGAAACCCGGTTAAAATGGCTATAGCAATGGCGATAGCGTTAATACGGCCGATGCGAGCGGCGAGGTTACCCCCGAGGCTAATAATAATAATACCGGTACGGGAAATATAACGCCTCCGTCGTAAATCGTTAACGGAAGCTATTATTAGAAGGAAGGAAGGAGGAGAATTTAGGAACGGAGGGATAGTTATTAGGTAATGTAGAAAAGCAATTGGATTAGGACTAGGAATAGGGAGAATTTTTAGAGTTATTATTTATTAATTTAGTTATAGTTAGATTAGAGAAATTTATTCTCCTTTTAAATTACCTTTATTATAGTAAGTATAAAGTATATTATTTAGCGCTAATTGATAACGGTTATATAGGTAAAACTTTTATTAATACGAGCTTTATTAAACGATATAATTTACTAATTTAGAAGCTAGAGTAGCCAAGGCCCTTAAGGCTAGTAAACAGCAACGTAAATATATATATTATAGAATATATTAAATTTACTATATAAATCGGTATTTATAAGGAAAAAATCGAGATATTAATATTTATATTATTATTGGATAACCCGGTTATTTTAGGGCTCCCCTAGTTATAATAGTATAACCCGTTAATAAATTAGGAGTCAGGAGAGTTCAAATTTAATAGAAAATACTATAATAAATATCTTCCTAAAAATATACCCGATTTCCAAATACGGGCGCCTAAGGTCTTAAAAGGCAATACTATTAAGGTTATAAAGGAATAAATTGTAAAAGCGGGCCCGAAGGAGCAGTAAATTGTAGAGGCGGGCTTAAAGGAGTAAGCTATAGAAGCGGGTCTAGAGGAGCGAGTTATAGAGATGGAAGCGGAGGAAGAGATTGGACCGGCGTTAGCCGGGCCTTCTCTAAATAACGGATTGGGTTTCGAAAGTATATTATTATTGGAGCCCGAGGCTAGGCTATTATTAATAATTAAATTAGATTTAATACGTCCTTTAGTATTAGAACCCCTAACCTTATTATAGATTCGCCGAACTATTTAATACCGAAGAATAAAATTAAAGGAGAAGATTACTAAAGTAGTTAATATAAACCCTAAATAACTTTAACCAATAGACTTACTAGAAGGAGGCTAAATTATAATACTACCTTACGACCCGATATTAGAATTTAAACCTAAGGTTAAGACTAAGCCTATCCTATATAAAAATATTAGCAGTTAGTATATTTCGATTATTAATTTAAAAAGACGACTATTAATATTATTATTCGTACAACCTATTAATATTAATAGTATTCTAATTAATATAAACGATATCGTAGAATTTAACGTAACTAATTTTAATTTTACTATTAAGATAGAGAATTTCGAAGTTGTAATTACAATTAGAGGGGAGATCGAGGAGGCAATTTAGAAAATAGAAGAGGATATCGAATAGGGAAAGGAAGGATTATTAGACGTAGGTAAGCTTTAAATTACAAATCGTATATATAAAGACATTTATATAAGTAATAGAGTAAAGTATAAAGATTAATTTATAGATTATTTCTTACGTATTTTAAAAGGGGATACTAGGGAAATAATAACCAAAATTATAAAAGAAAACGCTAAAAAGTTTTATAAAAAAGCGGATAGGCCGATAGTTATTGAATAATAGATTAAAGTAAAGATATTATATTAGTATTATAAGTACTAGAGAGTGGCTAATTTAGTAAACGTTAAAATTATTCTTTAATATAAGTCTTATAATTATAAAATCGAAGTTATTCCGGGCGCCGAATTACTATATTTACAATTAAGACCCTTCTCGCCTATAGAGTTAGAAATTATTAAGAAATAGCTAAATGATAATTTAAAGTAAAATTTTATTAGGCTATCCTAATTATTAATATCGTTACTAATTATATTAATAAAGAAATTAAGCGGTAGCGTTTATATTTATATAAATTACTACAGTATTAATAATATTACCCTAAAGACGAAATACCCCCTATTACTAATTAAGGAGATGCTGGATACTATTTATAAGGCTAAAATCTTTATTAAGTTCGATATTATTACTACTTTTAACCGGATTCGTATTTACAAAGGCTACGAATAGTTTACGGTATTTATAATACGATTCGGACTCTACGAATTATTAATATACCCCTTCGGTTTATAGGGCGCGCTAATAACCTTTTAGAATTTTATTAATAATATCCTCTATAATATATTAAATAAGTTCGCTACTACTTACTTCGACGATATTCTAATTTATTCGGACAATAAAGAAGAATATATTAAATACGTTTTAAATGTATTGGATCGCTTTAAGCGTTTAAGTCTATAGATCGATATTAATAAGTACGAATTCTATACTATAAAAATAAAATATTTAGGCCTAATTATTATATTAGGAGGTATTAAAATAGATATAGATAAAATTAAGGCAGTAACCGTATAGGAAGCCCTAGAGTTAAAGAAGGCATTATAATTATTTTTAGGATTTGCCAACTTCTACCGCCGGTTTATTAAGAATTTTTTAAATATAGCCAAACCGCTTTATAAATTTATTAAGAAAACGGCCGATTAGTAATAGGATATTGAGTATTAAAAGGTATTCGATAACTTTAAGATAGCGTTTACGACGGCATTAGTCTTAAAAATCTTCGATTAGGGTAAAAAGACGGTAGTTGAAATAGACGCTTCGAATTGGGCGTTTAGAGGTACCCTTTCCTAATAGGGAGATAATAGTATTCTCTACCTAATAGCCTACTTTTCGGCTAAATATATCGTAGTAGAATATAATTATAATATTTATAATAAAGAATTACTAACTATTATAAAGGCCTTCGAGGAGTAATCCCTAAAATTAGAGGGTATATAGGAGTAGGTAGAAATTATTACTAATTATAAAAACCTTAAAACTTTCGCTATAATTAAATAGTTTACCCTACAATATATAAAGTAATTAGAATTCCTTAACCGTTTTAACTTTAAAATTACTTATAAGCAAGGCGCGGCGAATATTAAGCCTAATACTTTGAGTAGGAAGCTAGAGGATAGGCTATAAAATAAGGACGATAAATGCCTATTAGCTAGGAAGAAATTTTTAATCGACCTAAATTACTTCGACCTAGCTTTTTTTGAGGATAATAAAAACGAACCGATAGATATTATTTACCTACATTTAGGAACTATAGAGGAGATCTACTACATAAACTATATTATAGATCTATACGACTAGGAATTAGATTTCTAGGACTTTAACCTCTACGAATTCGACGTTACGAAATCTACGGATAATCTAATCGATAATAGCTACGCTAAATTAAACCTAATATAGGAAATGATCTTATATTTATAAAAGGACGGCTAGAAAGTATAAACCCTAAAGGTTAAGAAGAAATTCAAGATCGCCTTTACCGAATATTCGATTAAGTAGGGACGAATATATTGGAGAAAGGACGTAAATAAACGAATATTTATTAACTTAAATAATAAAAATACTTAATTATAATTTATTTACAAAATATATACGGCCAAACCGGGAGGTTATCCGGGCCGCGAGAGGACGTACGAGACCTTCAATAGATTCTATTACTAGCTAGGGATATATTAATCTATTAAAGAATTCTACAAAATTTACTTAGCCTATACGAAAACTAAATTATTAAAATACTCGCTAACTAAATTCCTAAAACCTTTTCTAATACCTTTTAAATTATAGTTAAAAATCTTAATCGATTATATTACTCCGATAACCCCGTATAAACGAAGGGGTAGAATATATTATTATATAGCCGTAATTGTAGATAAATTAACGAAGATAAAATACTATATACCTATAGAGACTTTAGAAACCGAAGAATTAATTGAATACTTTATCGAAAGGATTTATAGTATTTATAAGTTGCTGGACAATATTATTTCGGACCGAGGGTTATAATTTATTTTAATATTTTAGAAAACCCTATACGAAAGATTAGGCATTACTATTAAATTTTCTTTAGCGTTTTATTCCTAAACTAACGGTTAGACTAAAAGGATTAATATAGAGATAGAATAATACTTAAGGCTCTACGTTAATTAGGCGTAGGACGATTAGGCGGACTAGTTGCTTTTAATTAAGTTCGCTCACAATAATACCGTTTTAGAAACTATTAACGTCTCCCCCTTTTATACTAATTATAGCTTCTACCCTCGTATAGGCACTAAACTAATTAAGCTATACCCGCCTAACCTCTCGGAAGTATAGAAGAAAGAATTCTTTAGAATTTTAGAAGTAGTTAATTGTTTCTAAACTATTTTCGACGGTATAGTAGCTTTATTAAAGTAAGTATAAGACCGGTATAAAGCGAATACGAATAAGAACTGTAACGACGCCCCTAAATATTATATCGGTAATAGAATTTTACTAAATACTAAGAATTTCGCTATAGGGAGGCTACAAATTAAATTGGTACCTAATATCACGGTGTAAAGGCACAAGGTAGGTAAGAATAAATATAATTGTATAAGGAGAGGAAAGGGGAAGGTCCAAGGGTGTATTCTAGGACCAGCCTTTGTAGGCTGGTCCTAATTTGTAGTTCTGTAGTAGTTTTATGAGTACTATAGAATTAGTACGACTATTGTATAGCGATAACGATTAAAGTTATTACGAACGCTATAATAATTTTATATAATAGTTTAAGCTATAAGTTGATCTCTAGCTTAGGTTTAATACTATTGCTGTTATAAATTGTTATAGGGTTAACCCTATAATATTACCCCGGGTTAAAAGAAATTATATAATTGATTAATAATATATAAAATGTTAGAAATGTTTAGTAATTGTTTAGCCTACGCTATAAAAGTTTTTACGGCCGCCGTTACCCTATGTAGCGACCTCCTCCGCCCTTTATATTACTTATCCTCCCTAGCTTCTAGTAATTAATCCGCTCCTCCGCCTTATTAATTTATTCTAGCCTCCGCTTCGTAGTCCTTCTATTTTTCGGCGGCGGTCTAGGCCGGTAGCGTTAGAACGTCTAAGTTATTATTATAGAACTTTTTAATTTCTTCCGGATATATTTCTACGTTTTTATATAGTTATTAGTTAGGTACGTATAGCGGCGCCTATATAATATAGTATTCCTATCGTTTATTATTTAGGTTCTTCCGGTAATCGTCGATAGTTTTAAATTTTTATTCTTTAGAATCCTTCCTATTATTTATCCGCTTTATAATCCGCCTATAGTTCGCCCTAATATCCTTTTCTATCCTTCCTATTTAAAGTCTAATTTTATTAATATAAAAGGTAGGATTATATTTTATATTAATTAGTAAATGGAGTATAATAATATAGCTATAGATTTTAAGAATTTTGAAAGGCCTTTTATGGAGCGGTGTTAATTTTGCGTATAGTTTCCTTATTTCGAAGTTTTCTATATTTAGAAGAATTTTATTCCTAATTTTATATTGTAGGGTATTTAATCTATTTATATTAGTATTATCTTTATACCGTCGTTGAGCCTCCTTTATTTTCGCTATAACGAAATTTAGGATTGTTTTAAAACGATTAGCGATTTTTAAAACTTTAAAATACTTATCCTACTAAATTTATAATATATTTAGAAGGTATAATTTAATTAGCTTTATACCTATTTATAGATAAAAATTATAATTGGCGAAGAAGGGTAATACTTCTATTATTTTTAATACGAAATTATTAATAGTAAATTCTATTATAAGGAATTAATTTACTTAATCGTTTTATACCTAATTAATAAAAGTTCGTAAATATTTTTCTATTTTAATATTGATCCGCTCTGTTTATTTGTTAATAGTTAAATAGAAAGTGGAGGAGGGAATTAGTTTAATTTCTAATTTTACTAATAATACCCTTTAGAATTGTAAAATAAATTGAAAACCCTTATTTAATACAATAGTATTAGGTAAACTATAAATATTATAGACCCGTTCGATAAATCGATTAATTAATTCCTTTACTATTAAATTAACGGTAGGAATAAAATACTATATCTTTATTAGCCGGTCTATAACTACGACGATATATTTAAATATTTGCCTTCGCTATTTATATAGTATTAACGGAGTAATGTAATCGATTAAAATATTTTTCTATAGCGTAAATAGTATTGCTAGCGGCTTAAATAACTTATATAGTATATATTACATTAATTTTATCTTTACGTACGTTAAATAATTTTTATAATAAACCCTAATAGCGTTATATATCCTTAGTTAAAAGAAAAATTGTAGGAAGAAGCTATACGTTTTCTCCTTCCTTAGGTATCCTATACCCGGTATATTATAGGCGTAGCGGATTAATTAGTAGTAAATATTTATATCGCTAGGGTTAAGGAGGATAGAATTATAGTAGTAAATCCGCCCCTAAATAATACGATATTCTACGAATAAAAGTTTTTTAAAATTATTTTTTACTTCCTTCGATTATACGCTCTTAATTAGATTTAATATATAAGCCTACGTATTTTATAAGAAGGTTGATTTTTTATAGTAATTTATAATAAAATTGTTTATTAACATTTTATTTATAGCTTCGAGGTTATAAATATATTCGGTACTAACGAAGATTATAGAAATCTCCTCTCTTAATATAGAAATTTCCTCTTCTAATACGAACGCCCTATTAATAAAAATATTCTTATTTAATAATATTTTATTATATATTAATAGCTTCTTATCTCCTATATCCTTCGGGATGTTTTTTAATTTATAGTTTAATATATTCGGGCGGATTTATAAGGAGCCCGGCCGGTATTAGATAGTGAAATTAAAATGTAATAGGAATTAGGACTATTGTATATACTTTAGGGTTAGTTATTTACTAATTATAAAAGATTTTAGGCCTTTATAGTCGGTAATGATTTCTACCGGCTTCTACGCTCCTTTTAATTCTAGTTTCTATTCTTTTAGAGCTTTAACGATAGTAAGGAATTCCTTATTATAGATATTATAATTATATTCCGCTAATAAATATCGTTAATTAAAATAGGTAATTAATTTTAATTTCCTATCCTTATTATATTATGAGAGCGTCCTTCTATAGGCCTAATTTAATATATTTATCTCTATAACCGTTTATTTCGATTAGTCGAAGATATATAGGATGGGTCCGCTCGTAAAAGCCTTCTTCAATACTTCGAAAGACTATTAATAGTAATCCCTCTATTCCTAGTCTTTAATATCCTTCTTTATTAATTTATATAGCGGACTAATTAATATAAAGAAATATTTAATAAACCGACGGTAGAAATTAGCGAACCCTAAGAAGCGTTATAACACTCTCTTAATATTTGGAGCCTCCTAGGAGGTTATAGCCATTATTTTTTTTAAATCTATTTTAATACTTCCCGGGGTAATAATTAGCCTTAGGTATTTAGTACGTTTGGTATAAAATTCGTACTTATTAATATCGATTTATAGATTTGCGTCGATTATCTATTTTAATACTTTATTAATATACTTAATATATTCTTCCTTATTTTTTAAATAAACGAAGATATTATTTAAATAAGTAGTAGTGTAGATATTAAAGATATTATATAGGATATTATTAATATAATTTTAGAAAGTCCTTAGCGTTCCCTATAATTTAAACGGATAAATTAACGATTTAAAAAGTTTAAAGCGAGTAATAAAAATTGTAAATTATTCGTAGCCCTCCTTTACCTATATATAATTAAATATAGAAATTATATCGAATTTAATAAAGATTTTCGCTTTACAAATTACATTTAACGTCTCTTTAATTAATAGTAATAAATATTACGTTTTAAATATTATATTATTAATACCCCGGTAATCTACGTAAATCCGGACCCCGCCCCCTAATTTTTTTATTAATAGAATAAGCGCTATAGAAGCGGATTAAGAAGGCCGGATAAATTTCTTCCTAAAATTCTTATTAATTTACTTTTTAATAATAATAGCTTTAATAAGCGATATAGGCCTAAATTTAGCGTATAGTATTTACTCTCCTAATTGAAGTTCGATTTTATAATTATAAGACCGGTTAGGGGGGAACTAATTTATTAGCGTTAGTAGAAAGGTATCGACGTAGGATTAGTAATAAAATAATAATATTTTACTAATTTCCTCCTTAGTCCTCTACGGTTTATCCGCTTTATTTATAAATTTTTATATATTTTCTTCTAAGATTTTAGCGAAGTATATATATCGAATTATTGCTTCGTAGAATAGGGCGTCCTTCGTAAAATCTCTTATTAATACAACTATTCGTATAATAATTATTACTTCCTATTTAGTATTAGATTTATATTTCCCTGCTATATTATCGATAAAGTTATAAAGGGATAGTAAAAAGTCTTTCTTATATTATTCTCCTCTCCCTTCAATAATATTTTACGCTACTTCGTATATAAAATCTATTTTACCGAACTCCGAAAATACTACTAACCGTTCGAACTATATATAATTAGTCGTATATAGTTAGAATTAATCTCTTTTATAAATAAAATTAAAGGTAGTAGTATTTAATTCGCGAATATTTATAAGGTTAACCTTATTATTAACTAATTTATTAAGCTAAATTAGTATTCGATAATTCCCTACTAATATGTACCTCCTACCTAATTTAGCGTAAAATTAATATAATATATCCCTTTTAATTTTAATTAATATTGTAATAGTACTAATAATAAATTTAACCTTCGCCCCCGCCCGGTAACCGATAAGAGTATAATATAAGGCTAATAGTAATAAAATTTCCCCTTTATTTTTAAACGTAGAAGTCTACTCTTTAAATCCTTTATCCTTAAATTAAAATCCCCTAATACGCAAATTCCTACCCTCCGCCCCTAAGATCCCCTCCTTATAGAAATAATCCTTAAGGATAATATTAGTATTACCCCTAAGAAGGGTATTACCCCTCTTATAAAATATAAATAGTATAATACCCTTTTTAATAAAAGCGGGGGGGAGGGGTACTTTCTTATAGGTACGGGTAATAATAATAAAAATAGGGTTAGAGAACGCCCGAAACGCCTCTATTTAATCGCTAGAGAAACTTACTAGTAAATAGCGGTTATAGTAATTAGGATAATTAAACTATATACTACTACTCTTATAATCGATATATAATTTATAGGTTATTATTTAAGGATAGCTTAAGATAATAGAATATTTTTTATAGAGGTCGTATATTAAGAAGGTAATAGTCTCCTTATAGTAGCCGATCTATAACCTTCCCTTTACCGCCGTTTTAATAATACCCTTAATGTTACCGTCCGCGAATATTAGCTTTTTAGGATAAAATAACGGAAAACGAAGGAAATTATATTCTTAAACGAAAGAACGGTCGATAAAAGTATATATAGAATACCTACTATTAACGAAGGTAATACAATAGTCTTTATACGTACTAATAATTATATACGTAGATAATAGAATTATATTTAAAGGAATAATACTATCTAATAATTAAATTTATACCTCCTCTAAATTAACGAAAGGATCCTATTTTCTCTATAATATAGCTAACTAATTAAGCTTCTATATACGATTAAGTATAAAGGCTATTTATTTCCCTAATTATTATAATATTCGCCGCCCGTAATAGGTTCGTTAGGCTTTTTAGTACTAATAGTTCTAATAGCCTAGATTTCCGCTATATCTCCTCCTCCGCCTCTTAATCCGCTCTTACTATTTCCTCTACTACCCCGACTTCTTCGTCCCTTATTCTTATTCTTCTTCTTTTTTTTACTAGTAAGGACTTTATTAATATAAAGTTTACTACCCTAATTAATCGAATTAAGGCAATTACAAACTATATATCCCTACTAATTATAATGATAGTAGAATCCCTTTTCCCTACGCTCCCTAAAAACCTTTAGGTCGAATATAGTAAATATATTTATTATATTTAAATCTATCTAATTTCCTCCTTAATTTATTATTCTATTATCGGCCGAAGTAGGAGGGGCAAATTTATTATTACTATTATTATTACTATTAGAGCCGTTACTACCGCCTTTATTAGTAGAATTAGCTAAAAAGTTAACTATAATTTTATTATAATATTCGGCGTCCTCGATCTTTTTATTAACTTTTCTAATTAATTATAATTACTTAATATATTTATCGTTACCTAGGAAATCCTAAGAGACTAAAATTTAATAGAGTTTCTTATTAATCTTATTACGAAGGTAATAAACCTTTATAATATTAATAAGACTATATTTATCTATAAGCTTAATAAATTCGATTTCGAAGTATAAGAATAGTATACTGCCCTAATAGAAATTAATTAAATATTTATAGGTATTTAATTTAATATTTACGTTATTATACTAATTTATTAGGTATTAGAGAAAGATTTCGCCTATCTTCTACGGCTACTAATCGGAATTAGTAGGGAATTCTTTAATTTTAATGAAGTTACCTTTAAATATTGCGCGCAAATCTAGTCCTAAGCGGAATATAATCTTTACAATTTTAATCTATTTATTAGGAAAATAAATTATATCGAATTCCTAAGTAGCTTCAATCTAATAACGCTACGAGTAGAAAGTATTATAATATATAGTATTATTCTTCCCTTTATTAATAAAAATAGGAAGGTTTTCAATAATATATTTAGGAAGGTGAGTGGTAAAGGTTATTAAAATTGTTATAGGCGTAATTAGGGCGCCTTTATTAGAAGTAGTAGGGGTTGTTAAGGGGGCGTTAGAAAATATAGTAGTAATTTGCTTATATAGGGTAATAATAACCTATTAGGTTTCTTAATACTATTATTAAATTTATTAATATTCTATAATAATAGTATTATAATTAATAAAGATTTGGGCGAATATTCGGCTAAGCGCGTTAATAATAAATTAAAACGCTGGCTATTAGCCGATATTAATAGTAATCTCCTAATATTCCCTAAGTATAGGAGAGGGGTAGAGATTGAGCGTAATATTATTAATGAAGTTCTAAATATTAAGAATAACGTTTAAAATAGATAGCGCCGCTCCTATAATAATTATATTATTAATTAATTTGTTATTAAGAGATTAGGAAAGCGCGTTTAAATTGTAGACGTTAGGTTTAAATCCGGACTCTAGGCTGGACGCAATGTAATTAAATAAGTAGGGATTACTACTATTACTACTAGTAGAGTAGTAATTGTAATTATAATTACTATCTTTTATTATATAATTTTATAATGATATAAAGAGACTATAATAATAAGAAGGCGTAGTTGTAATAATTAGCCTATATTTAAGTTATAATTCTAGTAAGTCCGCGGCTTAATAAAACGATTCTATATATTGGGGTCCGCGATTAATAGCGACCTTAATATAGGGGGATAGACTATATAATTAAACGCTATACGATTCTAAGGGTCGAAAAAGATGTGTGTAAGAACGCGATAATTTGAAGGTATAATTAATTATTACGGTGCAAAGGTATAAGGTAGGTAAGAATAAATATAATTGTACAAGGAGAGGAAAGGGGAAGGTCCAAGGGTGTATTCTAGGACTAGCCTTTATAGGCTAGTCTTGATCTATAATTTTGTAGTAATCTTATGAGCGTTGTAGAGTTAGTACGACCGTTGTATAGTAATGACGATTAAAGCTATTACGAACGCTATAATAGCTTTATATAATAGTTTAAGTTATAAGCTGATCTCTGGCTTAGACCTGGTGCTATCGCTACTATAAACCGTTACAGGGTTAACCCTGTGACACCTAGATAGGAAGGACTTTTCTAAATCGTCGAATACGATTCTTATTGTATAAAGCTCAAGCTCCCTAAGAATATAAAGGTCAACCTAGTATTCTACGTATCGATAATTAAGTTGTAGGAGACCTCTAGCCTTCTAAGGTAGTAGGATATCGAGTAGGATATTTTAGCTAATAAAGGCCGGGTAATAATAAGAACCGACGATTATAATAACGACGAATAGTAGGAATAGGAGTTCGAAGGTATTGTAGGCTACGGCAAAGTAGATAACGGGCGTTAGATATATTACGTTAAATAGAAGGATATTAATAAGCCTAATTAGTAGCCGGTTAAAGATTTAAAAGGCTATAACGACGCTATCTAGAAGTTCTATAATACTAACCCTAATATACTACTACTACCGGTCTAGGTTAAGAGAAAACGAGGTAGAAGGAGGCTTAAGAAGAGGTTATTTTAAAATTCTAAGCCAACTTTTACTTCGGATTTAGAATAATAATAATAACCCCTTCAACGAAGTACTAGAATCGTATAGCAAAAAGGATAAATTTAGTAAAAAAGAAAGGAATTTAGCTCGATTTATTCCGCGCACCCTAATTGAAACTTTATAGTATATTCTTTTTTAGAGTAGCCGTCCTAGGCCCGAAAGATAGTACGTCTTACGGCGGTTTTACTTCTCCTATTCCCCTAGTAATAGATAGAGTTAATAACCTATAGAGCTAACGGTTAAGATTAAAAAATTAGAATTAGTATAAAACGGTAATTACAGATAGGAATTGAATAGAGGGTTTCTACACTATCTATACTAGTAACGGCTACGTACGTCTACGTAAACCGCTATATTACAAACGTCTTTATAGTACTCCTTATAGGGCTAGTAATAGTAAAAGTAACGAGAGGGGGTTATATAGTGCGATTAGAGCGATTTAGGACTATTTACGAAGTGTAGGAGGATTGTTAAATATAATAATAGATGTCTCGGTAGAAGGGTTATATTTAATAATGTTTTGGCTAGTATTTAACTCCTGAATAGGAATCTAGACGCTAAGTAGCTTCCCGTCTTAGTATAGGCGCTAAAGTTTTTATCGGATTTTGATTGGGCGTATCCACGGGATATCCGGGAGGGCCTACTTTAAAAGAATTAATAGGCAAAACTATATATTTAGCGATTTTATAGCTGGAGGCTTCTTTTACGAAGGGGTAGTATCACAGGGCTAGATTATATACCCTGTGCCTATTGTACCATTGGCCAATTAGCATATACTATATTATTGTAGTGCCTTGAACTATGGCTATAGCACTGGCCAGCCGTGGCAGAGGTCACGGGGTAGATCCACCCATAAGGTGGATCTCACCCGTGCCCTATATCTGCCTTGGCTGTCGCACACCTTTCTTACTTCCTTCGTACAATAACAAAGATCATACCTCATACCTAACGGTGCCCTCGCCCCGTGATATTAATAGACCTAATTTATACTAATTCTCCTATAATAATAAATATTTGTAAAACTATTAGGACGGACACCCGTTAACCCAAACATATAAAAAAGACTATACACATCCCCTTTATTAAATATTATATAGTTAATAATAAAATAATATTTAAGGATAGGTTAATAATCCCTCCCGACGACGAAAAGGTATAATTAAATTTAATCTATTATATTCATTCTTTAATATAAGGCGGCCACCTAAATAGAAATAAAATTATAGTATTAATATATAGATACTAATAGCTAAATATAATTACGGCTATAAATATATATTACAAAATATATATTCCGTATAGTAAAATAAAGGCTATAAAAATATTATAAACTAACTTCCTAAAGTAGCTACCCATCCTATACGCCCTATAGAAGAATATTTTAATAAACTACGTTACGCCGTTCCCTAAATTATAGCAGGCGGATAGAGGCGTAGAATATTAATATATACTAATTATAGTAAATCAGTTAACTAAAATATAATATTTTATTCCAACGGAAGGTTTAACTACAAAAGAGCTTATTAAGAAATTTATTAATCGTATTTATACCCTCTATAGCCTACTAAATATAATCGTCTCCAATAGAAATATATAATTCGTATTCGCTTTCTAAAAATATTTATTATAACGGCTAGGAATTAAATTAAAGCTCGCTATACCGTACTATAAGGAAATAAATAATTAAATTAAAGAAATTAATATTAAAATAGAGTAATACCTATATACATTTATTAATTAGGTTTAAAACGACTAAGTAAATTGGCTACCTTTAGTTAAATTCTAGGGGAATAACCTAAAGTCCGTATCTATTAGCATTACCCCGTTCTTTACTAACTATAGTTTCTACCCCCGGATAGGTATAGAGCTATCTATTCCGGCACCCCCAAATACTATAAAGGCGTAGAAAAAGTAAATATTCGGGGCTAATTAACTAATTAATTATTTTAAAAAAGTCTAAGACTTTATAAAAACTTCGGCAAAATAAATTTAAGAATAATATAAGGCGGCAACTAATATATACCATATAGATACCCCCAAGTATAGAATAAGTAATAAAATAATATTTAATATAGTAAATTATATTACTAAACAACTATATACTAAGCTAGTACTATAATTTGAAGGGCCCTTTCGTATTATAAAAGCTAATTCGTATACGGTAGAACTAGCTTTACTATAGAATATAAAAGTCACTTACGTCGTTAACGTATCTTATATTAAGCTTTATATCGAAGGGCTCCCTAATTAAAAGGAATTAATAATAAATATTAAAGTAAATAAAAGTATAATAATTATTAGAACGGATAATTTCGAAGAGGATAAACACTAGGAGTTCTAAAAATTAATAAATTATTAAAAGATCGAAAGTACTTAGAATTATTTAATAAAATAAATTTATTACCCGCCCAATTAGTAACCAACTAGTAACTTAAATAATTATTACGAATTAGTCTAGCAACTTTACGACAAACACCTAAAATTCGGTCCTCTACACCCAAATTTCAAGAAAAATTAGAAAGCATAGCAAAAGATAAAGATACTACTAGAGAATAATAAGGCCCCGTCACCGGTCCCGGCTACGGCGGCACCGGCGGCGGATAACCGCCAAATTCGACGAAGCGCAAAATTGAATAATAAGTAAGAAATTAGCAAAAAAAAAAAAGAGTTTAAAACTTACAAAATACGCCCCACCCGGAGTCTCTAAAACGCGAAATATCTTAAACCTACTCCGAAGGATAGCCCGTCTTAATTATACTTTAATCTCTTACTTTACTACACTATAGGATTTCGTAAGCAAGTTCCCTAGAACGGTTACCCTAGACGGATAAGATTAGAAAATTAGAATTAGTATAAAAATAATAATTATAAATAGGAATCGAATAGAAGGTCTCTACGCTATTTATACTAATAACGGCTACGTACGTCTATATAAACCACTATACTACAAACATCTTTATAGTATTCCTTACGGGGCTAGTAATAGTAGAAGTAACGAGAGGAGGATATATAGTATAATTAGAGCGATTAGAGATTATTTACGAAGTATAGGAGGGTTTTCAAATATAATAATAGACGTTTCGGTAGAAGGGTTATATTTAATAATATTTTGACTAATATTTAGCTCTTAAATAGGAATCTAAGTACTAAGCAGCCTCCCGTCTTAGTATACGGGTCCGCAACCCCTAATTAGACGCACCTACGGAAGTTGGAAGGAGGCCTACTTTAGCAATAATAATAGTAATAATAATATAAAATAATATTTTTCGGCCGCGGAGGCCTTATTTTAAGAGGGGGTAGTATTATAAGCATTACTACCCTATTCCTATATATAAATATACATATACATATACTATATTAGTACAGCCAATTGAGTACAACTATCTGGCTGCAACACATTTAGCAATTTAAGTATAGACTGCTATTATATAATATAATAATTCTAGGTGGGTCTATGCCTATAGACCTACTGCCCTATGCCCTATATAGTTCTCGTACGCGCACAGGCTTCTCTTCCTATTCCTCGCACAATAATCAAAGTCTTACCTTAGTGCTTGCTCGCGCCCCGTAACAATTAATAAGGGTCTCCCCTCTTCGAACTCTTCGAAGAGAAACCCCTATAAAATTACTAAATAGCCGTCGAAGACTTTAATTTCTATTATTCTAATTAAGACTTAGAGAATAAAATTAGCCTAGAAATTATAAAGCTTCTTATTTAAATATAATAGTAGAAATTAAACCTATTAACCCCTCGTAAGGAATTAATATAATTTAGTAATATAATACGAAGCGAAAAAAATAAGATAATCGATTATATATAAATATGGTATAATATTAAAACTAAATATTAGGGAGCCTAATAATACGAATAAACTAATTCGGATTATTATCCCTAAAATATTTAGGTCTAAATTAGAAAATAGAATAGGAAGGCCGAGGAAAAAAGAGGTTATAATTAGAGCTTTATAAACGTAGAAAAAGTATAGGATACAGCAGAGAAATAAATATTAATTCTAAAAGAAATTATTATAATAAAAAACTTCGAATTAATATTTAATAAATTCGATAAGGAATTTATTAATATTATAGAAGAATTCGTCCTATACCGGAAGAAAAGTCGGAAAAAATAAACGGATTAATAAAATTTAAAGTATAAAACGGCGACGAAAAATATATAATAGAAATAGTAGGTATAATTTAAGAATAAAATACCTTTAAATTAAAAGGAGTTTGTAGAGGTAATAATAAAGAAGAAACGATTTATATTAAAGATTTAAATAGCGAAGTAGCGAAATTATATCGCCTCCGCATCGAAGGACTCAAGCAAATTTTAATTATTAGAAAGGTAGGCTCGAACCCGGAGCTACCGCCCAATAAATCCGCCCAAATTACTAGCCCTCAAACTTAACGAAGGAGTAAATAAAATCGAAGACTATAATAGTAAAGTAAATATCTTCGCCGACCGATTCTTCCTAAAAGTAAATATTCCTATAGATTATTTACTAAATTAGATTTAACTATTAAATAGTAATACCCTAGTAACTATTAATAACCAAATTACTAAGGGGGATATTAAAAAAATCTTTTTAAGGATAGCGCCGAATAAAGTGCCGAATATCGATTAATTCTCAAATAAGTTTCTAAAAATTTATAAAGTACTATTTAAGTAAACTATAACGGTTTTCGCCGCAACAAGCCTCCGGCTCGGATATTTCCTCTAACGGTTTAAGAACGTAAAAGTAATTATTTTTAAAAAGTTAGGAAAGAGTACCGAATAATAGAAGTTAGCCGGCGTATAGAAGCCGATTTCGCTACTAAATAATGTTAGAAAAATCTTCGAAGCCTTAATTATTATAAGGTTAACGTAGGCGGTAAAAGAGTTTAACCTCCTCCCGGAAAACTAAATAAGTAATTAGGTAAATTATTTAATAAAGTTTATAATTAGAGTAATTACTAACGTAATCTATTTAATTTAAAAATTTAAAATTGTAACGTTTTTTATACTCTTCGATTTAAAGGGCGTATTTAATAAAGTTAATTATAAGTAGCTTTTATATACCTTATAGGAAATACAATTCCTATAATAACTTTTTAAATAAGTAAATAATTTTATTACTAGAAGAAAAGGTTCTTTTTTCTTCAACGACGAAATTTCTAACCCTTATAATATTGTAATAGGAGTACTCTAAGGCTCCCCCCTCTTACTAATCCTTTTTATTCTCTTTATTACTTTATTATACCGCAAATTAACTATAATTAAGAATATAATTATAATTGGTTTTGCTAATAATATTAATATTATTGCGGTAATTAAAATAATAGAAGAAAATTATAAAATTCTTTAAGTAGTATAGGAAATCTATTCCGAATAGGTAGCCGAGAGAGGGATAGAATTTAAAATAAATAAAATAGAATTTATATATTTTATACGGACGAAGGAATTGCAGACGGAAACTGTCACGCGTGGCCAGGGATGGGTACGGGTGCAAGGACTGTACTACCCTAATGGCTAACTTGGACTAAAGACAAGAAGTTAAAGAAGGAAAGGAATCCCAAAAGGGAAGGCTCGATGGGGAGGACTGGGTTTTATACCCTGAACTCTGGGAGGGAGCTAGGCCAAGCCCAGAACCTGAACCATCTGAACTAAACCCGTGAATAGAAGCCACCCTCAATAGGATCTGTGCACGTAAAAGAACCTTGACGGTCCCAGCCGTTACATTACCCCCCCCTCGCAATAAGCTTCTGTCCCGGAAGCGTCTGAATCTAATAATACATATGAAAATAGAAAGTGTGGCTTATTGAGCTTAACTCTTCCCAAGACCTTAGTCCCGGGTTAAGGCTCTGCTAAAACCCCATTCCCAATGCCCTTTCTATCTCTCAAAACCACTATATTAAATATTGTAAATAATACTATTATCCTCCTCAAGAAAACCATCCCTAGAAACCTCCCGAAGGTCCATATACCTATCCATCTTTTCTACCGCTGAAATGCTTAGTAATCTTAATTATCGAAACTTAATAAGCTGAGGGCCTCGAGTAGTCGGGGGAACCGTGACCGCCGTTGCTATTACGGGCAAAGGGTAGATAGTAGATGTAAATATACGTAATTGTACGAAGGAGAAAGGAGGAGAGTATAGACGAGTGCTTAGAAGATTGGCCTTATAAGGGCGGCTAGTAATAGGCCCGATATAGGTCTACGGCCGGCGGCCGCTATAGCTAGTTAGCTAATAGCGATAGTAGTCTTAAAAGCTACTATACGCTAATATAAAGTACGTGAGTAATTATATACGATATAGGCTAACCTTATAATACTTCCCCCGATTAAAAGAAGCTATATAATTAATTAATATTATATAAAATAATAAAAATCCCTATTAAACGAATAGTCTGCCTTCGAAATACCTCTATAGCCGCCGCTACTATATACCGCAGTAACCTCTATTGTAGGGCTAGAGCCTTCCGCTCCGCCTCCGGTCCTCCGTATCCGTATCCTTCAACTAGGGCCTCCGTTTCTATAGCCGGCCCAACCTTCTCTAATAACCGCTTCCGCTTCTTCTCCGCCGCCGTTTAGTTTAGGGGGTATAGTACCCCTAGGTATACTTTATAGAACTTCTATATCTTATCGGAGGCTATAGTTATATTAGCGTATAATTATTATAATAATTAGTAAAGGGGTCCTTAGACGACGTAATATTCCTAATAGCCTTTTTTATTCTTCTAATAGCCGTCGAACTTTTCAAAATTATATTCGACCGAATCCTCCTTATCATTAATCCTCCTTATAACCTATCCGTAATTAGTACGAATATTCTATTCCTTTATAAGCGCCTGCCCTAGAACGCTAACTTCGTTTTATAATTTTATTTTATTAATATAGAAGGTTAAACTATACTTTATATTAATTAAAAGCTTGAGCGTAATTCTATAACTATTTACCTTAAGGATTTCGAAGGGACTTTTAAATAGGGGCGTAAATTTAGCGTACGGGCGACCGGTTTCGAAATTCTCTATATTAAATAAGACTTTATCTTCTACCTTATATTTCGGAGCGTCCGATTATTAAATATTAGTATTATTTTCGTATTATTATTAAATTTATTTAATTTAATTCGTAACGTAGTTTAAAACTTCTTTAAAGCGGTTAGTAATTTCGTTAGTTTTAAAGTATTCCGCCTATTACTATACTAATATATTTAAAGGATAGGGTTTCGCTAATTCGACGCGTATACGAGGGTAAAAACTATAATTAGCGAAGAAGGGGAATATTCTTATAGATTTAGAAACTAGGTTATTACTAGCAAACTCTATAATTAGTAACCAATTTACCTAATCGTTTTACGCCTAATTAATATAAAAGCGAAAGTATTTCTCTATTTCTATATTAATATATTCAATTTAATTATTAATAATTGGGTAGAACGCGGAGGAGAGTTTGAAAATTACCTTTAAGCAGAATAATAGGACTTTCTAGAATTGGGAAACGAATTAAGAATTACAATTAAAAATAATAGAATCTAATAATCCGTAAATATTATAAACCCTTTCGATAAAACAATCCGCTAGCTCTTCGGCCGTAAAACTAATAGTAAGGATAAAATACCGTATTTTAATTAATTGGTCGACTACTATAGTAATATATTTAAACTCCTAACCTCGATAGATATAGGGTATTAACGGTATAATATAATCGATTGAAATATCCTTCTATAATACGAACAATATTACTAATAACTTTAAAAAATTATAAGGGGCGTATTATAATAATTTAGACTTAGCGTATATTAGATAGGCCCTATAATAGGCTCTAATAGTAACGTATATCCTTAGTTAGAAGAAAAATTGCGAAAGTAACGAATAGGTCTTTTTGCGATTCGGGTACCCGGCTAAAGGCGAATTATAAATATAGCGAAAAAATTGTAATTAAAGCCTAGTATCCGTAGGGTTAATAAGAACGGCGCTATAATAGTACGCCCGTCCCTAAATCGCTTTATACTCGGCGAAGGACACCTTTTTTATTTAATTTTTAACTTCTTTAGACTATACTTTATAATTAGGGTCTAATAAGTAGGCTACAACATTTTATAGGAAAGTTAACTTCTTATAGCTCTCTATAATTAAATTATTAGTAAATTTCTCGTCTATAACTCTTAGTTTGTAAATATATTCGGTACCGACGTCGACTTTAATCCCCTCTTCTCTATCCTCTAAAACGAAGGCTCTATTAATAAAGATATTATAATTAAATAAAACTTTATTCCTAACTAATAGCCGTTTATTAACTACGTCCTTAAATAAGTCTTCTAACTTCCTACTTAAAGCGTTAGGGCGTACTTATAACGAACCCAATCGGTATTTAATTATAAAATTAAATTAGAATAGGAATTGGGACTATTATATATAATAGGGGGTAAATTATTTATTAATAATAAAGGTCTTTAGACTTTTATAATTTATAAGGATTTTAAAAGGCTCTTATACGCCTTCTAATTCGGGACGCTATTCCTTTAGGGCTTTAATAATAGCGAATAATTTTTTATTATAAATATTATAATTATATTCAATTAAAGAGTATTATTAATTAAAATATATAATAGGGCAGAGGATACCCTCCTTATTATATTATAATAAAATACTACTATAAACCTAATTAGAAGCGTCCGTTTCGACGATGGTTTATTTAAATTAGTTATAAATACAAAATATAAATCCGTTACTAAAAGCCTTTTTAAAAGCTTCGAAAAACTTTTAATATTATTCCATTTAATACTAATTTACAACCGTCTTTTTAATTAATTTATATAACGGGCCGGCAATAATTAAAAAATACTTAATAAAACGATAATAGAAATTAACAAAGCCTAAGAAGCGTTATAGCGCCCTCTTAGAATTTAAGGCTTCCTAAGTTATAACTATAGAAACTTTTTCGGGATTTATTTCGAAACCTCCCGGGGTAATAATAAGACTTAAATATTTTATATAAGTAATATAAAATTCGTACTTATCGATATCGATTTAGAAATTTACTTTAATTATCCGCCATAAAACTTTTTTAACGTACTTCTCGTACTCCTCTTCGTTATCCAAATAAATTAGGACGTTATCGAAGTATATAGTAGTATAAATATTAAGGATATTATATAATATATTATTAATATAATTTTAAAAAATTCCCGGCGCGCCTTATAAATCGAATAGGTATATAATAAATTTATAGAGGCTAAAGCGGGTAATAAAAGCCGTTAACTACTTATAGCCCTCCCTAATACGTATCCTATTAAATATTGTAATAATATCGAACTTAATAAAGATTTTAATTTTATAAATAATATCGAAAGTCTCTTTAATTAGCAACAACAAGTACTGAATCTTTATCGTTATATTATTAATACTATAGTAATTTATATAAATACAGATACTACTACCCAGCTTCTTAATTAGTAGGATAAACGAAGCGGCTATAGATTATAACGGGTAAATAAAATTCTTCTTTAAATTATTATCGATTTACTTTTTAATTACAATGGCCTCGATAAGTAATATTCGTTACAATTATACGTTAGGGGGCGTTTTACCCAACTTAAATTCGATTTTATAATTATAAGAACGGTATAGAGGGACTTTATTTACTAAAGAGGGGAGGAAGGCTACTACTTTATCGACGTAGCAACGGCCTTTTAACTTTTTTAAAATTTCGAAAATTTCGTCCTTAATTTTTATAAAATAATTAATTTTATTAAAAAACTTCTTTACATCCTCCTTAAAGATTTTAATTAAATATATCCGTCGGATTATTTCTTTATATAATAATACATCTTCGTCGAAGTTTCCAATAAAGTAAATAACTTTAGTAAAAATTACAACCTTACAAAATTCTTCTAATATATAAATACTAACTATTTCATTAATAAAATTATAAAGAATAAAGGGAAGACTTTCCTTATATTATTAACTATTACCCTCTATAATATTATTAATTATCTTCTCTATTAAATCTATATCCTAAATCTCCGCTACAATTACTAACTTCTCGATTTGAACGTAGTTTGTAATATATAATTACAATTACTACAACTCGTAAACGAAATTAAAAATAACTATATTAAATTCCCGGATATTATTAAAATTAAAATCGTAATCGGAATCGTAGTAATAATAGGCGTAAAAACGCTTCGTATTTATAAAAATATATCGACTATTAAGGCGGACGTAAAATTTATAAAGCGTAGGGCTCTTAATTTTAATAAAGAGGGTTACTATATTAGTAATACCGATTTTTAATTCGGCTTTCCTAATTACTAATACTTTAATAGGGGTAAGGACGGCTTAGTAGCCGGTTTTAAAGTCAATTTTAATTATAATTAGAAATAATTCTACGACCAAAGACTTTAGAGTAAATTTAATAACGGCGGGCTCTAAAGCGGACTTAATCTTAAAAATAGGAAAGGGTTTTAGAGCAGGTTCGGTAACGGCGGGCTTTAAAGTAAATTTAGTCTTAAGGATAGGAGAAGGCTCTAAAGTAAGCGTCGGTTGGGGGGTAACCTTCTTTCGAATAAAAATTATAAAAATTTTATTAATAAAAATTCTAAGGGCTACAATCTATTTTCTAGAAAGATTTAGAAGTAAATAACGGCCGTAATAAACAGAGTTATTAAAACGTACCCTATAATATTCGTAATTAATCTTAGGCTTATAATATTATATTTATAGGAAGCTTAAAATAATTAAATAATTCTTAAAAATATTATAAATTAAAAAGGTAAGGGTTTTATTATAATAACCGATACGGAATTTAACTATTACTCCTTTAGAAATAATATTTTTAACTACTTTATTAGCGAAAACTAACTTCTTTAATTAAAGGAGGCGAAAGCGAAAGAAATTATATTTAATAATAAACAAACGATTAATAAAAGTAAAAATAAAATAATTAATATTAATAAGAGAAATATAATAATCTTTACGCAAACTAATTATAATATAAAAAAATAAAAGTATTAAATTTAGCGAAATAGAATTATTTAAAGATTAAATCCTAACCTCCTTTAAAACCTCTAATTTAAAAGAATTTAAAACTCGTTTCTAAAATAAAAATAACCAATAAAGCCTTTATATACGATTAGGTATAGAGGCTACTCGTTTTCCGGATTATTATAGTATTCGCCGCCAATAACGGGCTCTATAGGAGCGGTTAGAATAGTAAGGGCAGCGTCGGCGGTATAGACTTCTTCCTAACCGCTACAACTACAATAATTTTTACCTTTACCCTTACCTTTATTCTTTTTACCCTTTTCGTACTAAAAGCCCTAGGAACCGTAATTAATAGAAATAATATATTCGTAGGCGATATAATTAGATTTAGTACAACGGCGGTAGAAATTATTATAAAAGCGTTAATCGAAAACGTTTTTGTAAATAAAGACGGCGAAATTAATAATATTAAAATCTATTTTATTATTACCTTAATTAATAGGGAGATTATCGGTATTACAGGAGCCGGCGCCGCTATTAAAAGTATTACTATTATTAAAATTTAAGAGGCTAATACTTAGAACGCAGGAATTTATTTTATAATAATAATTAGTATTTTTAAAATTGCCGGCGACAATATAATAAATATCGAACTACTTCTTAAAATCGTTAGCCTTAAGGAGGTCGTAATAAACTAATACGTTATAAAAACGCTTATTAATTTTATTTTGTAAATAATAGACTTTTATAGAATTATTAAAACTATATAAATTTATAAAATTAATAAATTCGAATTCAAATTTAATAAAGAATATATTTTTTATAAAGAATTCCTCTAGACGGCGGCCGGCGTTTATTTTTAAATTAATATTCTAAAAGCAAATAACGAAATATTCTATAAATTCGGTACCCGTTTTCTAACGCTAAATATTTTTATTACTACTATTTTAAATAACGTTAAAATCGTTTTAAATATTAGAGAGGATCTTTAAACCTAATAGTATAGTAGTATAAATAATTTTAACGTCTTCGTCGATATAGAGTAAAGGGTTATACTTCTATTAAAACTAAATATAGAAACGCTAGGCTTTAAAAATCTCGTATTTATAGGCAACGTTAATATTCTCTTTATTAATAAAAATAGGCGGGTTCTCTACCGTCTACTTAAAGGATAATATCTTACCCTTATTTACTTTAATAAAACTGTTATATAAAGCCCGAACGTTAGTACTATAAATTTTAAAGGTATTATAGTCCGCGAGGAAATTGCTATACTATTTTTAAAAGTTAGCGTACGAAATCTAGAAGTTAGTATACGTAGTTAAAAGGTTAATATAATCGAAATTCTTTTAATCGAAATTATTTTAAACTTTATTAGCTATAGTACAGGCAATCTTTAATTCTATTTTATAATATTCGAAATCGTTAGCAATATTATTATAAAATATAAAGTTAGTATAATAAAAGCGACCGAGCGGGGTAATAATCGAATAGAAAGCGGGATTACTAACGAAAATAATAGCGGTCGTAAAATAATTATAAAGAACGGCCTTCTTTTCCTCGTCGTTTTTAATACCGGTAATAAGATTATTAATAGCAGGAAAGGAGGGAAGCTCGAGAAGCGCAATATAATAGACAGTTATATTAAAGGTATTAACGAATTTATTAAACGCCTTACGGACGTCGTTTAAATCGAAGGATATAATTAGGGGAGTGTTAGGGAGATCGCCGCTAATACTACTAACGGGCGAAAAAATAATAGGGTCGCTACTCTTATTATAAAATATAAAAGCGAACGGAGGAGAATAATCGCGTAAAGGCGAAACTTTTATCTCTTAAATAAAAAGTACCTACCTTTATTTATTAAATAAAAGGGAGCGGGACCGTTAATAATTATTGCAACTTACAACTATCGATACTTAAGGGTATTAAACTTAGCGACTTGATTAATAAGGCGATTCCTATACGCGCGCGCAATTAATTAATAGCGCAATAAAAAAAGAGGTTTACGCTATAAATACAATAATTAAAAAATATAATTAATTATTATAGGCAAAGGGTAGATAGTAGATATAAATATATATAATTATACGAAGGAGAAAGGAGGAAAGTACAAACGAGTACTTAGAAGACTAGCCTTATAAAGGCGGCCAATAGTAGGCTCGATATAGGTCCACGGCTGGCGGCCGCTATAGCTAGTCAATTAATAGCGACAGCAGTCTTAGAAGCTACTATACGCTGGCACAAGGTACGTAAGTGATTACGTGCGATACAGGCTAACCCTATAACAGTTGCTTAGCTGTAGAAAGTAATGTCGAGAGAAATAGAACAATATCGAAAAAAGAGGAGAGGTATTGAAAAAATAAAAACTTCGATAGTAATACGGCTTTACTAAGTATCTAAAATATTGTCTAATATTGAATCTAAATAGGAAGCTAGCTAGAGACTTCTAGTGCTTTAGTATTAGGATACTATTGTATTAGCGAATAAGGTAATAGGAAGCTATTGATCTTAAAGACGATAGTTAAGAGAGTAAAAGAATTGAAAGAAGCGAAGAGAAAAATAAGGAAAGGTTGTACTTGAAATTAGCTTGGACGACTATATAGTAGTCAAAAGAAGGTTTGAGAAGAGACTAGACGAATAAACTATATGTTGATAATGCGGCTCTGTTATTGTGAGTTTGGTAATAAGGTTCAAAGATCCGGTAGTTTGGAAATAACGAATTAAAATTAATAAAAGAAAAGATGATAGCGAGGAGGTACCGCGCTTATAGTTATTAGAATCTATAAATATTAGACGGAATAAATTTAATAAATACGCTTTAATAGGAATAGTAAATAAATTTAAAACTCTTTATTTAAGTAAATAGTTTTTGGAGTTGCAACTAACTTTAAGGCTTAGAGAACTAAGTAAAGAGTTGAGGCTCTACGGGCCGGAATCTAAATAAATAGTAAAGAACGGACGGAGGCAAAGTTGAAAAATACGTTCTAATAAAAAGGAGTAAAGGAAGCTACGGCTTAAAACCCAAATGAAGGGATAAGGCTCTACTCCCTAGGTAAATAGTAAAGGGCGGGGAGGGTACCCCGCGACGTATATAAATACTATACCTATAGCAACGGATTAATCTATCGCTTAGGAGAACTGATTAGGCGGTTCAAAGTCATATAATTGTTAATAATAATAAAATAAAGTTGAAAGTAGTAGCTTCCAACGGTTTTTATAATTTTGCTCGCTATAAGCGCCTACTAAAGGTAGTCTCTATATTAATATACTTATTTAGATCGCTCTATTGCGTAGCTTCTAAGTAACGCTACTACGAGGTAAAGCGATAATAGGATTTAACTCGCTAGTAGAAGTCTTCGGAGAATAGGCAAGGAATTGATGTTGAAATCGTTGATTAGTTAGGTATACGGATAGAATTACCGTTAAAAACGTCCGTTCCTTTGTATAATAAAATTTCTAAATTTATTTAGAGATGCAGAAAATTAGTACAAGCAAGGCTACGCAAGCCGACTTCTCCGGTGCAAATAATCTCTATTCGGGGCTGGTGGAGGCAAAGTTCTATATACTAATTGGGTCGTTCTCAAGACTCTAGGTAATCGTCGACGTCGATAAAAGTAAATATTAATACAACTTAATTAATTTATAAGAATTAGATTATAAAAGAACTTCTTATAATATTACGCGTAGCTAGGGATGGGTACGGGTGCAAGGATTATACTACCCTAATAGTTAATTTAAACTAAAGATAAAAAGTTGAAGAAGGAAAGGAATCCCAAAAGGGAAGGCTTGATGGGGAGGACTGGGTGTTACAGGGTTAGCCTATATCGCACGTAATCACTTACGTGCCTTATACCAACGCATAGCAGCTTCTAAGACTGCTATCGCTATTAGCTAATTAGCTATAACGGCCTCCAGCCGTAGACCCACATCGGGCCCACAACTGGACTACCCTCATAAGGCTAGTCCTCTAAATACTTGTTTATATTCTCTCCTTCTCTCCTTCGTATAATTACGTATATTTATATCTACTATCTACCCTTTGCCCGTAATAATTAATTATACTTTTTAATTATTACATTTATAATATAAACCCTTTTTACAATTAATTCATTAATTGCGCGCGTATAGGAATCGCCTCGTTAATTAAGTCGCTAAGTCTAATACCCCTAAGTATCGACAATTGTAAATCGTAATAATTATCGGTCCCGCTCCCTTTTATTTAGTAAATAAGGGTAAACACTCTTTATTTAAAGAATAAAAACTTTGCCTTATTATAACTATTCCTTTCGCTCTTATATTTTATAACGAAAGTAGTAACCCTATTACCTTTTTGCCCGCTAGCAATACCGGCGGCAATCTCTTTATTCCTAACGCTCTAACTATATCCTTTAATTTAAATAATATTTATAAGGTATTTAATAAATTCGTTAATACCTTCGATATAATTATCTATCGTACTATATTTTTCGAGCTTCCCCCTTCTCCTACTATTAATAATCTTATTACTAGTATCGAAGATAACGAGGAAAAGAAGGCTATTCCTTATAATTATTTCGCGACTGCTATTATCCTCGCTAATAATCCCGCCTTCTATTCGATTATTATTCCGCTTAATCGCTTTTACTATACTAACTTTATATTTTATAATAATATTACTAGTAATTTCGAGCGTTGCGAAGCGGAGTTAAAGACCGCCTATACTGTAGCTAACGAAGCTTAAAATAATTTCGATTAGAAGAATTTCGACTATATTAACCTTTCGATTATATATATTAACCTTTAAATTTTATATACCAACCTCTAGAAATAATATAGCGACCTCCTTATAGACTATAACGCCTTTAAAATTTATAATATTAATATTCGGGCTCTATATAATAGTTTTATTAAAGTAAGTAAGGGTAAAATATCGTCCTTCAAATAAACGGTAGAGAATCCGCTTATTTTTATTAGTAAGGAGAATATTAATACCGCCTGTAAATACGAAATTTTTAAGGCTTAACGTTTCCGTATCCAATTCTAATAAAAATACAACCCCTTATTCTATATCGATAAAAACGTTAAAATTATTTGTACCGCTATACTATTAAGTTTAAAAATCCTTTCTAATATTTAAGACGACCTCGATATTATTTAGAATAATAGTAATAAAAATACCTAACGTTAGAAGACGGGTACCGAATTTATAGAATATTTTATTATTCGCTTCTAAAATATTAATTTAAAGATAGACGCCGGCCGCCGTTTAGAAGAATTCTTTATAAAAAATATATCTTTTACTAAGTTTGAACTCGAATTTACTAACCTTATAAATCTATACGGTTTTAATAATTCTATAAAAGTCTACTACTTACAAAATAAAATTAATAAACGTTTTTATAATATATTAGCTTACTATAATTTCCCTAAGGCTAATAATTTTAAGAAGTAGTTTACGATTTATCGTACTATCGTTAATAATTTCGAAGATACCGACTATCGTTATAAAATAAATATTTATATTCTAGGTACTAACCCTTCAAACCCCGGCGGTAGTAGTAGTAGTAGTGCCTCTAATAGTATTGCCAACTCCTGTAATGCCGATAATCTCCCTATTAGTTAGGGTAATAATAAAATAAATTTCGATACTATCGATTTCGCCATCTTTATTTATAAAAATATTCTCGACTAATGCTTTCGCAATAATCTCTACTACTATTGCGCTAAGCCTAATTATATTGCCTATAAATATACCGCTTTTATTAATTATAATTCTTAAAGCCCTTAATATAAGAAGGGTAAGAAGAATAAAAGTAAGGGTAAAGGTAAGGGCTATAATTATAGTCGCGGCAGTTAGGAGGAGGTTTATACTGTAAACGCCGCTCCTACTACTCTAACCGCTCCTATAAAGCCCGCTACTAATAACGAATACTATAATAATTTAGAAAATAAATAGCTTCTATACCTAATTGTATATAGAAGTTTTATTAATTATTTTTATCTTAGAAACAAATTTTAAATTCTTCGGAGTTAGAGGTTTTAGAGGAAGTTAAAATTCAATCTTTAAATAATTCTACTTCGCTAAATTTAATACTCTTATCTTTTTATATTATAATTAGCTTACGTAAAAATTATTATATTTCTCTTATTAATACTAATTATTCTACTTTCACTTTTATTAATCGTTCGTTTATCGTTAAATATAACCTCCCTCGCTTTCACCTCCTTCGGCTAAAGAAATTAGTTCTCGCTAACAGAATAATTAAAAGTATTATTTCTAAAGGAGTAATAACTAAACTCTATATTAATTATTATAATAAAACCCTTACTTTTTTAATTTATAATATCTCTAAGAATTACCCAATTATTTTAAACTTCCTATAGATATAATACTATAAGCTTAAAATCGACTACAAATATTATAGGGTGCGTTTTAATAACCCCGTTTATCGCAGTCGCTATCTACCCCTAAATCTTTCTAAAAAGTAAATTACGGCCTTTAGAACTCTTATTAATAAAATTTCTATAGCCTCTATTCGAAAGAAGGCTACCCTCCAACCGGCGTCCGCTTTAAAGCCCTCTCTTATCCTTAAAATAGAACCCGCCGTTACCGAACCTACTCTAAAACCCTCTCCCGTCTTTAAAACCGAATCCGTTCTAGAGTCCGCCGAATCTGCTTTAGAGCCCGCCGCTCCAACTATAATTAAAATCGACCCTAAGATTAGTTACCGAACCGTCCTTACCCCTATTAAAATATTAATAGCTAAGAGAACCGAATTAAAAATTAGTATTACCGGTATAGTAGCCCTCCTTATTAAAATTAAAAGCCCCGCGTTTTATAAATTTTATGTCCGCTTTAATAATTGATACGTCTTTATAGGTACGAAGCGTTCTTACGCCCGCTATTATTACGATTCCGATTGCAATTTCAACTTTAATAATATCCGGGAATTTAATGCGGCTACTTTTAATTTTATTTATAAGTTGTAGTAATTATAATTATATATTATAAACTATATTTAAATCGAAAAATTAGTAGCTATAATAGAGATTTAAGATATAGATTTAACGGAGGAGATAGTTAATAATATTATAAAAGGTAATAGTTAATAATATAAAGAAAGTTTTCCTCCTATTCTTTATAATTTTATTGATAAAATAGTTAGTATTTATATATTAAAAGAATTTTATAAGGCTGTAATTCTCGCTAAAGCCATTCACCTTACCGGAAACCTCGACAAAAACGCACCGCTATACGAAGAAACAATCCGACGGATATATTTAATTAAAATTTCTAAGGAGGACGTAAAAAAGTTTCTTAATAAAACTAATCGTCCTATAAAGACTAAGGACGAAATTTTCGAAATCTTAAAGAAATTAGAAGGCTACCGCTATATCGATAAAATAGCAACCTTCTTCCCCTCTTTAGTAAATAAGGTCCCTCTATACCGCTCCTACAATTATAAGATTAAATTTAAGCCGGGCGAAACGCCCCCTAACGTACGATTGCGACGAATATTACTTATCGAGGCCGTTGTAATTAAGAAGTAGATTAACGATAATTTGAGGAAGAATTTTATCCGCCCGTTATAATTTATAGCCGCTTCGCTTATCCTACTAATTAAGAAGCTAGGTAGCGGTATCTATATTTATATAAATTATTGCGGTATTAATAATATAATAATAAAGATTTAGTACCCGTTGCCGTTAATTAAAGAGACCTTCGACGCTATCTATAAGGCTAAAATCTTTATTAAATTCAATATTATTATAGTATTTAATAGAATACGCGTTAAGGAAGGCTATAAATAGTTAACGGCCTTTATTACCCGCTTTAGCTTCTATAAATCTATTATATACCCGTTCGGTTTATAGGGTATGCCGGGAATTTTCTAAAATTATATTAACGACGTATTATATAATATCCTCAATATTTATACTACTACGTACTTTAATAACGTTTTAATTTATTTGGACAACGAAGAGGAATACGAAAAATATATTAGGGAAATCTTATAGCGAATAATTAAAATAGGTTTCTAAATTGATATTAATAAGTACGAATTTTATATTATTTATATAAAGTATTTGGGTCTTATTATTACCCTGGAAGGTTTCGAGATAGATCCCGAAAAGGTTTTTATAGTTACGATTTAGGAAGCCCTAAATTCTAAAAGGTCGCTGCAATACTTCCTAGGCTTCGCTAACTTTTATCGACGTTTTATTAAGTATTTTTCAATTATTACCGGCCTACTATACGAATTAATTAAGAAAACGGCGGATTAGTAATAGACCGAATAATACTAAAGGTCTTTCGAAGCCCTTAAGAAAGCTTTTAGTAGCGGCCTTATATTTTGTATTTACAATTAATCTAAATAGACTATCGTTGAAACGGACGCCTCAAATTAAGCTTACAGTAATATTTTATTATAATATAACGAGGAGGGTATTCTTCGTCCTATTGCGTATTTTAATTAATAATATTCTTTAATTAAATATAATTATAATATTTATAATAAGGAATTACTAATAATTATTAAAGCCTTAGAGGAATAGCGCCCCGAATTAGAAGGAGTATAAAAACCTTTTAAAGTCTTTATAGATTATAAAAGTCTTAAAACTTTTACTATTAATAAATAGTTTACCCCCTATTATATACAATAATCCTAATTCCTCTCCCGGTTTAATTTTATAATTAAATACCGGCCGGGTTCGTTATAAATATACTCCGACGCCTTAAGTAGGAAACCGGAAGACTTATTTAAAGACGAAACCGACGAATGGTTATTAGTTAGGAATAAAGTCCTATTCGATTACAATATTTTTATTAATAGAGTCTTTATTTTAAAAGACGGAGGGGAGGAGGATATTAGAATTGATATTAGTATTAAATATATTTGTAAATTAGAAATTATAAATAAGAAGTTTATTAACGATTTAGTAATAGAGGGATACGAGAAGTTAGTCTTTTTATAAGACGTTGTAGCTTGCTTATTAAATCCTAACCGGAAGGTATAGTTTAAAGAGGTTAAAAATTAAATAAAAAAGGTATTTTTCGCCGAGTATAAAGCGATTTAGGGACGGGCGTACCGTCGCAGCGCCGTTTTCGTTAATTCCGCGGATATTAAACTTTAATTATAACTCTTTTATTATATTTACAACTCGCTTTTAATTGGATACCTAGGTCGCGAAAAGACTTATTTATTATTTTTGTAGTCTTTCTTCTAATTAAAAATATATATTACCGTTAGAGCCTATTATAGGGCCTATTTAGTATACGTTAAATCTAAACTATTATAATACACCCCCTATAATTTTTTAAAACTATTAGTAGTACCGTTCGCGCTATAGAAGGATATTTTAATCGACTACGTTATACTACTAATACCCTACATCTATTAAAGTTAGGAATTTAAATATATTGCTATAATAGTCGATTAGTTAATTAAAATATAATATTTTATCCCTACTATTAATTTTACGGCCGAAGAGCTAGTGGATCGTTTTATTAAAAGGGTCTATAATATTTATAGATTACCGGACTCTATTATCTTTAACCGCAGCTCTTAATTCGTTTCCCGATTCTAAAAAGCCTTATCGTCCCGCTTAGAAGTAACTTTTAAACCCTCCTCCGCGTTCTACCTAACTACTAATAGCCAAACCGAACGTATTAATATAGAGATAGAGAAATATTTTTACTTTTATATTAATTAGATGTAAGATAATTAGGTAGATTAGCTATTAATTATAGAATTCGCTAATAATAACCTAATTTCCGAATTTATAGGAATATTCCCTTTCTTTACTAACTATAGTTTTTACCCTTATATAAGTATCGAGCCGGCGAAACCCTATCTTTTAAATATATTAATATAGTAATAAGTAAAATATTTTAAAATTAACGAAATTACTAATTATTTTAAAGAAGTCTTAAATTATATTACGGATTAGGCTAAGCAAATTCAATAATAGTACGAGGATAACGTTAATATTTAATAATCGGACGCTCCGAAGTATAAGGTAAGAGATAAAGCCTTACTCAATATAGAGAATTTCGAAACCGGTCGCCCGTATACTAAATTTACACCCCTATTTAAAAGTCCCTTCGAAATCCTTAAAGCGGATAGCTATAAAATTATATTTAAATTCCTAATTAATATAAAATATAACCCAACCTTCTACGTTAATAAAGTAAAGTTATAGGATAAAGTCGGCGTTTTAGAGTAGGCGCCTATAAAAAAATAGAATATTCGTACCAATTATAGATAGGTTATAAAGAAGATTAATAATAGGGAAGATTTAATCGAATATAATTTCAAAAAGTTCGACGGCTACCGGAAGAATAAAAAAGGCTATTAGGAGTATTATATTGTTTAGGGACCCCCTTACTAACTATTATAGTAACTATATATTAATATAGTTATAGCCCCCGACGAAATACGGAGGTTCTACGAAATATATTTAGATAAGCCGTACCTTTTAAATTAGGTAGTAGCGGAGAAAAAGCGGAAATAGTTGCTAAAGAAGGGAGGGCTGGCTATAAAAACGGAGGCTCCGGTTAAAGAATATAGAGAATATAGAGGATTAGGGACGGAGCGGAAGGCTCTAACCCCGTAATAAAGGTCACCGCAACTTATAGTAGCGGCGGTTATAGAAGTATTTCGAGGGCGGACTATTCGTTTAATAGGGATTTCTATTATTTTATATAACTTTAATCAATTATATAGTTTCTTTTAATTAGGGGAAGTATTATAAGGTTAATTTATATTGTACGTAATTACTTATGTACTTTGTACTAGCGTATAGTAATTTTTGAAATTATTATCGCTATTAGTTGACTAGCTATAATGGCCTCTAATTGTAGACCTATATCGGGCTATCACGGGGCGAGAGGGCACCGTTGGGGGTAGGGTAAGATATGCGTTATTGTACGAAGGAGGAGAAAGGGAAGTGTATGTGGAGGACTAGCTATATAGGCGAGAGCCCAGATAGGCCAGTCCGTACGCGCGTACGTAAGACTGCACGTGACGAAGCATGTGACTAGTGCGAATACATAGCTCTAAGCTATGGTACGAAGTACTAGTATGGTATATATACGGTTAGTATAGTGCAACTATATTATAGGCTAGCCCTATAATATTATCCCTCCTTAAAAGAAGTTCGTAGAGTTGAAAAATCTATATATACGTATAATAATAGACCTATTCTTTTAAAAACTATTATAATTTATAAATTGCGTCGGAGGTAACTTTCCCGACTATATATCTATTAACCGTCGTATTACCTTATTAAATATTAAATATAATTTATCCTCTACCTCCTTAATAACCGTTATATCCGTCGTAAACGTTATAATTGTATTTAGGAATAGCTTCGTTATATCGATTATAGAGGTTGTTTCTTGTTAGAGGCGAGCGGAGCGGCGCCGGGGAGGTTCTAGAGCGGGCGTAGGAACGGAGGCCGTAGTTAGGGAGTTGGGGGTTAGAGAGTCGGAAGCGAAGTATTAGAGGAGGCTCTAAACCTCTAGTAAGATAAGCTTATTCGGGTTCTCGTAGTAGAATTATTATAAGCGGTATTCGTAATCGATAATGTTATTAACGGGCTCTTAAGTAGGGTTACCGGTTTTTTACTTAATGTAATATTTTTAATAAGAGTTGAAGCCCTTCTAAGTGTAATCGATGAATTTTTTGAACGCCTATTCTTCGTACTCTTTGTAATTATCGGTTCGAATTATTACCCGTCTATTATTAACTTTAATATTAATTGTAGTATTTTAGCCTGGTAATCCCTTATTTAATTATAGTTATACTATAAAAATGTAGAAGATTGGTAAATATTTTATATTAGTAGGTAGGGCGAAGTAAACCGTATAAAATTTAGCTTGGACGATTTTAAAAGGTTCCTCTTAATAAAAGGAGAATTTAGTGTAAAGGCGGCCGTTAGCGAGGTTAATTGTATTTAAAAGGATTATATTACTAATATAATATTTAAGGGAGTCGATACGCTTTTTATTAACGTTATCCTTATATCGTTCCTATATACGTTGTAATTATTGGATTATAAAGTCCTAAATTTTTTAGAAGCGGTCTATTAGTTCGTTAATTTTATAGTACTCTTTAAACTATATTGGTAATAAATTTAGCGGTAGCGGGGTACGGGGTTCCGTCTTTATATAAGGGTAGTAGCCGTAGTTAATAAAGAACGGTAAAATTTTTATTAACGAGGAAATAGTATTATTATTAGCGAATTCCGCGAGTACTAATTATTTCGCCTAATTTATTTACGCTTAATTAATATAGAACTTTAAATATTACTCTATTTTTACGTTAATACGTTCAATTTGGGCGTTAATCTATAGGTAAAACGTAGAGGTTAATTTACGGATAATAGATAGCCTTTTATAGAGGGTAAATTAGAATTGCAATATAAATTAGGTATTTCTATTGGATAGAATACTATTTAGAAGACTATAAATTGAATAAATACGGTTAATAAAATAGTCGGCTAACTCCTCGGCTTCGAAGGTTATAATTGTAATATAATAATATATTTTCGTAAAGCGGTTAATAATAATAGCGATGTATTTAAATATTTGACCGAAGTAAGTATTCTCCGGTAGCGGGGTTATATAATCGACTGAAATATCCTTTTAAAGTACTAAGAAAACGGTTATGGATTTAAAATAGCCGGCGGAGCCATATTTTAATAATTTAGTCTTCGTGTATAGGAGGTAGCCTTTATAAAAGAGCCTTATATTATTATATATCCCCTCTTAATAGAAATCGTATTATAAAAATTCGTATGTAACGTCGCGGTTAAGGTAGTCCGCGCCGGGAATATTATATTAGCGATTAATTAATTAGAATTAGAGGTTTTTATTATAAGGGTCGATAATAATTCTATTTCGCTATTTTATAATGCTGTTAACGACGTAGTATTCCGAAAATACCCTATAAAAAACCTTTTTAATAATTAATAGTTATTACTAGCGGGATTCGTTTATAAAGTAGGAGATTAATTCCTATAAGAAAACGGACGTTTCGTAATTTATATAAATAAGGTCGTTGGTAAATTTAATATCGAAGTCCTCTTAGCTTAGTAAGTATAGCGAAAAGTTAGTAGTAGGGTCTTCGAAGTAGCCCTCTTCGAATTATAAGGGGTCGAGCAAAATTCGCTTGCGGGCGATTAAGCGGTCGTTTTCCTCGCTGTTTAAGCGATTGTTAGGCTTGCGATTTAAAGTATTTAATTGTAAGTTCTTTAAACCGGGAGTATATTTAATTAAAAAATTAAAGCGAAATAGGAATTGAGATTAGCGTATATACCGTTAGGTAAGCTATTTATTAATTATAAAGGTCTATAAATTCTTATAATTAGTAAAGATATCGAACGGCTACTAGGTTCCTTCGAATTCTAGCCTCTATTCTTCTAGGGCCTTAATAATAATTAATAATTCTTTATTATAAATATCGTAATTATATTCCTATAAAGTGTATTTAGCCGAAAAGTAAATTACGGGGTAAAGAATACTATTGTTACTGTACTATGAAAGGGTACCGCCGGCGGCCCAATTAGAAATATTAGTCTCAACGATAATTTTTTTAATTTAATTGTAGATTTTTAAAACGGGGCCTTTAATAAAGGCTTTCTTAAAGGATTCGAATACCTTTTAATAATTATTGTTCTAAGTCTAAACTGTATCCTTCTTTATAAATTTATAAAGTAGGGTCGCTATAATCAAAAAATTTTTAATAAACCGTCGGTAGAAGTTTATAAAGCTTAAGAAAGACTATAAGGACTTCTTCGACTCTAGGGCTTACTATTCTATAATTACTTTAACTTTCTCTAGATCTATTTCAATACCGCCCGGAGTAATAATTAAACCTAAATACTTCGTACGTATTATATAGAATTCGTACTTATCGATATTAATATTAAAATTTACTCTAATAAATTTATTGAAAATGTTATTAACGTACTGTTCGTAGTCCTATACGTTATCCGAATAAATAAAGATATTATCGAAGTATATAGTCGCGTAAACGTTGAGAATATTATAAAGAATATTATTAATATAATTCTAGAAAGCCCCGGGGGCGCCTTATAAATTAAAAGGAATAATTAAGGATTTAAATAAATTAAACTATATTATAAAGGCGGTTAGCTATTCGTAACCCTATTTAATACGAATCCTATTAAAAGCCGCGATAATATCGAATTTAGTAAAGATTTTAACGTAGTAAATCGCATTTAAGGTCTCTTTAATAAGCGGTAATAAATAACGGGATTTAAAGGTTATATTATTAATACTTTTATAATCGACATAAATATAAATTCCGCCTCCTAATTTTTTAACGAATAAAATTAATATTAATACTTTAAATTAAGAAGGCCGAATGAATTTTTTCTTAAAGTTATTATCAATCTATTTTTTAATAATATTAAATTCGTTTAGGTTAAAAGCGCGGCCGTAAGAAACGGGTAGTAATATTCCCGGATAGAATTTAAATTTAAAATTATATAAATAGTTAAGGGGAAGAATTTCGGCGCCCTCTTGCTTAAAAGTGCTAATATAGTACCAATATTACTTAAGGAATTTAATTTGGATTTAAACGTCGGTCTTTAGAAGTTTATTTACTTTTTTGTAAAATTTTGTAACGTTTTTAGACGTAATTTTATTAATATTAATATTATTGGTAGCGAAGTATCTGTTAATAGTTTCCTCGCAACGTAGGAAATTATTGCTAATACCGTTAATTTATATAGAGTTAGTAATTTTTATAATATATAAAGTGGCCGCGTTACTTTCCCTTATTAAAGTATCGATTTATTAATAATAATTATTATCGAAGAACCTTTTATACTTCTATCTTTTATTTATTAATACCTTTTTAATTATATTTAGCGTTAAATTGTTATTTAGGCTCCTAGGATTTAGGACGCTTCCTTCTTCCTTTACTTTATCCTCTTCGACTATCCTTTTAATATCCTCCTCTATATTAGCCCTAGTTGTACGAATAATATAGAGTTTATACGTTTCGGCTAGCTAGTTGAAATTTATTATAGAGAGTTTTTTAATATTATTAGGATTAATAGGATTGCCGGGGATACTATAAAGACGGACCGGGACTCGGTGGTTTATAGCTTTAGCGCGGACCCCTCTAACGATATAGTAGGGGACTAGGGCTACGCGGGGAACTTGAAATATTAGGAGAATTGAAAGTATAATAGCCTTGCCTCCTATAATTTTGCCGATTAGGGTTGTACTTAGATAATTGGTTATATAATTTTTGAATTGGTTGAATTTCTAGCGAGTAGCCTTCCTTACGATCGCGGAAATAGATAGGCGGCGAGCGGACTCTGTCTTAAATTCCGTTTATAGTAATTCTAGTTCCCCTTTATCGGGCACTTCTTCGAAAGAAGGTTTCCTATACGTAGGGCGTATGCTGGGTACGTTGGGGCGAAGAATAGAGAGGTAGCGTACTGTTAGAGGAGCGTAGCGGTTAGCGGCCCTATAAAGGAGATAGCTGTATTGCTTATAAGCGGGACCGAAACGAAGGGAGTTGCTAGGTTAATCGATGCTGGGGGCGTAATATATTAGTTAGGGGTAGTCGAGAATAACGGGGTTATTTTCGGCGAAGTTGTAAATAAATAGGTCGATAATTTTATAGTAAACGCCCGCCTACATTATTAACTTAGAAAAGTAGGTAATACTACCTTTCGCTTAGCCGTTAGTAAAGTATAATAATTTAAGGATTAGTAATTTAAAAAAGGGTAGTCGATACCGAAAGACAAAACGACGGTTAATAAAATTAAGAGCGGTATAACTGTTATTAACGAATATAGAATAATATAGTTTACGTGGTCTATAAGATAAATAAATAAAAAGATTCAATAAATTAAAATATTTATAACAGCTATTTATTAAAAATCGGTTTATTTTAATAATATTTAATTATATAGGGATAGGCCCCTATCTTCCTCCTCCTTATCCTATAAATTAGTACCTCTAAATGCAATTTAGTTAGGAGGCTATATATTTCCTTAATTCTAAACGAAATTATTTTCGTTACTAATAACGGGGCCGATAAAATCGGGCTAATAGACGGAGACCGGGTAGTAGTAACCGCCGGGGCTAGGGGTACCGGAAATTAGAGCGTCCGCTAATATACCTATAGGGGGAATAATACTTATAGCGTTGACCTAATAGCCGCTACTATTATAAGGGCGCTACTAGCCGTAGCCGTATTAACCTTAGGCGGGTTGCTACTACTAATTACCGTTGCCACTACTATTATTATTGTTAGTACCGCCGTCCTTATTCTTATTTTTATTTTTATTTTTATTACGGTTGGAAGGCTTAACCTCCTTATTAAAATTAATACGAGTATAATATTCCGCTAAGAAATAGCCTTTTTTACTGTAGCGAATATATATTCTATTCTTTATATAGAACGTAAAAATATTATTATCGATTATATGGGATAGTTGGATATTAGAGGCGGATATAGCGTTAAAGTTTATAATATTACCGCCTTAATTAATAGTAACCTTATTAGCGGAAGTAGGGGTACTAAAAGTGCCGGTATTAATACCGGTCTTATAAAAGAGGTTAGCGTTCTTATTACGTTAATTTTTATCTTTTAAATTCTTTACGAAATTATAAACGAGCGTTATCTATTCGTTATACTTATTATTAGCGGGCTAAGGGTTCTAATAAGTAATAGTAGTATAAATATACTTAAAGATCTTCTAACGTAAATAGTAAATTTTTATACCGTCGTTAAAATTGTAGCGGTCGATAAGGCGGGTAAAATTATCCTTAAATTCTTACTACTTTATACCCCGGGTTATCTTCAACTCCTTTAATTTACGACGGGAATAAATAATAATATTAATATTATCGTATTTTTTAGTAAATTTGGCGAATAATTCGGAAGCGGAGGTCTATTTAATAAGTTTATTACTTAGAATTTTAATAAATTCTATCTTAATAATTTCGAAGGGAGCGCCCTTAATAGAGCGGGCAATAAGTAAGAACTTCTTACGTTTAAAGGTAAAAAGTTAAGGGTTATTAAATTAAGCGAATTAAATACGAAGACGTTAAGTATAATACTTAATAGTACGTTCAATAGTAGTACCTTTATTATTAAACGCGGGCAATATAATAATATACGATACCGACCTATAGCCGCTACCGTCGTCCGTAGTGGCTATAATATCGGGCTTTTCGTCGTTACTGGGTTCCTCATCGGGGATGGGAGTGTTGGAGGCCCTGGCCGTGGCGATGCGTTAGCGAAGGTCATTGACTATCTTTTAGTACTTTTCCTTCTACTTTTGGAAAGAGGCTTAGGAATTGGTCCTTAAAATCGAAAGTTCTATTCTTAAGGCGGCGATATCGGTACGGAGGGAGTCGACTTCGTTTGAGTGATTGTCGCGGGCGGCTTTAATTACAGCTTCGTAATTTTTAGCGACCTCCTACGAATTAATAAAGTATTTGGCTTGGATAGTGACAATATTACTATCGAATTGTTTAATCTCTTGCTAGGCAGTCGCGAGTTAGGCTTTATAAAGTTCGAATTATTCTTTTATTTCTCGTACTTCTATTTTAACGCTAATAACGTCGTTGTAAATTAGGCGGTTGAGGGCCGTAAAGACTATGCGGAATATAAGGAGGCTGGACAGGCCGAAAGCATCTTCGATTAAAATGTTAATAATAGTAACCGCTTAGTTATTAAAATTTTCGAGCGCCTATATAATATTCGAATAATATTCTTAGTTAGTTAGGTCGGTTATTATAAGGGCGCCGATTACTATAATTGCTAAGAAGTTATCGGTTATTGGGGGAGTATTAATATTATCGGATATTAATTGCTAGATTAATACGCCGGATAGGTAAGAGAGGGGAGAAAGAGAGTGCGAGCTATTTAATAGCGAAGTTTGGCTTAGTGGTTATTTAGTTCGAAGTTGGGATTTCGACGTAGGGTTTCGATCGCGTAGATATAAGTCTTAATTAATTAATTAACGCGATTTGAATGCGATCAATCTTCCTCTATTGAATAATAAGCGCGCGCAACGTAATAGCTTGGTACAATAAACTATTACGGGGCGAGAGGGCACCGTTGGGGGTAGGGTAAGATATGCGTTGTTGTACGAAGGAGGAGAAAGGGAAGTGTGCGTGGAGGACTGGCTATATAGGCGAGAGCCCAGATAGGCCAGTCCGTGCGCGCGCACGTAAGACTGCACGTAACGAAGTATGTGACTAGTGCGAGTGTATGGCTCTAGGCTATGGCACGAAGCACTGGTATGGCACATGTGCGGTCAGTGTAGTGCAACTACATCACAGGCTAGCCCTGTGATACGGGCTTACAGTTGGATTGCCCTTATAAGGCTAGTCTTCTAGGTACTCGTTTGCACTCTCTCCTTCTCTCCTTCGTGCAATTACGTATATTCATATCTACTATCTACCCTTTGCCCGTGATATTGGGTTTTATACCCTAAATTCTGGGAGGGAGCTAGGCCAAGCCTAGAACCTGAACCATTTGAACTAAACCCGTGAATGGAAGCTACCTTCAATGGGATCTATACACGTGAAAGAACCTTGACGGTCCCAGCCGTCACAGAAACTTTCTAAATTAATAGAATAATATTTTAACTAACGGAATTAATAAGATTCCTAAAGGTCTAATTAGACCGGAAGCTCAATTATTGAATATATATAGAAGTAATAAAAAAAAAGATAATTATGTAAATAAACGCTTTAACGTAGCTAGTAATAAAAATTTAGAATTATTCTTTTATATAAACGAAAGAAATTTATACTAAACATATTTAAAGCGCTATTATATATAAAGCTTTAACCTTCTACTAATCGACCGAAATTTATAAAAAATTACGAAGGATAATAATTAGGCTAATTAAATATTAAATTAAATATTTAAAAGTTATCGTTAGAACGTATAAAATTATATTAGTAAGGAACTTAAAAATAAAAACGTTTTATTTACTATTCGACTTCTACTTTAATAAAAAGGTAAAGGCTTTCGAAAAGAAGCTTACCCGAATAGATTAAATTAAATTCGTCCGAGGGACCGCAACCTAAATAGCTAATTATATTTAAACAAAAATAAAAAATCGATTTCTTATTAACCGACCCGAAAGCGGTACCGCTAAAACTAAATAGGTTAAAGAATAGGCACCGACGGAGAAACTTATTATATTAGTAGTAAGACTGCCTTCGGAAATAGGAATACCCCTACTCCTATTATAAATATTAAAACTAACTACTATTAACCGAAAGGAGTAGTTAGAGGATACTATAAAAAAAGAATAGGTATTGTACTATAATTATTAAATAGCGGCGGCGGCAATTAAATTAAATCGGCGGTACAAATTTACTATCGCTAACCTTAATACGAAGTTTAGTAATAATACTATTAAACGGTATATAATTAGGGTAAAAAAGAAGAAAAAGAAGAAAAGCTAATTACTAAAAAATAATAATAAGTTATATTTATTAACGAAAATGCAAAATTCCCTCCTTACTTAAACCCGAATAAGAATTATTAGGTTCTAATCCTTCCTCTTCTAAAAGAAAGTACCGGACGTTATAATACTATTTTATTCGTATAAAGCTAAAAAGGAAACGTTTAAATACCTCGTTTTTAAATATCTACAAATAGAAGAATATTAAATAATAGTAACCGATTAGCTATAAATACGGGAAGAACTCTAAATTTATTTAGATAGTAGAATCCGAACGGAGAAAATCCTTTCGTAGGCATTTAAATTAAGTAAATTAAATAAATACCACCTAGCAATCGAATTGGAGGGAGAATATCGCGAAGCTGCGATATATATATAAAACTATTTTATTTATTTACAATACTAAAATATTAAAATATAAAGACGGAAGGAGTAGTAGGGAAATTGATTACGCTAACTCCGGCTTATATTTAACGAAGGGAGCGGAGGAGCGTAAATAACGCTAAATATCGGAATTAATTAGGAAGAACGCAAGAGTGTAAGGGCGAAGAACTTTACCGGTCGTTAAAAAATTAAAGTTTAAAATTATAAAATAAAATACCGGCGATAATAATAGGGTCCTAAGAAGGAATCGTAAAAATACTAGGGGCCTAAAGCGTATAAAGGGTAGAAGGGGCAACCTTAAATTCAAGTAAAGATTCTACGAAATAAAAAAAGTCGGCGCCTTAACCAGTCCGAATAATGAAATTATAAATATTACGACCGGGGGTACGGCCGAGCGCGCGGCTAGAGGAAGAGGAAGTTATTTTAGGGATATAATAATTTTAGAGAAAAAAAGGGAAGTTCGGGGCCGGCGCCCGGAAAGAATTTAAATAGATAGTAGAGAAGGCCCTTACGCATATATAAACCGAGGTAGAAATAAGAAAATAAAATAATAGGAAGGAGAGTAAAGGGTAAAAGGGAAGAGCGAAAGCGAATAAGGGTAAATAGAGACGGGACGGAGGCCCGGGGGCGGGAGGAAGGAGCGGAGGAGGGGAGCGGTATTATAGTTATTCTAGTATCGGGCGGAATATAATAAAAAGGACGTATTTATTCGCTATAGCGGTAGGTAAGAACCGTTACAAATAGAATCGGGAAGGAGAAGGCGCGATTCAATCGCGACCGAAAGTAGCTAGGGGTTTTCACCCGACGGCGCTTATCGCCGCACAGTTTTTCCTATAGAGAACTAGGAGAAGGACCCCATACCATTACGGCGCTGTATATAGATATAGCAAAGGGAATAAGATTATTATTATTCTTTAATTCCTTCCTTCCTTGATTCCATCTTTCCATGCTCATCCCACCCTTCCATTCTATCTATCCACTTACCAGACTCC